>CM062813.1:334037901-334637901 GCA_031772625.1 Pinus tabuliformis | reverse complement strand
TCTGGAATTCTCCAATATTACCTTGATTACCTTGTTGAAGTGACAAAAGTTACACAGGAAAAAGGGTAAACTCCATTTGTATATAACAAGTGAAAAATCATAACTGTCAAAGTCAGTCAAAGTCACTAATAAGAGTTATTGAACTCTTCTTAAGGACCTAAATATAGAATATTATCAGAAAATAATGAGCTTACATGGTAGCTCATAGTCTACTATATTGTATCTCTATATTGTACATTTATCCAGCTTGAGTTTTAGGGAAATGAAGATTTTTCTCCATTCTATTGTAAACCCAATATGACCAATGTCCAAAGCTCTAGTTAAGATATCTATTGGATGGAGTACTCTGAAACAAGTTTTACAAATGCAGAAAATTTGTCGCTGAGTAGTTTGGATGGAGTGTCATACTCAGCAATTTGTCCTGATTCAAAACAAATACAAAGTAAGTAAAAAATGAAATGTGTCCAAAAAAATAGTAACTGTAACAAAACACTAGAAAATAAACAACTTATAAATGTTATACCATCCTTTAATAGGAGAACCATATCACTCTCAATAACAGATGGAATCCGATGTGCTATAGTAATGACTGTGCAGGTAGAAAATCGGTGGCGAATTATTTGCTAAATAAACCCATCAATTACAGTGTCAACTGAGGCAGTTGCCTCATCAAGGACCAGTATCCGACTTTGTTTTAGTAGTGCCCGTCCCAAACAGACAAGCTGGCATTGACCCACACTCCAGTTTCCTCCATTCTCAGACACTGTACAAGAGATCATTCCATTAATTCAATTCTCAATTTTCATTTAAAAAAAAGGGGTCCTAGAGACCAGGTAGGTCTCAAGGACACCAAAAAATAAACAAAACATGAGCACTAAGATGGAAAGCAAATAGCAGAAATAGCTACTGTAAAAGGTTTTATTTTTCTCCTTCAGGACTTCCATTGAATGTGATAAAGACACACAGACCTGAGGAATCAAGTTTCTTTTCTTTTGCTCGTACAATCTCACCAAGTTGGCACTTGTCCAAAGCCTGAAAGCACAAGCAAAATCGAAGTAGATTCATAAACAATAAACTTAAAGCAAGATCCTCAGGGAAATATCTATATTCTTCAAGGCAAGAATAATTGGCGCTAAAATTGATACTAATGCTTATAGAATATGAAGTAGAACTAACCTCCCAAACCTCATCATCCAAGCAATCTTCGAGAGGATCCAAATTATTTCTTATAGTGCCTTCAAACATTGTTGGTTCTTGGGGAATAATGCTTAATTTGGATCTTAGGTCATGGAGGCCTATGGATGAGATGTCAACTCCATCAATGACAATTCTGCCCGTTGTTGGTTCCACAATGCGAAAAATGGATTGAATAAGAGTAGATTTTCCACTTCCTGTCTGCCCCACAACTCCCACCTTCGTGCCTCCAGGGAAAGTGCATGTAAGGCCTTTCAAGGCAAGCGAAAGATGTGGTCCATAACGCACCTGATTGTATGGATCAAATTTATAGATGAACTGACATGCAAATTACTAGCATTGAATGCGTGAAAAAGAGTCTATTTGTATTGAGTTCTGACCTGCAAATGAGTTAGATCTATCGTTCCTCTAGATGGCCAGTTGGACTTTGGTCTACAATTCTCTATAATCACTTGTGACTCACTGGGAATTCGTGAATACTGCATTATTCTCTCCGTTGAGATCATGTTTGTCTCCACATAACAAAGGCACCATATTACCCATGCTTGTACCATGTTCAGACTTAGACTATATGTTACTGCCAACCCTGCAGTGCCTGTTAAGGTGCCATTTCATTTACTTTCATATTTCATTATAAACAATATGTCTAGTCTACTGAGATCAGTTTAGGAAAAATAATTGTAAGCCAAGATAGTGCTTCTGTACCTACTTGGGCTAATTACATCTTGAGGCAAGCGAATGAGGAACACCAAAAAGAATGCAAACACAAGATTTGACAGAAAATCCATCCGAATGCCAAGCCACTCATTGGCTCCAACATTGTGGAGACTAGGTCTCATATATATATATATATATATATATATATATATATATATATATATATATATATATATATATATATATATATATATATATCAACTCGAGATTTCTTTCCATGAATCGAAATTCCTGGTCAAAACTTCTAATGGTGGCTGCTCCAGAGATTGATTCTCCAAAATGTTGTACGATTGGAGCTCTACAAACTGATGCCAGCCGAGCCAGTTCCCTAGCTGATGTTATGTAGTATTGTTGCATGCAAGGAAGGTCAGAGGAGTTACAAGAATTCTCTTATTACTATAAAAACCCAAAAGAATGGAAACAAAGAAATACAGATAAACTGTTGTCATGATAGAATCCTGATGCAACTTAATCTATTTGATAACATCCTTTTCAATCAGATTATTGGATCTACCTACAGCAAACCTTGAAGTAGAAATCAAACTCTCTTATCGCCAATTTATGTTCCTCTGAGAAAATTAAAATTTGCAAGTTCGTATTTATTATTATTGAGAAATATAGAGAATACCTGATACCATATACAACTTGCACCCACTGGTATAAACACAATGAAGACCTGCCAAGCAATATGAGACATGATTGCAATGATCCCAGAAAATTAAAATTTGCAAGTTCGTATTTATTATTATTGAGAAATACAGAGAATACCTGATACCATATACAACTTGCACCCACTGGTATAAACACAATGAAGACCTGCCAAGCAATATGAGACATGACTGCAATGATCCCCAAAAGTTGTATAAATGCAAAAGCCAATTCTCCTAGTTGAGAAGGAATCAATGTGTCCACTGCACTCTGATCAGTTGATGCCTGCCAAGAAACAGAGAGCTTGTTACTGACCCGATTTAGCTAACACCATGTTATGTGCAAAGAGAAAAATATGTGAAAGTCTGAAAGAATGTACAGAACATTTTGCCATAGTTTATACGATAGGAAATGCAGTAAACATCTCAACTTCACGTAGTTTTTTTTGGATAAATGTGGTCTTGTTATCAACTGACGCCGTTGAAGTGGGGCATTTTTAAGTCGATCACAGATTCCCAGAATATTCAGGAATTGGATAGACATGGTGTCCGTCCAATTCCCGAATATTCAGGGAATCTGCAATCTACTGAAGCTCAGGGGTTGAAGTGGGGATTCACATGTTGTTTGTAATGGATAGTCAGTAATAACTTGTGAGGGTCTTATTTACTTTTAGGATATATGGTATTGTTGTCATATATTGTTTTTTGGAATATATAATAAGTATACATAATAGGCAGGGAATTTATAAAGTAGTATAATTATATTAATAAATATAGTTGATATATGTTATATTGTTAATTTATTTGAATTTAAAATAATATAATTTGTTTTAAATTTAAATTTCTCAAATAAAATTATCAATCACATAAATTTTCTATTGAGCCATCAAAATTTCCATTCACAAATCTTAACTATCACATAAATCTTTCAATATAAATTTTCTATTTATCAATCAAAATTTCCATTCACAAATCCCAACTATCTTTAAGTCTTATTATATACCTTATTTTCAACAAACACTTATTAATTTATTGCCAGACTCAATTTAAAAAAAAAAAATATATAATAATTCCCGAATAAAATGGAATTCTTTGGCTTAATCACTGATATGTGAAAAAATGTAACACTTATGACTCTACATAATGCTTAAAATGATAAGTATTAAAAGCAAATAATCATCATCCAATTTTGACGTGACAACTTGAACATTTTGAAATTGTAGGACCTGTCGAAATATAAGATGCCATGAGCGTTTCCGACTGTTCATTTGATTGATAATTATATGCATGTTCCTGAACCTGAAGCCAAGCCCTGGTACGGATCCCGAGTTAAATCAGAGTTAAAAAAATGGTCACCAAACCAGTACTGCCATTAAATTATTCTTTCTCAATCGGTTAGCGAGAGCCGCTCCGGCAGAAGAAGCGTTCGAATCACCTGATTCAAAAGTCAACTAATCAACTCAATTAAGCGCTTAATGTAGTAAAATAAATTATTTTTAAATTAAATATGTTATGTTTTGATTTTAATGGAGTTGTCTATAATTTTTTGGACGGCCAATGAAGATGAACATGGTGATCATAAATTCACAATAGAACAAATATATGCAAAAACAATACATTCTTTCATAAAGGCTTACAGGTACCTACATTAACAATGGGCAAGAGAAATTTTGATGCAGTAGTAGACACAAGCAGAGATGAGCATCATCTCTAATCTCTGTTGGGAAGAGGTATTCAGAAAACCACCTCTAAAACCAAGAAAGATGATAAGATCCCTATAAGGGTGGCCAATCACATTATTTGCAAGACCATAGGTAAATTGATGGGAGTAAGAACACAGTGTTATGAGATCACTCCTCATAAAACATTTGAAGTCCTTAGATTACCTAGAAAAGCTTATTGGGCATTGCTTGGAAGATCTTGAATATATGCAACGAGAAGAACCAGATGTTTCGATAAGGAAGACTTCATTTTCAAAAACAGCCAAAGAAATGTAAAATCCCACTAGATAAAAGTAATGTGGTAGTGGAAAGTGAAATGGATACCACAAATATAGACAGGCCATCAGGACCAAAACCCAAATGGAACACACTTGTATATGATGTGGAACCCAGGCCATCAGGAATTTTTATTTTCTGAACAGGGTTTTCATCATTTTCATCTTTAGCTGGATTTTTTTACACTTTGCTAGAGGGTGGGATGACCACAGTGAAGAAATTTCTAATAGGAAAATGTAAACTGTTGTTAAATTACGTTGTTCTGAAGGTGAACATCTGTTTGATAATATATCAGTTTGTGGAGTGACTGATAATTTGTAACGCTGATAAGCCACTCATTTTGTACACACTGAACCTTAACAAGACTAAGGTTACAATCTTCAATACCAAAAATAGATTATGACAGTGAACCCTAACAAGACTAAGGTTATGATCTTCAATACCAAACATAGACTTATCATTGTAAACATTAACAAGACTAAGGTTATGATTTTTAGTACTTCTAAGAACAATCATACTTCCATTTCATATCTACAGGGGATGAAGTAGAGAATCGAGATCGCTACAGCATATACCTATGTGGGGTTCCAATTCACTGGCAAGGAAGAGGCCTCAAAAAGATACAAGCCTTGACCTAAGTGATAGAAACTCAAGGGACAGAAAAGTTAAAAGTAAAGGGGCCAAGTCTTGCTCAAGACAAGCATTCCGTGAAAATGGTATATGGATTCCTTGAACCCCTACTAAATGCCAATGAAGATGAACATGGTGATCATAAATTCACAATAGAACAAATATATGCAAAAAAAATACATTCTTTCATAAAGGCTTACAGGTACCTACATTAACAATGGGCAAGAGAAATTTTGATGCAGTAGTAGACACAAGCAGAGATGAGCATCATCTCTAATCTCTGTTGGGAAGAGGTATTCAGAAAACCACCTCTAAAACCAAGAAAGATGATAAGATCCCTATAAGGGTGGCCAATCACATTATTTGCAAGACCATAGGTAAATTGATGGCAGTAAGAACACAGTGTTATGAGATCACTCCTCATAAAACATTTGAAGTCCTTAGATTACCTAGAAAAGCTTATTGGGCATTGCTTGGAAGATCTTGAATATATGCAATGAGAAGAACCAGATGTTTCGATAAGGAAGAATTCATTTTCAAAAACAGCCAAAGAAATGTAAAATCCCACTAGATAAAAGTAATGTGGTAGTGGAAAGTGAAACAGATACCACAAATATAGATAGGCCATCAGGACCAAAACCCAAATGGAACACACTTGTATATGATGTGGAACCCAGGCCATCAGGAATTTTTGTTTTCTGAACAGGGTTTTCATAATTTTCATCTTTAGCTGGATTTTTTTACACTTTGCTGGAGGGTGGGCTGACCACGGTGAAGAAATTTCTAATTGGAAAATGTAAACTGCTGTTAAATTACGTTGTTCTGAAGGTGAACATATGTTTGATAATATATCAGTTTGTGGAGTGACTGATAATTTGTAACGCTGATAAGCCACTCATTTTGTACTGGCATCTTTATATTAACAGAATCCAAACTATTGAGTTAGTATTTTCTAATCTCCATGGCATTTGTTTTGCATAGCTTTTTTTTACATATATTTAGTATACTGTATATGTCATTACCCCTATCAAGTTGTATACTCTCTGGATCTTCTAAAATTGACATATTATATATATATATATATATATATATATATATATATATAATCTAATTTTAGGTCATGACTTAACCAGACATCAAATCTGAGATTTACGAGACCCCCTTGTTTCTGGGACAACCCATAGATGTATCCTGGTCTTTTTTCCAACTTCTAATACCTGAATATCACAACTCTTTGTTAGTATCTGTCCTCGAACAAAATTTCCAAGTAAGGTTTTCTTGGGAGTTAGGAGAATCCACCAACAACCAAGTAGAAGTGATGACATTTTAATATATTATCAAGGTCTAGAAAATATCTAATCAAGGGGAATCAGAAATTAATTGTAATTGGAGACTCCTCAATCATAATTAGGAAGAGATGTGAAACCCAAGTTAATCCAGATTGTTAACAGGAGGTTAAGGGATCTCAAACAGTTTTATGTTTATAGAATAATACCAGGTTTTGAGGGCCTGCGATAGCCTGAATAATACCATAGAAAAGGAGATTGTGAAAATAAGTGTTGGAATGCTGAGTATAAATGGTGGGGGTTCCTATCAAACTCTTACCTCCCATGATATTAAGTTCTACAAACCATAGGATATGAATGCTAATGAGATTATGGAAAAATGGTGTGTCACTTTTGAGTTCATCAGATGGGCAGTAAATTTAGCCAGACCTTATCTTTCATTCCTACGTGTGTGGGGGAGGAACGAATAATTAAATGAAATGATGGCTCTGAGCAGTGAAGGTGGGATTTTCTATTTACTTATGTTTGATATCTGCAGGCACTAAAGGAATGACAACTCAGTTTGATTTTTAGATTTAATATTACTTTCCTCAGGTCAGTAGTCTGGTAAGGTCCAGTGGTTTGGATTTAACCCATCTTTCCAAGTGAACTGGGCCTCCAATATTGGATTCCACCTCAGTGATATGACCTCGTTTGATCCATCAATGGTATGTCTAGAAGTCACCGAGTACTTTCATTGGCATTGGGAATTGGTTCAACATGAAGGTTATAAAAACAATGGAGGTCATAGGCACTATCTATTATGAAATTCTAGACTTGCTTCAAGATCAGAGGAGCACACGCCATATTGAGGATATAAAAGTGGCATTTTCTCACTACAGTAGCAAGATGACAAGCCCTATTGAATTTCAGCGATACAAGAACACTAACTTATCAAAATTCGTGGCTCATCAAGACAAGAAAATAGAGAAAACAAGTATAATTCAATATGATTGATGAATTAGTTTTGGGTCTTGCTAGGAGCTCACATCCTCTGACTTCTCTTCCAAAGATTCTATCGATTCTGTTAAAGATAAAGAAATAGTCCAGCAAGTGAAAAGAGATATTGCAAATGATAATGTAGCCCTAGCGTTCAACTTTTAGGTAGACTATGCCCTTAGTGAGCATGTTTTCTTCTAAATCCAAGTCTTACTACACATTGTAAGGAAGTTGTTACCAACTCAGTTTATCAAGATTGACCATATAAATCTTTTTATTTACGTTGCCATAAATGTAATAACTTTTGAGATGGTAGGCATTCATTTTGAAATTTCAGGTCATTTTGAAACCCCTAATATCAGACAGAAATTTTTCTTTATATTAATTCACCTTACAGTGTGACTACAACCTCCTTTTAATGAAAATGACAACAATTTTAGTTAACCAAAAAAAAGTGTATTGATGCTTAGAATACCAACTTAACGATTTCATAACACTTGAAAATAAAGAAGAAATGTATGGAAACTAGAGCACTAATCACTGACTTGTAGTAGCAATTCCAGGAATGCATTTTCACTTTACATGATAAGCTAGATAAAATATATTAAATCTTTTAATTTTTATTATAAATCATATTTATCCTCACATTCAAACACCATAGCTATAAGTTATAACCAATTATATTTAACCACATTGAAAAATTATATATAAATACTCTAAAAACACTATTCTAGTATTATATATAAATGATATACTAACATTGTTTTATTATAACATATAAATATTGTAATATTTATGATAAAGCATATTTAGCGTTGGATTCAAACACCATAAATGTATATTATAACGAATTATATTTAACCACGCTCAGAAGTTATATATAAATACTCTAAAAGCACTATTCTAGTATTATATATAAATGATATACTAACATTGTTTTATTATAATATATAAATATAAGTTTTCTTTATAAAATTTTATTAAAAAATAATTCAAAAACATATGATTATATTATATAAACAAATGAAAAATACATACTGAAATTTAAATTTTTATAAAACTATACTTATTAACCATTATTTTGTATTTAAATAGTTTAATTTTTTTTTAAATGAAACTCTTTAAATCCCTCTTAACCATGAAAAAAATGATTACCCAATCAAACCCGAACATTAATAATCAAAATGATTACCCAATCAAACCCGAACATTATAATCATTATTTTCATGTTTATTATTAAATATATTAAATCCTTTACATTTCTATTATAAATCACATTTCTTTAAAATTCAAATACTATAAATGTAAATTACAACGAATTATATTTAACAAACCTCAAAACTTATATATAAATACTCTAAAATCACTATTTTATTATTATATATAAATGATATACTTATCATAATATATAAATATTTAAAAATATAAATAATATAACATTGTTTTATTATAATAGGTAAATATTTATTATTATAAATGTTTGTGTAATTTTTTTTTAATTTAATGTAATTTTTCATAAAAAATAATTTTAAGATGATATAATTATATTATATAGAAAATTGAAAAATACTAATAACAAAAAATTAATTTTCTGAATAACATAATATTTTTACTTAAATTTTGTTAGTCACTATTCATTATAATAAAGGGGTCAATAAAAGGTTCAAACTAGTAATTAGTGCTTTCAATAATATGATTATGTTCTAAATCAAGTTTAATTTATTTTAAATTGTAATATTTATTTAAAATAAGATTTTAAGATAATTTTTTATTATTAAATTAATATTGATTTTATTTTTAAATTTTATAATATTTTTTGAATTGATTTTTTAAATAAATATGCATTATAAAATGATAGATGCATATATTTTTAAGTGTATTTAACTTAATAACATATTATTTTTAAAGAAAATATAAAATTTTATTTAAACTATTAAATTACTCTCCAGATATGATGTAACTTACATTGATAAGTGGCATATTAAATTATTAACTTTTCTTTAATATATTTACCCCACCCACTCAATCCTGGATTCAGAAAACTCATAGGCATTTGAAGCGGCAATAGAAATATTGGAGAAATAGGTCTTATTGTTTTGTCAAATTGCATAGAGAAGATCAAGAGGGTAAGAAATCGATACCGGATTTCTTGACTTAGACATGAGAAGGGATAGTGGTGAATAATTTGAGAAAAAGTGGCAATAGAAATATTGGAGAAATAGTTCTGGTTGTTTTGTCAAATTGCAGAAAGAAAATCTATAGGGGTTTTCGTGACTTGACATGAGAGGGGATAGTGGTGAATAATATGAGAAAATTGCAGAAAGAAAATCTATAGGGGTTTTCGTGACTTGACATGAGAGGGGATAGTGGTGAATAATATGAGAAAAAATGTAATGAGAAATATTAGAGAAATAAGTTTTGTTGTTTTGTCAAATTGCAGAGAGAAGATCAAGGGTAAGAAATTAATAAGGGATTTTTTGATTTTACATAAGAAAGATAGTGGTGAATAATTTGAAAAAAAAATGATTAAAAAAATGATCTCATTCAATAAAGAGAAAAAAAGATGAATTCATTCAATAAAGAGAGAAAAAATTGTTTTATTATAACCTATAAATATTTATTACTATAAATGTTTGTGTAATTTTTTTTAATATAATGATAATTTTTAATAAAAAATAATTTTAAGATAATATAATTATATTATATAGAAAAATGAAAAATACTAATAACAAAAAAATAATTTTCTGAATAGCATAATATTTTTACTTAAATTTTGTTAGTCACTATTCATTATAATAAAGGGGTCAAACTAGTAATTAGTGACTTCAATAATATGATTATGTTCTAAATCAAGTTTAATTTATTTTAAATTGTAATAATTATTTAAAATCAGATTTTAAGATAATTTTATTAAATTAATATTGATTTTATTTTTAAATTTTATAATAGTTTTTTGAATTGATTTTTTAAATAAATATGCATCATAAAATGATTTCAAGATACATATATTTTTAAGTGTATTTAACTTAATAATATACATTTTTAAAAGAAAATAAGAAATTTTATTTAAACTATTAAATTACCCTAAGATATAATCTAACTTACATTGATAAGTGGCATATTAAACTATTAACTTTTCTTTAATCTATTTACTCCACCCACTCAATCCTGGATTCACAAAACTCATGTTGAAAATAATACTGAGAGGGGGGGTGAATCAGTATTATCTAATTCTTTTAACAAATCTTCCTTATTTGTTCTTTGAATTATTTTTGCATGTCAGTACCATAAAATAATGAGCATGAACAAAGAAAAACAGATAGTCACACCAAAGAACACAAGATGTAAGGTGGAAACCCAATGTGGGTGAAAACCACCTGCTGCAATATGTCTCTATCTTCTTTCAAATTAGAAACTTCTTTTACAATGGTTTTGTACTGGTGCAGTCATTTACCAGTACGCAGGCTGCAACCTGCAGAGAGCTACAACTCTCTCTCTCTCTCGTTTTCCAGTCTCTCCTGGAAGGGAGCTACAACCCCCTACTTCTTTTCATAAAGCATCAAATGATCATCAAGTACATAAAAGTTACAGTCCACTACAGTTATCAGATCAGCAATAACAGAACTGACCCATAACACCTTATCAATAGAAAAATTCAATCAACAGAACAGATACGCAGTTTTCCCTTCTATGGCTTGCGTCGCTACGCAGTTCACCTTCTGCTTCCCTGCGTATACCCGCAGAGATCCTTCTGCCGCACTGCGTGCCCACGCACTGTTCCTTCAACCGCACTGCGTACTATTACTGCAGGGACACACCCAGAAACATTATCGCGCCGCGTACTGTTACTATGAGTACGCACCTGAACCTTAGACGCTCTGCGTACCCACGCAGTTCTCCTTCTTCTGATCTGCGTACCGACGTAGGTCTCCTTCTTCTGCTCTGCGTACCGACGCAGGTCTCCTGTTTCTGCTCTGCGTACCCACGCAGCTCTTCTGTTAAACACCTGCGTCCTTCTGATTAGGGCCGAATAGGCAGTCCACCAGAGTGGCACAGTTGCTCAGATCTGATCATGCGCTCGAGAGATCACCCTTCACAGATTCGCCTTCAACTTCCCTTTCATATAGATCAAGCTTTTAAGACCATAACCCAATATTTCAGATCTAAAGATATTCAAATGCAAAAAGATGCTTAGCCAAGTGATCTCCTTTGCTTTATATAGGCAAGCTCCTCCTAAAATCATGGAACAATACCACGAGCCGACACCATAATAACCCAATACCGTCGGCTAAATACCAAGAGTAACACATAAGAAAACCCCATATGTGAATTTCTTTGCCTTGAAATGTGTGCACTGGGGGTACGCACCTCCTGAACGGCTGGCCTGCGTATCTGGACGTGGTCCCTGCATGGTGTACCTGCGGGTACGCACCTTCTGAACTGATTTCCTGCGTACTTCTTAATTTTCAACAAATTGAGTGCCTTGCCACGGGAGTTGCCATCAAGTACAACATCTGTAACATATAGCCATACCAGAAACATAATGCCAACAATCTCCCCCTTTGGACTTGATGGCAACCTTACAAACTTCGGCTTCATTCTCCCCCTTTGACATCAAGGGCAAAGGGGTATGCTCCCCTTAAGATCATGCTCCCCCTGAAAATGAACCAGATCTGCAACAAAGAACCATAATCCACCATGAAAGAGATAGAGACATATTGCAGCTATTTCCAAGATCTCCTTCTGACCATCCTCCATAATGCCAACAATGCATTATATGCTCCCCCTGAACCTGTACCATCAATCAGAAAAGGTTCAACAATAAGATGATGCATCAACAACCCCCAGCTTTTGCCTGAGGTATTCAAAAGTGTCCCTGGGCAATGGTTTGGTGAGAATATCAGCAACTTGTTCCTTAGAAGGAACATACTCCAACTTGACCTTCTGTTCAAGTACTTGTTCCCGGAGAAAATGGTACTTGATTGGTATGTGCTTGGTTTTTGAATGCATAACAGGATTCTTTGAGATGCTGATTGCACTTGTGTTATCACATAAGATGGGGATTGGTGGTTTACAAGTGATTTGAAAATCCTGCAAAGTCTGCATCATCCAAAGGAGTTGGGTACAACAAGATGCAGCAGCAACATATTCCGCTTCAGCTGTAGACAAGGCAATTGAACTCTGTTTCTTGCTGATCCAAGATACCAGTCTGGAACCCATAAAGAACGCACCACCACTTGTGCTTTTCCTGTCATCCACGCTTCCGGCCCAATCTGCATCTGTATAAGCATGAAGTGTAAGATCTGTATCTCTAGGATACCATAAGCCATAATTTTGAGTCCCTTGAAGATATTTGAAAATTCTCTTCACTGCCTGAAGATGAGTCTCCTTCGGATTTGCCTGAAATCTTCCAACTATTCCAACTGCATTCATGATGTCCGGTCAGGTACCTGTCAAATAAAGTAAACTTCCAATCATAGATCTGTAGGTTGGTTGATGTACTGCTGCAGATTCATCATTTTCACTGAGGCTACATCCTGTGACCATGGGTGTACATACTGGTTTTGCATCTTCCATACCATATTTCTTCAAAATTTGTTTGAGATACTTGGTTTGAGATAAAAAGATTCCTCCTTCCTTTTGTTGGATTTGCAAACCAAGGAAATATGCCAGTTCTCCTAGTAAGGACATTTCAAATTCTTTCTACATGACCAAGGCAAATTTTTGACTCATAGCTTCTTCATTGCTCCCACAAATGATGTCATCTACATACACAACAAGTATTAGCAATTTGTCATTTTCAACTTTTATATAAAGATTGCTATCTGCCGATCCTTTTGAAAAACCTTGTTGATGAAGATATTTGTCCAAACGGTAGTACCAAGCCCTTGGAGCTTGTTTGAGACCATAGAGAGCCTTTTTCAATCTGCATACAAGATTTGGATCATTTCCAAGAATGAACCCATCTGGCTGTTCAATGTACACTTCTTCTTCCAAATCTCCATTCAAAAAGGCTGATTTCACGTCCATTTGAAATACTTTGAAGTTTTGAAAACTTGAGAGAGCAAGGAACATTCGGATGGCCTCAAGTCTTGCAACAGGAGCAAAGGTTTCTTCAAAGTCTATTCCTTCTTGCTGCGCATACCCTTTACAAACAAGTCTGGCCTTGTTTCTAATTACTTCTCCATTTTCATTCAATTTTTTTTTGAAGACCCATTTTGTTCCGATAACATTCTTATCCTTTGGTCTAGGAACCAGCTCCCAAGTGTTGTTCTTTTCGATTTGCTCAAGTTCTCCATCCATTGCTTTCACCCAACATTCATCTTTGCATGCCTCTTTCACATTTTGTGGTTCAGTGGAGGAGAGTAATGCCAAGTAGCTTGAGGCTTCTGCGACTGTTCTTCTTGTTTGTACACCTGCTCCTTTCTGCCCCACAATCTGAGATTCTGGATGATTCTTCTGAACATATATGGATGGGGTTTTCTCTTCTATTCTTGTCTGCTCCTCTGGTTCTTCTTGAGGTTCTTCTTCAGGTTCTTCCTCTTCATCATTCTGTCTTTGAGGGTAGCCTTCATCTTCTTCGATGTTTTCATGATGTATTTGCCTAGGAATGTATCCCTTCTCATCAACCACTACATCAATGCTGTCAACAATTCTGCCAAGTCTTTTATTGTAGCATTTGTATGCTTTGCTATGTGGAGAGTAACCAAGAAGAATGCCTTCATCTGCTCTAGGTTCAAGTTTGCCAAGCTGCTCATCAGTATTCTTGATATAGCATTTGCTCCCAAAGATTTTGAAGTGCTTTACCGAAGGAGTCTTACCACTCCAGAGCTCATGAGGAGTTTGAGTGCTGTTCACCTGGACATTTGTTTTGTTGAGAATAACAACCGCAGCATGTGCAGCTTCACCCCAGAAAGTTGCGGGAGTTCCTGATTCATCAAGCATAGCACGAGCCATTTGTTGGACTGTTCTGTTCATTCTTTCCACAACTCCATTTTGCTGAGGAGTTCTAACTGTAGAGAATTCTCTTCTTATCCCATGTTCTTCACAGAAATCGAAAAATTCATTTGAGGTAAACTCCCCACCTCTGTCGGATCTGAGGCACTTAATTTTGTGACCTGATTCATTTTCCACCAAGGCTTTGAAGGATTTGAATTTTTCGAATGCTTCATCTTTGTGCTTCATAAGTCCTAGCCAGACAAACCTGGAGAAATCGTCAATGAATAATATCAAGTATTCTTCTCCTCTAGGTGTTCTTTTCCTGAATGGACCGCATGTATCTGTATGAACTAGCTCAAGAGGCATGCTAGCTTATCCTTCCTTCTCTGGAAAGTTAGTTCTGGTTTGTTTTCCAAACTGACATGATTTGCATATGGTGTTGTCAGGAATTTTGATATCTGGAAGATCGCGAACTGCCTGATATTTTCATGCTTTCCTTATTTGTGAAAAGCTTAGATGCCCCAACCTCCGATGCCATAACCAGTGCTCATCATCCTTGCTCAGATAGCATTGTTGTTGTCCTTCTTCAAATATGTACAGATTATTTGGAGTTCTTTTGCCTTTGATCACTGTTTTACCTGTATCAAGATCACGAACAAGACATCCATTTGATCTGAATATAACCTCGGTTCTTTGATCACACATCTGGCTGACACTTAGAAGATTATGCTTTAATCCATCAACATACAAAACATTTCCAGCCTTGACCTTTTCTTTTAACTGAGCAATGCCTTTTCCTTTTATAGTTGCAGGAGTATCATTTCCAAAAGAGACTTTCTTTCCCTTTTCTAAAGCAGAGTAAGACTCAAGTTTTTCTTTATCACCTGTCATATGCTTCGAACATCCACTGTCAATGTACCATAGATTTTCCTGTCCCTCTGCATAAAATGCTATCCCACATCTTTCTGTTTGTGGTTCCTTTATTCTCCATGTTTTGGTGCTTGAGGCGTGTTCCTTTTTCTGCTGTAACCTGCTCCTGCATTCAGAGTCTTCATGACCAAAGTTATTGCAAATAGAGCATTCAACTTCATTTTCAAGAACCGAAAAGTTGTTATAGGTTCTTTTTGTAATTCCTGTCATACTTCTTTGTTTTTGCGCTTCCCTAGTCATGATTGTTTTATATGCAACACATTGAGCTGCTTTGTGACCAAAGTTATGGCAAGAAAAGCATTGTCCATTGAAGAAACTTCTACGGTTATCGAATCTACCAGCCAACTGATTGTAATTTCTATTTTCATCTATTCTTGAACCAAATTGAGAAGATTTTACCTGTGGCTGGTTGTAGCTTTTGTTCACCCTTAAGATGGATTGCCCCTGATAGTCTTTGTTTGTAATTCGTCCCTGCTTTACCTGATGATCTTCATTGTGCTTTTGCTCATTTCTTCTTGCTGCATCAAGATAACTTTTTGAGGTGGATGCTTGAGAAGTTTCTCCATTATAGCCCAGACCTGTCTTGTTTAGTGGAGACCGCTGCACATTGATAATCTCATCCAAAGTTTCAGATCCTTTGACAAACTTGAGATTAATAGGTTTTGTTTTCTCAATCTCTTTTCTAAGACCAACAATTTCACCTTCTAATTTTTCAAGATGTTTTTCCTTTTCATCAATTTGAAATTGTAGAGTATCAATGATCATGTTCTTTTCTTCTATACATCTCTTGAGTCTAGTAATTTCATCATAAAGGTTATCCACATCTATAGCATCCATATAATCATCATCTTCAAATGCCATTAACAACTTATATTCATTACCTTGTTCATCTTCATCACTGTTTGATAGACCATCACTATCTTCATGAGTGTAGTAGCTTTTCTTATTTGCGTTATGTTTCTTGTTCCATCTAGCAGGTTCCTTTCCTTTATCCTTATAAGGACATTTTGCAGCATAATAACCTACTCTTCCACAAGCAAAGCATTTAAAAGGTAACTTACCTCTGAACCTTCCAGAACCCCTTTGAAGATTTCTGACAAAATTTGATTCTTCTCCCTCTTCTTCTGGGACGTGGCTTGCTTCATAATAATCTCCTTTGCCTGATGCCTTGAAAGCAGCTTCTCTTCTGTCTGATGGACCTCCCTTTCTCATTTCATAAGCAGTTATAATTCCATGTAGCTGAGACATAGTAAGAATTCGTAGATTTTCCTTTTCTTCTATTGCAGATACTTTAGATTCAAACTTGGGGGACAATGATCTTAGGACCTTTTCAACCACAATAGCCTCTTTTATTTCTTCACCCAAATTTTTCATACAATTAACAACCTCATCTACCCGAAGAAAATAGTTAGCCACACTTTCATCATTATACATTTTGAGAGTCTCATACTGAATTCTGAGAGTTTGAAGCTTAGCACGTTTTACCTGATCGTCTCCTTCATAGCTTGTGACAATTTTGTCCCATATCTCTTTTGCGGATTTATAGTGCATTACCTTCATGAATTCTGATTGAGATATACATCCTAATAGAGTACTGACTGCTTTCGCATTTGTTTCATACTTCTTTTTCTCGGCTGCATCTGTAGGAGTAGCTGAAGGAAAAGCATAGCCTGTCTCTACGATGTCCCAAACTTCTGTACCAAGAGATTGAAGATAGGCAGTAACTCTTACCTTCCAATAATTGAAGTTTGTCCCATCAAAAACCGGTGGCCTGATTGATGCTTCTCTCTCGTAGTTGCTCATGATGAACGATCTACCTTCAAGCGATCAAGCTTCTTTGAAGGACCTGCTCTGATACCAATTGTTGAAAATAATACTGAGAGGGGGGGTGAATCAGTATTATCTAATTCTTTTAACAAATCTTCCTTATTTGTTCTTTGAATTATTTTTGCATGTCAGTACCATAAAATAATGAGCATGAGCAAAGAAAAACGGATAGTCACACCAAAGAACACAAGATGTAAGGTGGAAACCCAATGTGGGTGAAAACCACCTGCTGCAATATGTCTTTATCTTCTTTCAAATTAGAAACTTCTTTTACAATGGTTTTGTACTGGTGCAGTCCTTTACCAGTACGCAGGCTGCAACCTGCAGAGAGCTACAACTCTCTCTCTCTCTCGTTTTCCAGTCTCTCCTGGAAGGGAGCTACAACCCCCTACTTCTTTTCATAAAGCATCAAATGATCATCAAGTACATAAAAGTTACAGTCCACTACAGTTATCAGATCAGCAATAACAGAACTAACCCAGAACACCTTATCAATAGAAAAATTCAATCAACAGAACAGATACGCAGTTTTCCCTTCTGTGGCCTGCGTCGCTACGCAGTTCACCTTCTGCTTCCCTGCGTATACCCGCAGAGATCCTTCTGCCGCACTGCGTGCCCACGCACTGTTCCTTCAACCGCACTGCGTACTATTACTGCAGGGACGCACCCAGAAACATTATCGCGCCGCGTACTGTTACTATGAGTACGCACCTGAACCTTAGACGCTCTGCGTACCCACGCAGTTCTCCTTCTTCTGATCTGCGTACTGACGCAGGTCTCCTTCTTCTGCTCTGCGTACCGACGCATGTCTCCTGTTTCTGCTCTGCGTACCCACACAGCTCTTCTATTAAACACCTGCGTCCTTCTGATTAGGGTCGAATAGGCAGTCCACCAGAGTGGCACAGTTGCTCAGATCTGATCATGCGCTCGAGAGATCACCCTTCACAGATTCACCTTCAACTTCCCTTTCATATAGATCAAGCTTTTAAGACCATAACCCAATATTTCAGATCTAAAGATATTCAAATGCAAAAAGATGCTTAGCCAAGTGATCTCCTTTGCTTTATATAGGCAAGCTCCTCCTAAAATCATGGAACAATACCACGAGCCGACACCATAATAACCCAATACCGTCGGCTAAATACCAAGAGTAACACATAAGAAAACCCCACATGTGAATTTCTTTGCCTTGAAATGTGTGCACTGGGGGTACGCACCTCCTGAACGGCTGGCCTGCGTATCTAGACGCGGTCCCTGCATGGTGTACCTGCGGGTACGCACCTTCTGAACTGATTTCCTGCGTACTTCTTAATTTTCAACAAATTGAGTGCCTTGCCACGGGAGTTGCCATCAAGTACAACATCTGTAACATATAGCCATACCAGAAACATAATGCCAACAACTCATAGGCATTTGAAGTGGCAATAGAAATATTAGAGAAATAGGTCTTATTGTTTTGTCAAATTGCATAGAGAAGATCAAGAGGGTAAGAAATCGATAGCGGATTTCTTGACTTGACATGAGAAGGGATAGTGATGAATAATTTGACAAAAAGTAGCTATAGAAATATTGGAGAAATAGGTCTTGTTTTTGTTGTCAAATTGCAGAAAGAAGATCAAGAGAGTAAGAAATCTATGGGGGATTTCGTGATTTGACATGAGAGGGGATAGTGGTGAATAATATGAGAAAAAATGACATGAGAAATATTAGAGAAATAAGTCTGGTTGTTTTGGCAAATTGCAAAGAGAAAATCAAGAAAGTAAGAAATTAATAAGGGATTTCTTGACTTCACATAAGAAAGATAATGGTGAGTAATTTGAAAAAAAAAAAAATTAATAAAAAAATGATCTCATTCCATAAACAGGGAAAAAAAAGATGAATTCATTCCATAAAGAGAGAGAAAAATGATCTCCTACTCTGTAAAAGTCCTTGCATTATCAATATTAACTTCACTTGACTTCATTGTAAATATTTACCATTTGTACACGAGTAGCAAGGAAAACAAGTAGGACATAATCATATCATTTTGGTTACCTTGAAACGAGTTGGGTTATAATGTTTAATACAAATTAAATGTTTGTTAAAAGGGAAAACTGTCACATCGAGGTTGGATATTTTGGATACCATTGATAATGTGAACACGAAGGATTAGGATCGACTTTTTGAAACCCTTTGATAATAATATGAATGGGAATCATTTTCTTAAACATTTCACATCTCTTAATTGGCCGTTCTTTCATGTTTTTCTCGGCTATAATTTGGTTATTAATAACAGAAATGAAGGAAAGTATATTTAACCAATTGGGTTAGGTTTTATTAAAAAAACCATTTTTAATAATTAGTTTATTATATGAGGTTGAGTTTGTTGGATAGATAATGTTTCTAAAAGTTATTTTATTTTATTATCGATGAGGATTTTTTTAATTTTTTTACTTAGTTACTTTATATTACTAATTATCTTGGAGTGATATTAGATAATTGAATTGATTTCTATACAATTAAATCTGAATAAATATTTTAAACTATTTCGCATGCATTTTTTCCATATATCCATTTCACCTAAAAGTCCATATAAAAAAGTTATTTTTCCACTTGATATAGTAGCATAGGACATATAATTTGCTTGTTTGGAAACATGATCTACAATGAAATTCCTAGTTATTGAGCCATCTTTATTGGGATGTTTAAATTGGACATTGTTCACAAATTTCTCTCAACGTTTAGTTTCATTCTCATACAACTCAAAAATTGCAATAATTATAGAACCTTGTGATTCAATAAGTAAGTATATCATTGGATATGTATTAACTCACTCAGGAAGGAATGTCTTGAATTCTATGATTGCCTCATCCATAACATCAATAGTTAGCCAACCACTTGAATTGGAACTTCTAGGCATAGTGTCACCATCTCTACAATTTCTTGCACATCATCATTATCCATATATTCGCTACCCATTTTCTCAACATCTAGAGCCTTCATTGGCTATGTGATATAGCCTTGCAATTAATAACCTTCACGAACCTACATTTTTTTTTTGTTTCACCTATGAAATTTTCAAAATACTTCATCATCGAAACTATTTGCTTATTTTCTAAACCTAAACCTTCTAGCCTAGAAGTGGTACAATCCCATTCGATTGTAAAAACTCCACATATACTTGAAGATCATCATAAGTTGAATGCTTGCTATAAGGAACAATATGGACCTTGAAGAAACTTATACTTTTTCACTTCATACATCCAGCGAGTTGACACAAGATCAACAATTCAGTAACACTACCTCTCACTTATAATCCTCTCCATATTACTCCAATTTGGCTTGAAATAAGGCCATGCTTCCCCAAACACATTCTAGCCAACTACGTGAACATTTCTCACTACATTTTCCATAGTAAAAACCTCGGAAACATTCGCCACATTTAAGCACTGCAAAATTAGTTTTTTTGTCTCATATAAAGGTAAATTATAATACTTGGACATAACCATAAAAAAAATTCTCTTTCCCAACAAAATAGGCCAAGATAAGAAAAAAATAAATGAATCTTTTAAAATCTTTTTGTTGTTTTTTTTACAAGAATGATAAATATTTGTATAAATTCTATGCATGAATGAAGCAAAGTACACGAGAAATAATTACATGAGCTCCCAAATGCTAGTTTTTCAAAGAGGTACATGAGAGGAGATTGAAAATGTTCATCTATGAAACTTTGGCTGACGTACATACTACTAACCAAAATACTATAATAGATCTTACAAATTTGACCAAACATAAATATAATTTTACAAAAAGAGATCATTGCTCGGGCGGAGGATCAAAAGACATGTTATCAAACCGAGTTCCAGAGGTGCTGCTTGTTGAACTATGTTGATCACCAGTGTTCTATTGAGTTTGGGGCTAGGTTAGTTGGATTCTAATGGCTCCAACTTTGTCTTCTAGCTTGCTCACTTAAAATTTCAAACTTTGCAATTCTTTTGTCAGGAGTAGGATGGTGTTTTCTTCTTGTTGGATTTTATGATGAAGGTTCAAAATTTGAGATTGGGTGTCAATTGGAGGGTGCAGATAATTATGACAAGTATTGGCCCCTCTAGAAGAGACAAAGGGAGGATATCAATGCTCCATGGGTAGCGACTCAAAATTTAAAAAACAAATAAGCAAAGGGACTGAGGGCTTGATCGAAGGATGAGAAGAAGAACCCTGAACTGAGGGTGAGGCGGGAGGATGGATTTGAAGTTTAGGGTGCCTAAAACACAACTGACAAAGAATGAGGAGAGACCAACCACATTACAAAGACTAGAGTCGAGTCAATCCAACAATTCTTCTAAATAAAATATCAGAACTGGAAGATAATTACCTTCAAAACATCAATTCATCAAGTATTTCCATAAGAATCTCACGAGGCCAGCCCCCTACACCTCAACCATGGTTCCAAGTGTAGAGAAATGGAGAAGTCAATAAAGAGTCCCTAAATCCTTCAACGAATCTAGTTTCACAAGCTTTAAGGTACAAAGAAACAAAGAGATCAAGAGTTGGCCAACCCATGTCAAACTCCTAACTGAACCAAATCTAGGAAATTCAACACTCCACCTCGAAGGATATACCCCCCTTTCAAGTTAGGTTGACATGCTAAATCCAGAGAGAGCCTCTAAAACAACCCTAGCCTAGAGACTCCACCTACTCTTTATAGTAATACTTTGAGCCTTTTGCACATGAACCAGGTGAACTCCTCCACACCAATTGAGATTAACCAGGATCTCATGCAAATTGCAACTTCTAGAGACTCGGATGCATATCACCATGCCATGTCCCTACATTTTAATCTAAATTCCTGTAGGTTCACACATTGCAATAATATCAACCAAATTAAATTCTATTGATATCCACCACCCTAAAGAATTTAATGGAACAATGGAAATCGACAGTTGGTATAGTCCCAAAGAAAGAGGAGGCACATGTATAGTTCTGAGGGACATGGTGAGTGTGTGTCCAACATGCCTGATTCCTGCCACCTTAACCACTGTGTCAAGTGATTCGATCATTGTTTTCGCCTTTTAATTTCCATTGTTGTATCAAGCAAATGATTTTTAAAAAATTGATATGGATGGATGAAATAATGCCCCTGAAAATATACTTCCACTACCACTAATGAAGTTGGGATATTAAACTATGAGAGAGTGCCTTATGGGATCATCTTCCATCCTAATAAACCATTGTGATAATCTAATCAGACTCTAGACAATAGGTCATTTTGGCTTGCACATCTTCTTCCTTGTTTTGACTACTTATGATGTGGAAGAAAGACTTATGAGGAAAATTTTCCAGTAAGCTGAGGATTCTGTTGAAAAGAAGACTTAGTTTGTTGTTCCTAAGAATAATTTATTGTGTAAGTGTTGAATGGTAAGAAGGGAGTCTCATAATATAGTTACCTTGGAGGGGTTCCATTTTTTTTTTCCAATTGAAGGCCAAGTATAAGCCCATACATTTCCACCATGTTGTTTGTCCTTTTGTCGAGAACCCAATAGTACTTAATTTCATGATTTTCTTTGAGATTCAAAAGAATATCTTCCCCTCCTTCCCAAAAGAAGCTTAGTTACACCATTCCCAAACCCAATTTATAACATTTACTTCTTCAACCTCTAGTTTGACAGCATTTCCATCAATAAATTAGTTTGATATCACACTTTTTCTTTTTCTCTTGGTGATGATGAGTAAATGATACATAAAAAAACTTATTGAAAAATGGTCCATCTCTCCTTATGTTTTCTCATATATTAAGTTGTAGAATAGCTCATTTATAAATCCCCACGATTCATATAACTTTCTAATCATTATCATTAATCATTATAATCAATGAATTAATTTTTTTCCTAATCTCATTGTTGTTATAATTAGTTTTGTAATCAAAATAATTTGAATTCACATCCATCTATAGATAATGAAAAAAAAAAAAAAACCTTTCAAATGATAATTTGTAATTATATTAACTATAATAAAATAATAATTATTTTGTTATAATTTACATAGTTCCAACTTATCACTTTAAACTTTAATTTTATTATATTGAAACTATATAATTATGTGGCTCCAATCCAATGACCTATCATGACATTGCATTACCCTATGGCCTCAATGTTTCCAAGTAATTTATATGGTTCTAATGGAACCATGTAATTTGTATAGTTTCAATTTCTCACTTTATTGTGTTCTTCAAGATTTATACGAATCTAATCCATCGAACCTATATGATACAACTAGCATACCCCCGAAGCAGGGGAAGGAGACAACGAAGTGAATAGAGAATGGATATAATGTTAAAGGAAAGTAGAGTGTATTTTTTAGGATGAGTCAATGTGTCTCATGGAAGTATAAAGTTTGTTAAAAACAATAAGAAATACACTTACATAAAAGTAATATTGTGGCATCAATAATAAGAAATATGGTTAAATGCATCTCATTTAGCGGTCAAAACAATGAAACTAATATGTGATGGGTGCTTCCAAATTCTAAAGTATTAACACTTACCAACTTTCTTATATCTTGAATATACCAATGGATCACATTATCTAATAATCAAAGGGCTATATTTAGGTAGGAAAATTTTCTTCCCTTTTATCAGAATTATATATATGGTCACATGGACATAAAGATAGAATATTACATGAAAATTGATGTTGTTCACACACAGGGTGTTTTGTGAAGAAACATACATATGCCCACTTGCTAGTAGAGTTTGAAGTGGTCACAGACGCGAGAATTATAATCATCGACTTTCTTCACTCTTGATTACCTTACTAATTTATAATACTACATGGGGAGGAGAGATGCATTGAGTTTAAATTAGTGAAATGAAAATGGTTGATTCTAACATGTTGCAAGTGACATATTGTCATGTCAAAAATGCCAATTGTAAAGGAGAATAACATTTGTGTTGATTCCATATGCTCATGTAACATATTATCACACCACCAATGCAAATTCCATAATGCTTATGTAAAATATTGTCACACCACCAATGCCAACTCTAAAAGAGAATAGCATTTGTGTAGAATATTAAAACAAAGCTATTGAGTTATTCTCATGGTTGTGCACATTTTTGTCTCGGTTGACCAGAGTCTTCTTCGTCTTCCTCATAAGCATTTTGTTAACTTTGTTTCTTCCTCAAGGTTTACATCGTCAAGCAATTTTTCCTCACAATCATCTGCCTCCTTCTCTATTTGTTGGCAAGACAACTTCCAATAGCTTGTATTATTCAGAAGCAGATGAATCTATAAAATCTACAAAAAAAAATGAATATATAAAATTTTAAAATTTTATCTCTACATAATCTTGTGATAGTACATTGAAATTTTAAAAGTTATTAAGAAAATAATGAATAAATAAATATTTTATATTTTTTTAATATTAATTTTTTTTATGTTTTTAAATTAATATATTTGTGCCTTTTAACCTATTGTAACCTTGTTTGATCAGTGATTGAATTTGAAAATGGGCACCAAGGAAAAAAAACATAAGTGCTAAGTGCAAATTGTACTATAGAGATTATTGAGGAGATATCATGCAATTTCTTTGGTACTAACAAGATAACCACCATTTTCTTTGGTACTGAGATCATGCAATTTCTTTGGTACTGAAAGTTCTAAATGACAAATATTGAAAATTATTAACCATATCCATGGTCTGCAAGATGTCTACTAAGCGAATAAAAAATGCAAAGAGACATATGTATGTCTATTATCACTTCTCTTCTTTTATGTTCACTGCGTATAAATTGAAGTTAGCATGCCTTTGTCCAGTTTATCATACTCTGGCAACCTGTGATTTGATTTTCACGTGATGGATTCAACCTACAAGCAACTATTTGTATGCCCATGGGTGAAATTGCATATATATATATATATATATATATTTGAGCAATATGAGCCATGGAAAGATTATGCTAGTGTTATGTCTTGTCTGTGATTGGGTTTTTATAGTAAATAAAGGAAGAGTAGGTACCAACAACAATAGTAGGTGGTATGTATGGCGGTTGGTATGTTGTCAGCAGACAGTGTTGAAGAATAAAATGGTCCCGGTTTCAGACCTTCGCAGACCTGACGACGAAGCCCAAAGACAGAACCATGTGATAGATGATTCGTTGCTGACACAGAGATGACAAATGTGAGCAGGCTCGTGGCCTTTCTACATAGGCTATGGAGAGACGATGAAGATATTTCAGGTAATGTCCCTTAAAGAACACATTTTTAAACGATATGGTGAATCGGTAACTGCTATGCCTAATCTCTGGGAGATCTAAGATCAAACTTCATAGCTACCACTATAACACCAAGAGCATAACGAACCACCTGCAAATCTAAGATCAAACTTCATAGCTACCACTATAACACCAAGAGCATAACCAACCACCTGCAAATCGGGTATACTAAGTTCCTATGATCGGGTATACTAAGTTCTTCTCTCGGGAAAGGGGAATCCACCCCTCTAGCTGCCACCATAGCAGGTCATTGTACTCAATGAGATTTGAACTTCGGTCTGGCCGAGCTTCGCCCATGTGACTTACCGTCAAACCACAAAAACACCTTTGGTATAAAAAGAGAGAAAAATTTAGGGACATAGATTAAAAAATATAATAATATTTTATTAATTAAAAGATAAAAATCATGCCCAAACAAAAACATAAATTACAATACCTCACTAGAATACAGAAGAAACCCATGTCTAACCCGAGAATATCATCTAAGTTTTCAAAACCTTTTTCCAAATTTCAAGCTTTGATTTTGTTATACATTTTCCTTTTCTAGTTCTTTTCTTAAGGAAATAAATAAAATCTAAGTTTTCAGAACTTTTTCCAAATTTCAAGCTTTGATTTAGTCAAACATTTTCTTTTTCTAGTTCTTTCCTTAAGGAAATAGCTTTTGTTTCTAGCATCTTAAAAATTTATTCATTTTCTTTTCAGATGGTTTCTCACTACTTCTTCTACCATCTTTGACTCTTCTAGTTGTGTTTTCAAAATGGAAATTATTGTTTCATCTAGATCATGATCCTTTTTCTTCTCATTTTTCTACAAGATCTCTTTCTTCTTTTTCATATTGCCTTTAAGTTATTCTATTTCTTCTAGGGAACTAACGCTTTTTTCTTCTAAGGTTTATTGCCCCATCAATATCTTCGTCCTCTGAATATGTTTTGTCTTTTTTATTGTGTTTATTTTATTGATTAACAACCTAGATATCCATGGCTATGATATGAATTATTATTTGTCAACATTGGATGCATATCCATTATTTTATCTAAAGAGCTACTATCTTCTTTGGAGTAAAAATATTGTCTTCTTGTTATATCTTCCTTTTTTCGTGTCTATGGGATTTTCTTATATTTTTATGTTCTCCTTCGTCATAACTATTCTCTCTTTTGCATATGGACATTTAGTAGAAAAATGACCTACTCTACCACAATTAAAACATTTGAATGATGGCTTACCTCTATATTTTCTAGATCATATTTTCAACTTTCTCATGAATTTTTCTTCTTCTACATCTCATTCATTTCCATAATAACCACAAGTTTTAAGTTCTTTTGTCTTATTTGAAACTTTCAAAGCTACTTCCTTCATATTTGACTTTCCTTTTTCTACCCTTATTTCATATGCATTGAGAATCCCATGTAGCTCATCTTTCTTTATATTTCCCAGGTCCTTCATTTCTCAATAGCTTAGACCTTTGCATCAAACCCTAAAGGGGGAGATCTCAAAAAAAGTTTGTATAGTCATTGATTCCTTAAATTCTTCACCAAGTTCTTTGATAGTATTGACAATATCATCCACACGAAGGAAGAAGGTTGCAATATCTTCTTCATCATTCATCTTCAAGCTCTCAAATTGTCTTCTATGGGTTTGAAGATTTTCCCTCTTCACCTTGTCTTTTCCTTTGTAGCTCTTTTAAATTTTGTCCCAACTATCTTTTGCATATTCATAATGCATTATTTTGAAAATTCTTATTTTAATAGGCCACACAATATGAAATCATGGATTTTTACATTATTTACACACATCTTCTTACCATCTTGCTAAGATGGAGAATTTAGGGAGCTTTATAACCATGCATTAGATATTTCCAAATGTCAAAACAAAGAGATATTAGATAAGCCCTCATCCTTACCCTCCAAAGAATAATTTATTCAGTCAAATAATGGAGATCTCTTGCGAAATAACCTTCATGAGTGGCCATGCTCCCTTTGAGATCTCCCTTCCAATTGTTGGTTTGCTTCCAAAGGAACCTACTCTTATTCCATTTGTTCAATTCACATTCATATTGAGACAGGGTAGGGGTGAGTTAGTATAAGACGATTTCGCACCAACCTACAAATGCAAACTTTGTAGACATCAACCTATATGAGATACCAATCCCCTCTAATGCAAGATTTGTAGGCATGAGCCTACCAGAGACACCAATCCCCTATGTTATACACCAATATCAAGAGGTGTGTCTCCAAAAGGTAGTTAGTTATGCCCTTTTTTATTTTCAATTTAACTAAAAGAATTTTATAAAAGTAAATTAAATTAAAATTAGTACTATATATTTTTGTTGGCTTGACACATGGGAGATTAGAATCTTGAATCTCATGGTTTACATAATACCTCATAACACGTCATTGCCAATTGAGCTACCCCCATGGTAATCTAAAAAATATTTTGACTATGGAATGAGTTATGGTTTTTGGAGATGCCATATCGATAAGCCATGGTATTGGCCCTCGGGATTGTAACAAAGTTGTTAAGAATCTCTATAGTAAAGTGGGGAGAATATTGTTATAAGGTCTAGATTTATCTTAAAAGTAATTATGCTCTTTCAACCCTTTTGATCAAATTGATTAATTAAAAATAATGTCATATAAACATGTGCTATGATTTTTCGGGCATGCTGTATTAGTAAGCCATGGTCTTCTAACAAAGCTTATTTACAAGTTTTAAAATCTCCATAATAAAGTGGATGTGAATATTCATGGTCAAAAATTTTATTACATGCTTCTTTTCAAATGTATATATATTTATGGGTATATTAATTTTTCTATAATTAATGATATAATAATATTTCAAAATAAAATTATATTTTAGTTATTTTTTATAAATTTTCACTTTTGCTAGCGTAAAGTGTATTAAGAGATAAGTATTTTGATGTTTATGACTATTTAACCATCATCTAATTTATATCACTACATTAATAATTAATCATTAATAATTGAGTGGAGAGGCTCATTCTACAGCCAAGTAGGATGTGTAATGTTGTCCGTCTGTCATCAAAGTTGAAATTTTGCTTTTAAAAATCTAAAAATAAATAACTATACAAAACATTTAAATAATGTTAATTCAATTAAAAAAAAAATACACATGAAAAAATTGGATCTCTCTCCCCCTCTATTAGATCTGTATTTAAGATAAATTTATACTAATTTATAAAACCTTTCATATCTATTTTATAACATATTTTTCAAAATATATATATAAATGGATTATATATATATATATATATATAACTTCTTTGAAACTAAAAAGGAGCGATGGTTTTTCATTTATTTTTTAATAGCAAGTTTTCTCCTTTTATATGCGAACACTTTTTCATAATGAAAACGTGTTTGTAAGAACCGTTTCAAAACCATTTTCTATTTAAATAATGTTTAATAATTTTTTCATTTTTGTTTTTAAAAATGAAAAAAACGAAAACCATCTTCGTCTTCTGGACTGTCAAAACGAAATACCAAAAATAAGTCACAATTCAAATGACTCGTTTAGAAAGTTAAATTTATTTAATTTTGTTTTACTGGCCTTCTGGGATGTGATTTGCCCTTAAGGTAAAAATAAAAAATATAGCTATGAAAGGTATAATGAAAATGATATTCCTAGAAAAATTATCTCAAAGTCAACTAGTAAATATCACTTCTTTTGATGTGTACCTAAGAGGCACCAAAGAAAAAGATAGGGCTAATGGTATTCACCAATTCTTCATCATATTTATAAAGATGAATTGAAGTGTTTCACACATTTGCAACACTATTTGATTGGTTCATTACTGTGGCATCATATTTTCTTCCGTATTAGGTTTCCTCTAAGTATGCCTTAAGGGAGTGCATCCTAAAAGAGAGAAGGCATTGTATGCCTTAAAAGAAAATGTGCCAAGGAAAACACCTAAAAGAAAGAGCACAAAGTGAGTGTTCAAAGAAAATGTGCCAAGGAAAACACCTAAAAGAAAGAGCACAAAGTGAGTGTTCAAGAAATTGAGAAGGAAAAATATATTTTCAAATGAGGAATAGAAAAATGTAAACAATAATATCACTTTAAAGAGGTCTCATGTTTTAAAATGAAAATAAAATAATAAGGAGAGAAACAAGGACATGGAAGAAGTAATTATTAAAAATATGAAAACTATAAAAATGAATTATAGAGAAAATTTATATAGGAGAATGAAAAAAGAAAGAAGAGTCGTTTAGGAAAATTGATACAAGAAAGAACAGAAAAAATTGTCAAAGTAGAAGAAAAAGAAAATGCTAAAGAATAATAATAATAATAAATAAATAAGAAAGGAAATTGCTAAAAACATTGGAAGAGAAAAAGACAAAAGAAATGGACTATGAAGTTTCTATTAAGAATAAAAGAGCACATACCTAAATAAGATTAAGAAAAGAAATTTCTTAAGGAAAAAACTTAAAAGGCAATTGGAGAAGAAATAGATAAAGATACGATATGAAAATAGAATGGAAGAAAAAATTTCTAAACAATAATGGGAAAAGGAAAATGAATGAAAGAAGAAATTTCTAAACAATAATGGGAAAATGAAAATGAATGAAAGAAGAAATTTCCAAGAAAATTGATGATGAAAAGATAGGAAAATAAAGAAAGAGGGTCATCTAATAGTTTCATGATTTACCTCTTTACAAGAATCTACGTTGAAGGAAGGATCGTTCATTCTCCTTGGACTCCCCTGTGATGGGAGTAATATGCTCCAGGAAAGGGTCAATCAACCTTTCCACTTGATATTGTAAGAGAAGAATACCTTAATTCATTGAAAGAATAGGCCAAACCTTATATGATTCTTAATTATGAAATATTTATGTTTGAGGAAGGTTTTCTCATTATTTTTTTAATTTATTTATTTGTAAGGTGATTGGTTGAGGTCTTATTATGAGTTTTGTTTAGTAATTTCTATTAGTTATTAATTTTTTAATCCTTTTTTAATTAATTTTTTATTTTTATTTTCATTTTTCTATTATTTCCATTTTAATGACAAATTTTAAAGAGAAAAATAATTATAAAAATATTTTCCAATAATTTTTTTTATTTTTATTACTTTTTAATGGCTTATATTTTTTTTGTTTTTGTCTTTTTCTATGAATTTTTTTAAGATGACAAATTTAAAGAAGAAAAAATAATGAAAAAAACTTTTCCCAATTATAATTGTGTATAATTACCAATTTTTAAAATGGTGTGAGATTTTTTTTTCAAAACTTTGTTAAATTTGTTTTATTTAATCATAGTTTTTATAATCCCTACCTCTAAATTTATCCAAAAAAATAAGAAATTGATCTTATAACAAGAAATTGAATTCAAGATTTCAAATATTAATCTTCTTGAAATCAAGAAGTTTTTTGTGTTTGTGATTAACGTTTGTTGTTCTCACATCAAAAGATTTGAAACTCTACAGAGGGGTATTTTCAGGATCCCACTATGAAGTTCCATTTTATGTTTCAAGTCGCTGGAGATTGTTCAACGTTTATTGGGAGGCTAGTCTTCAATTCATCATGTGTTTCAAGTAATTGTTTAAAGTTGTTTTTATCTTCTTTGCTCACCAAAGCCAGAAGATTGGTGTGTGAATTTCATTATAGTCTTTTAATCTACTGCAACTTTTATTATAGTTGTATTCAAAGTGACGGTCTCAAATTCAGCCAATTTAATACTAAATCACAAATCATAGATAAATAGATAATATTTTGAAATTTTTATTGAAAATGGCGAATGATATATTTTATTTATTTTAACATGTTTTTTTAATGATTTTTTCACAATACTAAATGTTTTAGGAACTAAGTAAATTAATTTAATACTAAATCACAAATTATAGATCATCCCAAGTCAAATTTTTTTGTGCAAAAGAAAGATACGCCATTTGAGTGAGAACAATAAAAGTTTAGTTTCATATTCTCATTCCACAAACACAATTGCGTTCAACTCTATAGCAATCATTTTCAATTCCCACCAAATTTGTAGGAGACAAAAAAAATATATTTTAACACAACATTTTCACTTTTATTTCTATTTTTTTTAAACCATTAATTGGTCATTTCACATTTTGTCACCAGCTCATACTCCAATTAGCTATATTAAAACTAACTCGTTGGTACTAGCTACTATTCAACACTTATTTTTTATTATTTAAAATGCATTAAACAAAATAATATAGTTAAATCCTAAAAAAATATATTATATGATGTACAAGTAGGATAATTCCATATTCTGACGAAATAAAACAATCATGCATCCCGTCCTGTTCTAGTTTCCATTATCAAATTGAGATCAAATCGCGGGGAAATAGCTAGCGTGGAGAATGTCCAAAAGCTACAGGACTCCAGTTAAATTTAGTTCTTTAACTAAAAATTTCCGTATTCAATAGTTATCTAACACACGTTTCCAAAGTTTAGTTATACACTTAGAATTCAATTCTAGACGGCGCAATCCTATGTTCGTGACCCAATTTTAGCTGGCAGATTTAGAAAAAAAATTCCAGTGGCTTCCCCAACTTCAGATTCCTCTCTATATAAGTGGATCATGGGGAGTTTTGGAGCAGAAGATGAGTAGGTAGAGGCAGGCAGGGACGCAGAGGTGGTCAGATTTTAAGGACAAGTACCCCACAGTTTAATAGACTGTACGCACATTGCAGCACCATTTTTGCTCGCAACTGTCCTTTCTCAGGCTTTCAATATTTTGAATATTGAAGCGGCTGGAAGTTGGAATTATGGAGACACCAGTGAGGCTGGTTTGCTGGTTTGGGTTTTTGGCGTTGATTCATTATACCCATTGTGTGGTTGCCGAATATGTTTCAGTGCTGGGAGATCCGGGCATGACGAGCAACCGAGTGAGGGTGGCACTTGAAGCCTGGAACTTTTGCAACGAAGTGGGTCAAGAAGCGCCGGAAATGGGTAGTCCTCGATACGCAGATTGTACCGATTATGAATGTCGAGGTTTTCTACCAACTCTGGCTCATTTCTTAATATATTTTTTATTATTGTTGTTGTGGTGATCACTGCGTCGTTTTTGTCTCTGTTTTTTTAATATTCGAAATAATTGTGAAATTTTTTGAAGGACATAGTCTTATTCAGGATTGGATCATAAGAATTGTGGCTGTTTTTATTATGGATTGTTTCGTGATCAAATTATCTTATAATTAAGAAATATATAAATTTTTAGATATGAAAAAAAATAAAATGAATAATGTATTTGATAAATGTTTAATATTTGATGTTGTGGAGAAATTTTGTTAAATTGTGTGTTGTTTTGAGTAAAATGATGTGTCAGGTGAACACTTCATCAATATTTATAAATATGAAACTTCATAAACAATGCACAGTTTACCTAAAGTTTTCCATCACAATAAATCAAATTAAATCAAAATATTAATGGTAAAAGTATTAATATTTGTTTAGAGTTATATTATTATAGACAAAGTATGAGTTTGCATCATTAGAAAGTAATATATGATGAGGTATATTATTTTTAAGTAACTTGTTAATTTTGAAAGTTCTGAAAATAAAAATTGGTAAGTACTCGATTATTGGGCCTATGGTTTTTAGTAATTTATTAATTTTGAAAATTATATTGTTTTTATTAATTTTTAAATATAATTTATATTTGAGTATTTTCTTATTACAATAAATAAGAAAGAAAAAAAATTATAGTTATTGAGAAAGAAGAAAAAAAACATAAAACTTATTATTATTGATATTTCTATTTATTAATTATACGAAAAATTAAAAAACTTCAAAAATTTTAATTGTTGTGCATGTTTCTATGTTTACTTCCTCTAATACATAATCCAGTTAAAATGTTGTGCATGTTTCTATGTTTACTCCCTCTAATACATAATCCTATAGATCCAGTTTCTTTTAATCTGTTCTCATCTTTAATTTATTAAAAAAATATATTCCTGAAATGTGACTAACATTAATTTAACAATCTAATAATTTTTAACTGTTACATATAATTTAATAATATTTAGAGTTAATATTAATCTCATCTTTAATTTATTAAAAAAAATATTCCTGAAATGCGACTAGCGTTAATTTAACAATTTAATAATTTTGAACTGTTACATATAATCTAATAATGTTTAGAGTTAATAACTTAATATTTTGATAATTTTTAGGTTAGAAAACGTGCGAAACTTCATTGCCATGGTCACTGCACCGATTGGCTGGGAAGTCGTTGACATGTGTGTTACTGTTTTAGGGCAACATGCATATGATTGTGGTGAAAACATCTGGATAAATGAAGGAAACAAAACCATGTAATTCCAATTACTTTAGGTTCATTTTAATTTGAGTTGAATTTCAATACATAGTATATTTTTATAATTTAAATTTAAATTAAAAATATTATTAAAATTTAAAAATCTATTTCCCGATTAGGGTGTTAGCCGGAGGTATCGGGATTAGAAATTGTAATTTTGTAATGATCAAGGTGTTATAGGTGTTATTTTGTAATGATCTGGGTGAAGGTTTATCACTCTCCACATGCATAAGGTATATGGAGAGGTGGTGTCATGCCCCCAAGTCTACAGTTAATTTTTTTCCGTGTCCGGCGGGGTGCGGCACCACCGAACGTTCACTTTTTAACAAGTTCCCGTTTATGGACTACGCCTTAACCAACATAATCGTCTTTAAACCGATATATAAACAAGTCTTCACTTATAACCATAAACATTAATTCTCATAAAACATCATATCCATTCGTAACATTATCATATGCAATTTAAACCAAAATACAATTGCAACAATAATCTGGAATGGGAGGGGCAACTCCCGGTTGAAGTCTGCCCAAATATATTATGAATCTCTTTTTCAATAATACAATCATTCAAGTGTGCCGGGCAACCCCACGGCCAACACTTAGAATAAATACAATGAAGGCAAGAACGCCTTGTTACAATCTGATACCAAATTACCTCCGGTTGGAGCGAGCTCCCCCGAGCCTCTTAGAACTCCACCAAATCAACCTCTGCACCGAACTGCCTTTACCGTGAACTGTTCGACCTCCAAACTAATTCCGGTTTGAACTGCGCACTTATTCACTTTCTGCGCATGAGAGATGCGCACCTCTTCGTCCTCTTAACTCAAGATCGAAGTCCAAGAGGAGAGTGAAGTGCGTTGTTGCAAATGAGCTAACTGCGCCCTCAATATATAGCCAATTCAACTCATTCATGGAGGGGTGTCAGCTCTTAGGCCGACCCCCTAATTTCATGCGTTGAAGCCCCTTTAATTAATTATGGGCAGGTCGGCCCTTGCCCAAAGGAAAGGCCGCCCTCGCCCCTTATAAACTTTCGCACTTCCATCGCATTACTTTGTATGTAATTCGAAGAGCCTCCAAGAACGTCACAACTGACTCATGAGAACGTCGCATTGCTGTTTTTGTCCACCGCATTGCTGTTCGCCCGTCGCATTGCTATTCCTGTCCACCGCATTGTTGTTCGCCCATCGCATTGCTGCTCGTCCGCGCCCTTGTTCGCTGTCGTGTCTTGCCCGCCGTCGTATGGAGGGGCGCCCACCCAGGTCGCCCTTCCTTCGTCCACGTTCACACGCCCAACTGTCCACACATGCGTTCTGAACCAGCTCGTGCCAAGTCCGTGTCCACCAGCTCGTGCCTAAGTCGCCAACTCGCCGCTGTCCACTGTGCCACTGTTTGATGATTCGCCCGCCGGGTGTGGGTCACCCTTGGGTCGCCCGCCCGTTGGGCGCAGGTCGCCTTCGGGTCGACTCATGTCTCGGCTCACCCGATCCTTAACCAAATGTTGTTCCGCCGGTTTGGTAGTCGCCTCCGCGCTCAAGACCTGCTGCAGCTCGCCTTTCGTGCGCCGAATAGCATACTTGCCCAACCGGCTGTAGCTCGCCGTGCACGGGTCGCGGTGCCCGGGGCGCCCTCCCGTCATGCACGGGTCGCCCGCGGGTCGCCCACCCAGGTCGCCCGCCCGTCGTGCACGGGTCGCCCATGGGTTGCCCACCCGGGTCGCCCATCGGGTGAAGGTGCACTCCTGCCCGAAACGCTAGGGCGTTACAGGTGGCCTCTCACATGCAGTTCGTTAATGTGATTAAGGAAAGTGACACTAAGAGAGTAGCATTGAGGTTTTATGGTATATTTATTATGAGGGTAAGTAAATTTTTTATTCTAGAGGAAAATTGGTTCATGGATGGTTGCGGACTTGAGAAGGTGTTCTTCGTGGTTATCTATCTAGTTGTAGTCCGTTTTTAGTTTTTTTGGTGTTTGATGGAAGTTTCACCATGGTTTTTGGGAAGAGATTGATGATTCCATTGGGGGTTTGTCTGTATTCATTCTTTTCTCTCTATATTATGGAACTATGCTTTCCCACATGGGAATATACTGGGAGGGACAATTAAGGCAAATAATGTATTCTCTTTGTCTATTCCCTAGGGCATTGGTAGTGATATTTTAACGGTTGTATTCTATCATCTATTTTGGGTTTACATGGTTTTGGTTCGTTGTTGTTTGTCTCATGCCCACATCTCAAGTTGCTTATGGAAGGCCTCGTTGTATTTTTATGGGCTCAAGGATTTGCTCCAACCCATTTTCATTGCTCATTGCACGACAAGGTGTCGGTATACTTACTGTGTTCTACTCTCCTGCCTTGACAGGTTCTCCTATTCACAACGGGTTTTGGAATTGCAAGGTTGATGTACTTTGGTTAGCCAAGGGTCTGTCACTTTGGTTTCTGGTCGATATAGTCAAAGGTTTTAGCTATAATTATCTCATGGCTTGTGCGGCCTCAGTGAAGGGCCAGCAAGCCGGGTGTACCCGTGGCTGCGGAAAAAAACCTGATGAAGACACATGAGGAAAATCAATCCCACCCTCGTTCAGGAAGAAATAGAGGTCGAAAACCAACCTCTCATCTTATTAGAGATGCCGCCAATGCCTACTAGGAGGGAAGCTCACCTTAGGTGCGTCAGCTCATTGCAGGGTGGGAAGCTGAATTGAATCATCGAGTTGAAAATATAGAAATTGACATAGAAGATTAGCAGGACTTGGTGCCCAATCCTAGTCACCCCAACGATCGGTCCTCTCAGTATAAGCAATGATGCCGGTCACTCCAAAGGTCGGTCCTCTCAATATAAGCAAACAATTTATCTGTATTGGTTGATGAAAAACATAATAGCTAAAATAGTGGTAAACTCCCCTTCGGACTCCTCCAAGACTACTTAGGGATTCCTGGAATTCCATAAGGAATTTCAACTGATTCAGTTTAAGTTTAAACAACAGAATGGACGTCACAGTCACATCAAAAAGCATAGTCCATGCATCCCACAAACTGAGCTTCTAGGTTCCAATGGGAAGGATTTAGCTCTTGTGGATTCCTCTAATGATTAATAACATGATGGTTTCATCTTTGTTTTTTACTTTTTATATATGAAGAAGACTTTAATTTATGTTTTACCTTATTTAAGGTATGGGAAGTATAAGGATACTTAGACATAATATTTAGACTATAATTTATGTTTTAAGTTATTTAGAATATAGGAAATATAAGGATACTTAGACATAATATTTAACACTGCTTGTGTGTGAGGCTTCAATTATTTTATTTTTGGATGGCATATAAGCTTCAGATGTCAGAGAATATGTAGAGTGGCAGAGGACATCATAAATACTCTGCGTCAATGGAAAAAGAAACCATTCAAGAGTGAAATTCTTAACCATATATGGAAAATAATTCCAGGTCTGCTAGTTTGGGGAATTTGGAAAGAAAGGAACAAACGTATATTCAAAGATCAAAGTTCTCCTTTAGAAAACATATGGAGCAGATTCTGCACAAACCTCAAAGAAACTCTGCTGATACATACTTGGACTAAGGAGGACCTTCCCTCAATCGACAGTGAGAGAGCCATTTGGGAAAACTGGAATATACAACTCCCTAATGTAACTCTCAACAATGCCCCCTCAAGAACCATCAATTCAAAAAGAGATTCATGGACAACTCCTCCAGAGCACACTTTTAAGCTCAACTTTGACGGAGCCTCAAAGGGAAACCCTGGAAAAGCAGGCTATGGTGGAATATTCAAGAATCATGCAGGGAAGCCTCAACTGATTTACTTTGGAAATATTGGTTGGGACACCAACAAATCGGCAGAAATGGAAGGCTTATGGCAAGGTCTCCTCTTAGCAAGAACACACAATTACCATCCCCTGGAGGTAGAGGGAGACTCTCTGCTCCTTATCAATATGGTCAAACAACTCCTCAATGGTTCTCATGCTAGCAAGATTGCTACGAGTTGGAGACTGGAGGCCAGATTAGAAGCAATAGAACTCGAGCTTCTTAACAACAGAGCAATAATCTTCAGTCACGTTAAGAGGGATGGCAACAAAGTCGCTGACATCCTAGCCAATGTGGGGGTAGAAAGCAATCTCGCCTTACTCACAGGACCAATAAACATAATTTCGAACAATGATAAAATACAGGAATGCAATCAGCTGGTTCAAGAAGAAGCTACACCCCCGGATGCGGGTGATCTGTAATGCACTAACTGTGATGGGACGGAGGAGGGCGCAGCATGGAAGGCACCTGTCCAGCATGCTCGCCGGATAGAATACCATGTGGGAGGTTATGAACCCGCAGGTGGTTAACATTATGGTAGCTATTTTGTTTGGTCTCGGCATTAAATTGCTGTCCAGTTTTCACCTGCACTGGAGGATCTCTGCCTGCAACGATCTTGATTGCCATAGTAATGGCGGGTGAGGACCGAGGGGGTGGCACTCGTTTATTTAACAGCTTCAGCTTCAGCAACATGCTACTGTGTTTCATTCTGCTTGGGATGGTTCAGGGTTCTGATACAGATTGGGTTTGGGGGGGTCATGCTCCGGTTGCTGTCTTCGGATTGCGCCTGAGGTGGTGGAAGCACAGCCACTTTCCATAGGGCTCACGGTGCGTAATTTCCCCTCAGCTGTTGGCGGCAACCCCTGTGGTGTTCGCGGAATTCTCATTGCTGGTCGTGGAATATCCACTGGTATTCCGGAAATTCACACGGCTGTTAGTGGAAGTCTCGTTGGTGTTTGTGATATCCATACTGTAGTTTGTGTTAATGTTTCTCCCTCTGCTGATTACACCCGTAGAAATCCCTCTGCTGTGTTTAACTCTCCCTCGGCTGCTGGTAGTGCTCTCGCCGCTGTTCGTGGCTTTCTTCTTGCAGAAGGAGATTTCAACTTTGTTGTTCGAGATTTTCTGTCCGCTATGCCGAGACCCCGCCAGCGCATGCTCAGCCGCAGAGGCTCCGGCCGGGGTAATCCTTCTCGCCCTTCTGCTGGGTCTGGCTCCATGGGGCAGGCTCCTCCTCCTCTGGGAACAGAGAGCATTCTGAGACCAAGTCAATACCTGGACTCAAACTCTCCAAACTCCTCCAATACGTCATCCTTTGGCTCTGCTATATTTACGTTCAATTGTTCTCTCAATCGCCCTCGGATTACGGCTCATGTCTCTGTTCTCTTCTTAGAAGAAGCCCAAGAAGAGGGCGAGACCAGTGCCCCTTTGCCCCACACTGAGGATGATCTAAATCCCAACTCTCCGAGGCCTTCTACTGATATGCAACATGGGACATCTCAGCCAGCCAGCGCTGTCAATATAGTTCCAGTTGCTCATGCTCAGCCGAACAGGCAGGAACATGAAGAGGGATGGTGCAGGATTCTGGAGGAGCCACCCAACGAGTAAACTTGTGTTTCAGCTATCCATTAGTTTTTGCGGTCCTGTGGAAAAGGAGGAAAAGGTTCTTTTTGGCTCTGTTTGTCAAATTCTATCTATGTTCTTGTGTCGGGTCTATTGTCTAGTATCTGTTGTGTTCACTAGTTATTTGTATCTCTCTGATTCCCCTACGCGGGATATCTCTCTGATTCCCCTGCGCGGGATAGCTCAAACAACGTATCTCTCAGACATGATGGCTTTCTTTGCTCAAACGATGTAACAATACTCTTTTTTATAATTAATAGATTAATCATACTTAGCAAAAAAGAGTAGCCATGGTTTTTTTTTTAAGCAAGTTTTCTCTTTTTATATGTGAAGACTTTTCATAATGCAAACGTGTTTGTAAGAACCGTTTCAAAACCATTTTCTCTTTAAATAATGTTTAATAAGTTTTTTCATTTTTGTTTTTAAATCTTATATTTTTATTTGTACATCCCATCATAGCAGCCAGTGTTAAGATATTGGCGAATCGTTTTTCTCACAGTTTACAATTTAGAGAAATCACGGTAGGAATTTCAAAAGTCAAACACCTGATTGTTTCTGCACAATTTTAGAATCCGTTTTAACCATTTCAACTTAGAAATCAGAAAGGTTAAAAGAATTGCTTTAGATATATTTGAGAGACAAATTGCACCTTCACGAAGAATTTGCCAAATTACCGGGAGGACAAACTCTGTTAATTTTTTTTATCTCAAACCCATTGTGGCCATTCAAATTGCGTACATCGTAGAGCATTGTAAAATGTAATAATCAAGATTTCAATTTCTCAACCTTTAAGCCTTATCTAGGGACGAAAACCATCTTCATCTCCTGGACTGTCAAAACGAAATACCAAAAATAAGCCACAGTTCAAATGACTAGTTTAGAAAGTTAAATTTATTGAATTTTGTTTTATTGGCCTTTTGGGTTGTCATTTTAATTTTAAGCTAAAAATATAGCTATGAAAGGTATAATGAAAATGATATTCCTACAAAAAAATATCTCAAAATCAACTAGTAAATATCACTTCTTTTGATAGGTAGCTAAGAGGCACCAAAGAAGAAGATAGGGCTAATGGTATTCACCAATTCTTCTACATATTTATAAAAATGAATTGAAGTGTTTCACACATTTGCAACACTATTTGATTGGTCCATTATTGTGGCATCATATTTTCTTCCGTATTAGATTTCCTCGAAGTATGCCTTAAGGGAGTGCATCCTAAAAGAGAGAGAGCGCATTGTAAAGTAGTGTGCTTTAAGGGGAGAACATGCCTTAAAAGAAAATGTGCTAAGAAAAACACCTGAAGGGAGAGAGTGTGTCTTAAGGAAGAGCACCCTAAGAGAAAGAGTACAAAGGGAGTGTTCAAGAAATTGAATAAGGAAAAATATATTTTTAAATGAGGAATAGAAAAATGTAAACCATTATATCACTTTTAAAACGATGTCAGGTTTAAAAGGAAAAGAAAATAACAAGGAGAGAAAAAAGATATGGAAGAGGTAATTATTAAAAATATGAAAATAATAAAAACTAATTAAAAGAAAATTTATATAGGAAAACGAAAAAAGAAAGATGGTTTAGCATTTTCTTTTTTTTTAACTTTGACAATTTTTTCTCTTCTTTCTTGTAACAATGATACGAGAAAGGAAATTGCAAAAAACATTGGAATAAAAAAAGACAAAATCATTGGATTAAAAAGTTTTTATTAAGAATAAAAGAGGAAATTGCTAAATAATATCAAGAAAGGAAATTTCTTAAGGAAAAAAACTAAAAGGGAAGTCTAGAGAAAATAGATAAAGATATGATATGAAAATTGAATGGAAGAGGAAATTTTTAAACAAATAATGGGAAAAGGAAAATGAATGAAATAGGAAATTTCCAAGAAAAGTGAGAGATGAAAAAAATAAGAAAATAAAGCAAAATAGTAAGCCAAAAAAGGGTCATCTAATAATTCCATGATTTACCTTCTTACAAAAATCTACGTTGGAGGAAGGATCATTCAACATTCTCCTTGGACTCCTCTTTGATGGGAGTAATATGCTCCAAGAAAGGGTCAATCAACCCTTCCACTTGATATTGTGAGAGACCTATACCGTAATTCATTGAAAGTATAGGCCAAATCTTTTATATGCTTCCTAATCATGAAAATTCTATGTTTGAGGAAGGTTCGCTCATTATTTTTTTAATTTATTTATTTGTAACATGATCAGTTGAGGTTTTATTATGAGTTTGGTTACTAATTTCTATTAGTTATTAATTTTTTAATTCTTTTTTTTTTTCATTTTAATGACAAATTTTAAAGAGGAAAAAATAATTAAAAAAATGTTTTCCAATAAAAAAATTTAGTTTTATTACTTTTTAATGACTTATATTTTTTTGTCTTTTTCTATGAATTTCTTAAAACGACGAATTTTAAAGAGGAAAAAATAATGAAAAAAACTTTTCCTAATTAAAATTGTGTATATTTACCAATTTTTAAATGTCGTGAGTTTTTTTCAAAACTTTGTTAAATTTGTTTTATTTAATCATAGTTTTTATAATCTTTGCCTCTAAATATATAAAAAAAAATAAGCAATTAATCTTATAACAAGAAATTGAATTCAAGATTTCAGAAATTAATCTTCTTGAAATCAAGAAGTTTTTTGTGTTTGTGATTAATGTATGTTGTTCTCACATCAAAAGATTTGAAACTCTAGAGGGGGTATTTTCACGATCCCACTATGAAGTTCCATATTATGTTTCAAGTCGCTGGAGATTGTTCAGCATTTATTGGGAGGCTAGTCTTCAATTCCTCATGTGTTTCAAGTAATTGTTTAAAGTTGTTTTTATCTTCTTTACTCACCAAACCCAGAAGATTGGTGTGTGAATTTTATTATAGTCTTTTAATCTACTGCAACTTTTATTATAGTTGTATTCAAAGTGACTGTCTCAAATTCAGCCAATTTAATACTAAATCACAAATCATAGACAAATAGATAATATTTTGAAATTTTTATTGAAAAGGGCTAATGATATATTTTATTTATTTTAAAAAAAAATTAATGATTTTTTTTCACAATACGAAATGTTTTAGGAACTAAGTAAATTAATTTAATACTAAATCACAAATTATAGATCATCCCAAGTCAAATTTTTTTATGCAAAAGAAAGATACGCCATTTGAGTGAGAACAATAAAAGTTTAGTTTCATATTCTCATTCCACAAACACAATTGCGTTCAACTCTCTAGCCGTCATTTTCAATTCCCACCAAATTTGTAGGAGACAAAAAAAAATATTTTAACACAACATTTTCATTTTCATATCTATTTTTTTTTAATTCATTAATTGATCATTTCACACCTTGTCAGCAACTCAGACTCCAATAAGTTATATTGAAACTAAGTCGTTGGTACTAACTACTATATAGCACTTGTTTTTTTATTATTTAAAATGCATTAAACAAAGTAATATAGTTAAATCTTAAATAAATATATTAGATTTTAATTCATAATTTAATATTAAAAAAATATTAATTATATAAATAAGGAAATTTTGTTTTTCATATTAAAAAAAAATCAACTTAAATTAATATTTAAATTCCGTCATCAAAGTTGAAATTTTGCGACAAAAATAAAAAATTTTAAAAATCTCAAAAAATAACATTTAAATAATCTCTGCACATAAAGAAATTTGCAAGTGTAGAAATTGGATCCCTCTCAACTCATGTCAGGTCCGTGATTAAGATGTAATTAAGATGGATCTACGCTAGTATATAGGTCTGTGATTAAGATGTAATTAAGATGGATCTATGCTAGTATATATAGAAACTAATTAATTAACTTTTTTTTTTTTTTCTTCTGTAAAGTCGAAAAACTTATTATAATTTAGTTGTCAATTCAGCATTAGGAACAATTAACAAATGTAGATTGCCTTATCATTGTATTCAAGTTAAAACACACTACTTTGAATGTCCAGACTAGCAACTAGCAAGAAGCAAATTTTCACTCCTACCAAATGCTTTGGTGTCTTATGCAACTAATCTTTCTTATATATAAAATAACAAACTACTTCTTAACCCACCAAAAATAATTTTAAAACATTAATTAAACACAAAAATGATCAAACGTGATAATATTATAAAGCTGCCAAATAATACAGAACTCTATAAATCCGACTTAAAATAAATTTATTCTAATTAATCTCTGTGGAATCAATTAACAGTAGTCCTAGCCAATGACCCATGTTATATGATGTACCAGTAGCATAATTCCATATTCAGACAAAATAAAACAATCATGCATCCCGTCCTGTTCTAGTTTCCATTCTCAAATTGAGATCAAATCGCGGGGAAATAGCTAGCGTGAAGAATGTCCAAAAGCTGCAGGACTCCAGTTAAATTTAGTTCTTCTTTAACTAAAAATTACCGTATTCAATAGTTATCTAACACACGTTTCCAAAATTTAGTTATACACTTCGAATTCAATTCTAGACCCCGCAATCCTCTGTTCGTGACCCAATTTTAGCTGGCAGATTTAGAAAAAAAAATTCCAGTGGCTTCGCCAACTTCAGATTCCTCTCTGTATAACTGGATCATGGGGAGTTTTGGTGTAGAAGATGAGTAGGTAGAGGCAGGCAGCGACGCAGAGGTGGTCAGATTTTAAGGACAAGTACCCCACAGTTTAATAGACTGTACGCACATTGCAGCACCATTTTTGCTCGCAACTGTCCTTTCTCAGGCTTTCAATATTTTGAATATTGAAGCGGCTGGAAGTTGGAATTATGGAGACACCAGTGAGGCTGTTTTGCTGGTTTGGGTTTTTGGCGTTGATTCATTATACCCATTATGCGGTTGCCGAATATGTTTCAGTGCTGGGAGATCCGGGCATGACGAGCAACCGAGTGAGGGTGGCACTTGAAGCCTGGAACTTTTGCAACGAAGTGGGTCAAGAAGCGCCGGAAATGGGTAGTCCTCGATACGCAGATTGTACCGACTATGAATGTCGAGGTTTTCTACCAACTCTGGCTCATTTCTTAATATGTTTTTTATTATTGTTGTTGTTGTGATCACTCAGTCGCTTTTGTGTCTGTTTTTTTAATATTCGAAATAATTGTGAAATTTTTGTGAAGGACATAGTCTTATTCAGGATTGGATCATAAGACATGTGGTTGTTTTTATTATGGATTGTTTCGTGATCAAATTATCTTATAATTAAGAAATATATAAATTTTTAGATATGAAAAAAATAAAATGAATAATGTATTTGATAAATGTTTAATATTTGATGTTGTGGAGAAATTTTGTTAAATTGTGTGTTGTTTTGAGTAAAATGATGTGTCAGGTGAACACTTCATCAATATTTATAAATATGAAACTTCATAAACAATGCACAGTTTACCTAAAGTTTTCCATCACAATAAATCAAATTAAATCAAAATATTAATGGTAAAAGTATTAATATTTGTTTAGAGTTATATTATTATAGACAAAGTATGAGTTTGCATCATTAGAAAGTAATATATGATGAGGTATATTATTTTTAAGTAACTTGTTAATTTTGAAAGTTCTGAAAATAAAAATTGGTAAGTACTCGATTATTGGGCCTATGGTTTTTAGTAATTTATTAATTTTGAAAATTATATTGTTTTTATTAATTTTTAAATATAATTTATATTTGAGTATTTTCTTATTACAATAAATAAGAAAGAAAAAAAATTATAGTTATTGAGAAAGAAGAAAAAAAACATAAAACTTATTATTATTGATATTTCTATTTATTAATTATACGAAAAATTAAAAAACTTCAAAAATTTTAATTGTTGTGCATGTTTCTATGTTTACTTCCTCTAATACATAATCCAGTTAAAATGTTGTGCATGTTTCTATGTTTACTCCCTCTAATACATAATCCTATAGATCCAGTTTCTTTTAATCTGTTCTCATCTTTAATTTATTAAAAAAATATATTCCTGAAATGTGACTAACATTAATTTAACAATCTAATAATTTTTAACTGTTACATATAATTTAATAATATTTAGAGTTAATATTAATCTCATCTTTAATTTATTAAAAAAAATATTCCTGAAATGCGACTAGCGTTAATTTAACAATTTAATAATTTTGAACTGTTACATATAATCTAATAATGTTTAGAGTTAATAACTTAATATTTTGATAATTTTTAGGTTAGAAAACGTGCGAAACTTCATTGCCATGGTCACTGCACCGATTGGCTGGGAAGTCGTTGACATGTGTGTTACTGTTTTAGGGCAACATGCATATGATTGTGGTGAAAACATCTGGATAAATGAAGGAAACAAAACCATGTAATTCCAATTACTTTAGGTTCATTTTAATTTGAGTTGAATTTCAATACATAGTATATTTTTATAATTTAAATTTAAATTAAAAATATTATTAAAATTTAAAAATCTATTTCCCGATTAGGGTGTTAGCCGGAGGTATCGGGATTAGAAATTGTAATTTTGTAATGATCAAGGTGTTATAGGTGTTATTTTGTAATGATCTGGGTGAAGGTTTATCACTCTCCACATGCATAAGGCATATGGAGAGGTGGTGTCATGCCCCCAAGTCTACAGTTAATTTTTTTCCGTGTCCGGCGGGGTGCGGCACCACCGAACGTTCACTTTTTAACAAGTTCCCGTTTATGGACTACGCCTTAACCAACATAATTGTCTTTAAACCGATATATAAACAAGTCTTCACTTACAACCATAACATTAATACTCATAATACATTATATCCATTCATAACATTATCATATGCAATTTAAACCAAGACACAATTGCAATAATAATCTGAACGGGAGGGGCAACTCCCGGTTGAAGTCTGCCCAAATATATTATGAAACTCTTTTTCAATATTACAATCGTTCAAGTGTGCCGGGCAATCCCACGGCCAACACTTAGAAGAATTACAATGAAGGCAAGAACGCCTTGTTACAACCCGATACCAAATTACCTCCGGTTAGAGCGAGCTACCCGAGCTACTCTTAAAACTCCACCGAATTAACTTCTGCACCGAACTGCCTTTACCGTGAACTGTTCGACCCCCAAACAAATTCCGGTTTGAACTGCGCACTTATTTACTTGCTGCGCACGAGAGATGCGCACCTCTTGTCCTCTTAACTCAAGATCGAAGTCCTAGAGGAGAGCGAAGTGCGTTGTTGCAAATGAGCTAACTGCGTCCTCCATATATAGCCAATTCAACTCATTCGTGGAGGGGTGTCAGCTCTTAGGCCGACCCCCTAATTTCATGCGTTGAAGCCCCTTTAATTAATTATGGGCAGGTCGGCCCTTGCCTAAAGGCAAGGCCGCCCTCGCCCCTTATAAACTTTCGCACTTCCATCGCATTACTTTGTAATTCGCAGAGCCTCCAAGAATGTCACAACCGACTCATGTCGCATTGCTGTTTCTGTCCACCGCATTGCTGTTCGCCCGTCGCATTGCTGTTCCTGTCCACCGCATTGTTGTTCGCCCATCGCATTGTTGCTCGTCCGCGCCCTTGTTCGCTGTCGTGTCTTGCCCGCCGTCGTATGGAGGGGCGCCCGCCCAGGTCGCCCTTCCTTCGTCCACGTTCACACGCCCAACTGTCCACACATGTGTTCTGAACCAGCTCGTGCCAAGTCCGTGTCCACCAGCTCGTGCCTAAGTCGCCAACTCGCCGCTGTCCACTGTGCCACTGTTTGATGATTCACCCGCCGGGTGTGGGTCACCCTTGGGTCGCCCGCCCGTTGGGCGCAGGTCGCCTTCGGGTCGACTCATGTCTCGGCTCACCCGATCCTTAACCAAATGTTGTTCCGCCGGTTTGGTAGTCGCCTCCGCGCTCAAGACCTGCTGCAGCTCGCCTTTCGTGCGCCGAATAGCATACTTGCCCAACCGGCTGTAGCTCGCCGTGCACGGGTCGCGGTGCCCGGGGCGCCCTCCCGTCATGCACGGGTCGCCCGCGGGTCGCCCACCCAGGTCGCCCGCCCGTCGTGCACGGGTCGCCCACGGGTTGCCCACCCGGGTCGCCCATCGGGTGAAGGTGCACTCCTGCCCGAAACGCTAGGGCGTTACAGGTGGCCTCTCACATGCAGTTCGTTAATGTGATTAAGGAAAGTGACACTAAGAGAGTATCATTGAGGTTTTATGGTATATTTATTATAAGGGTAAGTAAATTTTTTATTCTAGAGGAAAATTTGGTTACAGATTGGTTCATGGATGGTTGCGGACTTGAGAAGGTGTTCTTCGTGGTTATCTATCTAGTTGTAGTCCGTTTTTAGTTTTTTTGGTGTTTGATGGAAGTTTCACCATGGTTTTTGGGAAGAAATTGATGATTCCATTGGGGGTTTGTCTGTATTCATTCTTTTCTCTCTATATTATGGAACTATGCTTTCCCACATGGGAATATACTGGGAGGGACAATTAAGGCAAATAATGTATTCTCTTTGTCTATTCCCTAGGGCATTGGTAGTGATATTTTAACGGTTGTATTCTATCATCTATTTTGGGTTTACATGGTTTTGGTTCGTTGTTGTTTGTCTCATGCCCACATCTCAAGTTGCTTATGGAAGGCCTCGTTGTATTTTTATGGGCTCAAGGATTTGCTCCAACCCATTTTCATTGCTCATTGCACGACAAGGTGTCGGTATACTTGCTGTGTTCTACTCTCCTGCCTTGACAGGTTCTCCTATTCACAACGGGTTTTGGAATTGCAAGGTTGATGTACTTTGGTTAGCCAAGGGTCTGTCACTTTGGTTTCTGGTCGATATAGTCAAAGGTTTTAGCTATAATTATCTCATGGCTTGTGCGGCCTCAGTGAAGGGCCAGCAAGCCGGGTGTACCCGTGGCTGCGGAAAAAAACCTGATGAAGACACATGAGGGAAATCAATCCCACCCTCGTTCAGGAAGAAATAGAGGTCGAAAAACAACCTCTCATCTTATTAGAGATGCCGCCAATGCCTACTAGGAGGGAAGCTCACCTCAGGTGCGTCAGCTCATTGCAGGGTGGGAAGCTGAATTGAATCATCGAGTTGCAGATATAGAAATTGACATAGAAGATTAGCAGGACTTGGTGCCCAATCCTAGTCACCCCAACGATTGGTCCTCTCAGTATAAGCAATGATGCCGGTCACTCCAAAGGTCGGTCCTCTCAATATAAGCAAACAATTTATCTATATTGGTTGATGAAAAACATAATAGCTAAAATAGTGGTAAACTCCCCTTCGGACTCCTCCAAGACTACTTAGGGATTCCTAGAATTCCATAAGGAATTTCAACTGATTCAGTTTAAGTTTAAACAACAGAATGGACGTCTCAGTCACATCAAAAAGCATAGTCCATGCATCCCACAAACTGAGCTTCTAGGTTCCAGTGGGAAGGATTTAGCTCTTGTGGATTCCTCTAATGATTAATAACATGATGGTTTCATCTTTGTTTTTTACTTTTTATATATGAAGAAGACTTTAATTTATGTTTTACCTTATTTAAGGTATAGGAAGTATAAGGATACTTAGACATAATATTTAGACTATAATTTATGTTTTAAGTTATTTAGAATATAGGAAATATAAGGATACTTAGACATAATATTTAACACTGCTTGTGTGTGAGGCTTCAATTATTTTATTTTTGGATGGCATATAATGCACTTAGGTAGTCAACATATCTGGTTTCCCTCTTGGCAGATTAAGGCCATCTAATCATCTGAGTTCTAGTTGCAACCTGCCATTTTTGAAAAAGAAATGAATGAAAAAGTCTTGTCAAACTTATAATATTTTTATTATTTAAAATCTATTATAAATATATGAAATAATTTAGTTTAATATTTAAATTTTTTAATTATTAAAATGTTGATATTTTAATAAATAATATTAAATAATATTAATTAGTGTTATTTATAAAAATTAATTAACATATAAATAATAGAAAAAAATACATTAGACATATATCAACCACATTTAATATAATTATATGAATATATTATTAATTTATATAAATTTATATATTAAAAATTAAATAATTTAATAATTCATTTATTTTTCAATTAACTAAATTTAAAATTCAAAATTTTCAAATAATTTCATTTCATGCTTATTATAAAATAATTTCTTCTTAATTCAGTCCAGCACTTCTCAATCTTAACCAAAAAAAAAATAGATCAACATTTATCTCATGTCATGAGAGTACCCAGAGATATATTATTTGCATTTTGTTCGGTTTCATTGAAGCGAAATGTGCATATGATTTGCAAACCATTTATACTCCTCCATCACTCACTTTTGAAATTTAAAAAGACTGGAAATCATACATAATCAGTTATAATATAAGTTTCCTCCCAAGTGATTTCCTAAGTTTTGCTAACCTTACGAAATGGGTAGTCCTTGCAAATATTTTTTATTTACTTAACAATACATTGATACTTATATATAGCGATGTGTGGTGAGACAGTTGGATTCTTTCGGTTACGAAGTCAAAGTTCAAATTATATTGAGTATATTGTTTGGTAAATAGATTTTTTTTAATGTGATTTTAGGTTACAAAGTTAAAGTTCAAATTACATTGAGTATATTATTTAGTAAGAAATAGACTTTTTCTAGATATGATTTTCGTGCTTGTCAAAATTATAAAAAATTAATATATCTAACTTACGAGTTATTGAATATATTCTTAATGTTTATTGATTTTGAGTGTACTTTAGTTCTAGATTTACCACATTGTTATGTCCTGATAGGTAGATTTATTTGCTCTAACCTTGTCTGCAAACATGCTCCTGATGGACATTTTATTCACATGCAGGAACCACACCGTGCAGCGTAAATAATAGGGTCCAAACTAGCGACAATTTATTACATGTAGGGCAACGATTCCCTAACCCGTGGTTCGAACCTTCCACTGATCCAGACCTATACGCAGTGGAAAAGGAGTTATACCTTGGCTCCTTGTGTGCAGTTCCTGACGCACCAAAACCATGGGAGTTTTGGATGATCATGTTAAAGAATGGGAACTATGATACAGAGTCAGCTTTATGTCCTGAAAATGGGAAAAGGACAGCTCCTTTTACACAGCCTGGAAGATTTCCCTGCTTCGGTAAAGGCTGCATGAACCAGCCTCTTGTGTTCCATAATATGTCGACTATTCAACCAAACTACCTGACAGGAAGCTTCTATGGATCATATGATTTGGATGCTGATTTAATTGCAGGAATACAAAATATATCCTATTATTCGGTTCTATGGGACAAGAATCCTGAAACAGGGAGTTGGGTATTTTACCATACATTAAAAACTTCCAGAAAGTATCCATGGTTGATGTTGTATCTGCGCGCTGATGCTACTCGAGGCTACTCTGGAGGATACCATTATGAAACTCGGGGGATGATGAGGCAGCTTCCAGAGTCACCGAATTTTAAGGTTCGTTTGACCCTCAATGTAACACAAGGGGGTGGTCCAAAGAGCCAGTTCTATCTCACTGATATTGGGAGTTGCTGGAAAAATAATGGAAGCCCATGTGATGGGGATGTACAGACTGATGTTACTAGATACAGTGAGATGATCATTAACCCAGATGTTCCCAGTTTTTGCAGCCCAACCACCCTTGTTAATTGTCCCCCTTATCACGTCACTGCCCAAGGCAACAAGATCTATAGAAACGATACAAATACCTTCCCATATACTGCATACCACTATTACTGCTCCCCAGGCAATGCACGGTATTTGGAGAAGCCTTCTGGTGTTTGTGATCCATACAGTAATCCACAGGCACAGGAAATTATGCAGTTATTGCCACATCCAGAATGGGGAGTCCATGGTTATCCCTCCACACCTGGAGAAGGATGGATTGGTGATCCTAGAACCTGGGAACTAGATCTTGGAGTCCTCTCCAGCCGATTATACTTCTATCAAGTAATTTCTTTCATTTATTGTACCAGTAGGTTTTAAGTGTTAATCAGTGTTATTAGCCATTTAAATGCCGTCCTCTGTTTCTGGCTGCAAGTTAAATACCCCATATTTGACTCATGAGTGCCTTGATGGGTGTGGTGTTGCAGGATCCAGGGACAGAACCTGCAAAGAGAATATGGACTTCGATTGATGTTGGCACTGAAGTATTTCTGAGTGACAAGGATGAAATCGCAGAATGGACTGTTAGTGACTTTGATGTTGTTATTCCCCTGGCAAATAAAAACTGAGAATCAGTTAAACTTCATGAAGATGAAGTATTCGGCTGTGATAAGTCCAACAAGTATCTGGACTCAGTCAAACTATTTCATTCAATCACTGAAGTAGCATTCGCTATGTTGCAAATTGATTGAAGCCATTTTTGTCCTTAAGGCTTTCGTAACCTCTCTCACTGTCAACAAATTCTGAATTATGCAGAATTTTGTGGGCCATTGATTCAGCAATGGACCATTCCAAGATAGCTGGAGTATAGTTTATCCCAATAAAATTGAAATGGCCTCAAGACGGATTAACAATTGAAAATTGAAATCCAATTACAATGAAATTCACAATCTGTCATATGTATGGTATGTTAACTGATTACAACTAAGCTGTAATTCTATTTATATTTATGAAAAGACATAAAATATAGAGTAAAAGATAGATACGTTTTTTTATGTATATGTTTTATTGAAAATAGAATATGTCATGATTTTTAGAGTTGTAAGAGTTTCAAAATAATATTGTTTGGATATTTAATTTTTTTTTTTAATATGTAATTTAACATTTAAATCAAATCAAATAAATGTATGCAAATTGTAACTATAAAATTATATAAATTAATATTCAAATGATATGTATTTCATTATAATTCCAAAAGTTAAAATATCATGAGAAATCATTACTTAAGTTTTTATTAAAATCTTAAATATCTAAATTTAATGAGCACTTTACAATGTATTTCACTTTAGAAAAAAATAATATGGAAATTTTAAATCAAAGAGATAGCTACAAATATACAATGAATGATATCACTCGAAAAAATATCTAGTTATCTAGAGAACTATTATTTTGATGTGTATAATATCTTAAAAGACATCACAAAAGTATTGAAATATTGCACACATTTGCAAGACATGAATTATCCATCCTTATGGCATGATATTTTCTTTTATAATATATTTCTTTTAAATATGCTTTAGAGAGTGCATCTTAAAAGAGTGCATTGTAAAGGGGTGTGTTTTAATGGGAGAATGTGCTTTGAGGGAGAACACCTAAAAAAGGTGTGCATTAAGGGAGAGGAGAGAGCACTAAGAGAGAGTCCTTAAAAAGAGAGCAAACTAATGGTATTAGTTATGAAAAATTATATTTTGAAATGGGTAATAAAATAATTGTAAACAATTATATCAATTTAGAAATATTCTCATTTAAGAGGAAATGAAAATAAGAATGAAAGAAAAAAAAATGGAATAGGTAATTATTGAAAATATAAAAATAATAAAATGAATTGAAAAGGAATTTTTATAGAAGAATGAAAGAAGAAAAATGAGTCAATTAGTAAATTTTCTTAAAGTAATGGAAGAAATAATTTTTGCTTAGAAGTTTTTATGTTGGTCCCAATTTGAAGATTGGAGTTTCATCCACAATGATCATTTTTAATGGATGTTTCAAGTCTAGACCAAAACCATCATCATGATGTAAATTATTGAAAGGAGAGGAGATAAAAATTGTCAAAGAACAATAGAAGAGGAAAATTGTAAACAATAATAGAAAAATATGAAAATGATAGAAAGGAATTGAATATAATTTTTTATAGAATAATGAAAGAAAAAACAGAGTGAATTAAGGATTTGGTAACAATATTGGAAGAAAAAATTGTCAAAGAGGAATAGAAGAGGAAAATGGTAAAAAAATAATAGAGACAAATGAGAAACTAAATTTCTAAAAAGATTGGATGAGGAAAAAGACAAAATAAGTGGACTATGAAGTTTCTATTAGGAATAAAAAAGGATATTGCTAAACAAGAAGAAAAATGAAAAAAAAAAAAAGAGAAAGGAATAGTAGAAAAAAATAGGAAATTTCTAAATAGTAATGGCAAAAGAAAAATTAGAGGAAATTTTCAATAAAATTTAGAGATGGAAGAATAGAAAAAATAAGTGAAATACTATGTGAAATGAAGGGTCATATAATACTTCCATAGTCTACTTCTCTATAATATTTTTTATTGGAGGAAAGGTCATTTAGTCCTCTCCTAGAATCCCATTTGATGGGAATAACATGCTCAAGGAAGGTTCTATCAACCCTTCCAATGGATACTATGAGACAAGAATACCATCATTGAATGGAAGGATAGGCCAGACCTTCTATGTGCTACCCATCCATGTAAATTCTATGTTGGTGGAAGGTTTGGTCAACTATTCCTAGGGATTCCCCTTTCATGAAAACATTTATGGAGGAAGAATCACTTGACCACTCCCTCATATCCTCTCCGATATGAATTCTATGGTGGAGAAAGGATTGATTTATCCTTCTCTAGACATCGTATGGCTAAAATACTATTTTGTAGGAATTTTTATATTACCCTTACCTAGTCTCACCCTTGATGAGAATTATGTGCTTCATAGAGGATCAACTATCCCTCCTCAGGTCATTCTTTGATGATAATAGTATTCTAGAGGAAGTGTTAGCCAACATTTCCTTGGGATTACCCTCAATGAGAATTCTATATTAGAGAGAGGATCATTTGATCATTATAGGCACCCACTTTGAATAAAATTATAATCTAAGGAAGAGTTAAGCTCCTTGTGATATGAACTTAAACATGAACACAACAACTTACAAATATAATCATAAACACAGAGATACAGCCAGCAGAAAAACACTTCATTGCATTAATAGAAAAATATTGAACTATGCTTACAAACAAAATGGAAATAAGATAGCTCGGACAATGGTAACTTATGAAGAGATGTGGCGACTAGATGCCTTTGAACTAAGTTACAATGAAGCTCAAGGGCCTATTTATTATTGGAAAACATGAGAAAATCCTAAACAACCAAAACCCTAACCCTAGGAGATGTAACACGAAAAGTTTGTGGACCCTGTTGGGGTTAGTTGGGCAGCCAACTTCCTAGAGTCGTAACTTGGTCATATTATCTTCTTTTGGGAGGTACGATACCTTGTTGAAAAGGTCTCTTCGACTAAGTCTACAGGTTTCGTAGTATGCCCCTTCTTATGGCTACAGGCCTGCTGCAAACCCCAAAAAAAATGTCGTTTAGGGGGTAAAAACTGCTCTAATAGTTCAGGACCTGAAAAACTACTAAAAATAGTAAATACTGAAATGAACAAGGAAACAGATGAAACCAACTAGGGGGGCTAGGTGGAATAGGCAGGTGGCCACCAATATCCACCGAGATCACCTTGTCAATGTAGGTTTCAACCATGTACAAAAAATACCTACAAACGAAATCTTAAAAAATATATATATATATATCCAATGGTGAGAACATAAAACAAATATACACATAGGTTTTCCCCTAGATTCCAAAACCTAGACTACTAGATTGGTTTTTAATTATGTTCCTTTCAATGTTACAATACATATATATACATGTCGAAGCATTCATAAATCCCAATCCATTAACCCTATATCAGAACATAACTATAGTTCCCTTGACCGGATCTAAAAACTACCATGGACAGAAAACCATCATGTCCAAAACCATGTTCAAACCCCATGCACAAAACCATGGGTAGGTTTGCTCACCATCCTTGGGTATGCCCCCTATCCTTGGGCCTGCCCAACTATTATTGGGTACACAAAATAAAATAAAATATGGGGTGATGCCCTAGACCCCATGATGTGTGGAAAGAATATAACACACATCCAACATTCTCCCACTTGTTGTTTTCTTTCCACACATGGGGTTGCGGGAGCGCTTAGTCATTGGTCCAAGGCTGCAATGCCCATTATTTCTCTACAACAAGAAAAATTTTCAATGCTCACATACTTTGTTAATGCATATGTAACATTCTTCAGACTATCCACCTTTACCAAAAACACCTGTTAATCTTCAACCATATCCCACAAAAAGTGATAGTGAACATTAATTTGTTTTGTATTTGAATGATAAGCATGGTTCTTTGCCAATAAAATTACACTTTGGCTATCACAATCTATCCTTATATCTCGTTGTACTAACCCCATACTTGAACACAATATCTAAAACCAAACAAATTCCTTGCTTGCATGAGTGGCTACCATGTATTTAACATTTGTAGTTGAAAGTGCTACTACAGACTATCTCTTGCTCATCCAATTGACTACTCCTCCAAATAGGTTAAACACATACCCACTTGTATATCTTCTCTGATTTAGATCTCCAGCCTATTCTGCATCAATATGTCCAAAACTTTTTCCTATCTTGGTCTTCCTTGGTAGCACAAACCATAATCACTAGTTCCACACAAATACCTGAAAACCCTCTTCATTGTTGTCCAATGCTCCTTCCTTGATTTCGACATAAACCTACTCAATACACCCACTGTATGTGCAAGGTATGGTTTGGTGAAAACCATTGCATACATTAGGCTACCAACTACACTCGTGTATGGAACATGGGACATGTCCTCTTCCTCTTATTGTGTCTTGGGACACTGTTCAATGGATAGTTTTACACCTACAAGAATAGGAACCTTGACCGGTTTACTATCCTTCATATTAAACCTATGGAATATTGTATCGCCATACTTTATCTAGTTTAACCAGAGCTTCTTTTATTCCCGAACTAATTTAATTTCCATACCCAAAATATAGTTTGTAACACCAAGATCATTCATGTCGAACTTGGAGGAAAATTGGGTCTTCAAATCCTAGATAATTTCTTTATCATTTCTAATCAGCAACATATCATCCACATATAATACCAAATAAATAACATTGTCACCAATTAATTTAAAATACATACAGTGATACACTTTGCTCTTGGTGAAGCCAAGTTCTCGTATGTATGTATCAAACTTTATAACACATCCTTGGAGACTGATTTAACCCATACACAGACTTTTTTAACCTGCATACCAGTCCGTTCTTCCCTTCACTTCAAAGCCTTCTAGTTTCTTCATGTAGATCTCTTATTCCAAATCCCCATGAAGAAATTTTGTCTTCCCATCCATATGTTCTACCTCAAAATCAAAAGCAACAACAACAGATAAAAGTAATTTAATAGAAGCTAACTTGGCAATAGGAGAAAAAAATCAGCAAAATAAATTCTTAACACCTGGGAATAACCTTTTGCGACCAACTGAGCTTTGTATTTATCCACCTTTCCTTTTGCATTCATATTCTTCTTAAACACCCATTTTCTCCCAATGGGTTTCCTTCCAGCTGAAAACTCCACTAGATCCCAAGCCTCATTTTTGTCCAAAGATTTCATTTCATCAACCATGGCCTCTTTCTGTAGTTTTCCATCCTCTCAATCCACTGCCTCCCTAACAGTTCTGGGATCATCATTAGTAATAGATAAAGAAAAATTTGAAAATACTGCAGATGGACTATACTTATCTAGATGCCTTCTCTCTCGATCTAATCTCCTTAAAATTGGAGTGTGCAGCTCTTCCTCTTCTATTTTATGTTCTGTTGTAGAGTTTGATTCTTCCTGTTTAGCTCAAACTCTATCTTCTTTGGTTCCTTTGGTAGTACTTCATGTTTAATAACATATTTAACCTCTCTAAACACCACATCTTGGTTGTACACAACCTTCCTTGTTTTTGGGTTCCAAAACTTGTAACCTTTTAAACCACCCTTATACCCAATAAATATGCACCTTTCATATTTATTATCCAAGTTGGTTCTTTTCTTCTTTGGAACATGTACATATGCATCATCGCCAAATACCCTCATATGTGAAAGAGTGGGTTTCTTACCAGTCCATACCTCATGTGGAGTCTTTTCCTCCAACGTTGATGAAGTCGATCCATTAAACAAGTAACATGCAATATCCACTGCCTCTTCCCAGAATTCCTACCCTAATCTAGTGCCATTGAGCATGCTTCTTACATTTTCTATCAACGTCTTATTCATTCTTTTTGCAACTCCATTTTGCTAGGGTGATCCAAGTGGATATTGGTGGCCACTTGCCTATTCCACTTGGACCCCCAACATTGTCTCTTTTAGTTTTTCGGTTTCCTTCATTGTAGCACAATTTACTATTTTTGGCAGTTTTTCGGGTCGTAAACTTCCAGAGCCGTTTTGAGGCCCTAAATGACATTTTTAGGGAAAAAGGAGAGACCAAAATTATCACAAATCAACTTTCCTGTTTGTTTTCGGCCTTCTCTTTGAGATCTTTGAAATGAGGTATTATGATAGTGAAACAGAGATCACATGCCAAAATTATGAACCTGAGAATTTGATGTACCAATTTACCCAAACGGGGCCCACAATTTTGGTGCTTCATCTCCTACGGTTAAGTTTTTGGATGTTTAGGGTTTTCCATTGTTTCTCAATAATAAATAGGCCTTTGAGACTCATTTTAACACAGTTCAGAGGCATGTAGCCACCACATCTCTTCTCAGAGATAAGCTACCATTGCTCGAGCTAGTCTTATTTCCATTCAGTTTGTAAGCATATCTTAGTATTTGATATTTATGAAATGAAGTGTTATTTCTATTGCATCTTTGTATTTATGGTTATATCTATAATTTGTTATGTTCCCTTTTAAATACAAATCATAAGGTGTGTCTAGAGTAGTCTTTTGTCGTGTTATACCACACTTCTTACATAACTCTTCGAATTCCTTCTTGTAGAACTCTCCACCATTATAAGTCCTCAACACCTTAATCTTCTTCTCTATTTGATTTTCCACCAGAGCCTTAAATTCTTTAACCTATCAAAGACTTCAGATTTCTTCTAGAGGAAATATATCCATGTATTCCCCGAGAAGTGATCTATAAATGAAATGTAGTACACAGACTAACCCAGTGATGGAATCGATATAGGTCCAAACACATCATTGTGCACAAGCTCTAATATCCCTTTCGCCCTTTTATTGCTTGAGGGGAAACTCACCTGATTTTGCTTCCCATATATGCAATGTTCGCAGAAATAGAAATCTAGAGAGAAATTAGACATACCTTCTAGCATACCATTACCATGCATTATTCGAAGGCCCTTCTCTCTAATATGTCCAAGTATTTAATTCCACAACATATTCTTTTCTCTAGAGTCCACTTGATTTTCCACTCCACCTTCATGAACCACATAATTGTTGCACCCATCAATAACAATGTTACCCAGAAGCTTATACAGAGTTCCAATCCAAACTCCCCACAACAATACCAGTGCTCCCCAGACCATATTACAGGTATCTTTCTCGAACATTGTTTTTACACTTGCATCATCCATCTTGTTTACATAAATCATATTTTTGGCCAATGCAGGAATATGCAGAACACCAGGAACTATTCTAATCCTTCCACCTTGCAACTTTAGCTTGAATTTTCCACATCCCATTATTTTGGCCTTCTTGTCATCACCTAGGAAGACATCACCACCATCATATGTCTTATACTCGCATAACCACTCCCTATGGGGAGTAAAGTGAAAGGATGCACCTGAGTCAATCAACCATGCCTCACGATATACATGTGTACTTAAAGAAGAAGCCAAGTACACATCCCCATCTTCATATGTGGTGGATTTTTCCTCTACAGAAGGAGCATCATCAGTTCCATTTCCTTTCTTAGGAACTTTATATCTACAGTCCTTTTTGTAGTGCCCTTCCTTTTCACATTTCTAGCATACCTTCACAAATTTTCCTAGAGATTTATATCTCCCTCTAGATTTAGATCTCCCACTTGAGGACTTATTTTTACTTTTGTTTTGGGACCTTCCTCTCACAGACAAGACATCTCCATTCTGGCTCTCCATATTTTTCCGTCTCATCTCCTCCAACAAAAATAATGAGACTATTTCAACAAACTTCAAGGTAGTTGTATTGCTACCTATAGCAACAACCAGACTATCCCACAAATATGGTAGAGAACACAACAAACTGATGCACTTATCTTTTTCTGAAATTTGATATCAACAGATAACAGCTGACTTACCATAGTATTAAAGGCATTCATATGCTCTGTCACCGAGTCTCCATTCTTCATTCTCAAATTATATAATTTTTTTCTGCTGGAATAGTTTTCTCACTAGATAGTTAGATTGATACAAAGTCCCTACCTTGTCCCAAAAATCCTTTGTCGTAGCTTCCCCTGATACATTCAACAATATTGAATCTGAGAGACAAAATTGTATTGTTCTCTTTGCTTTCCGATCTAACTTCGTTCATTCTTTTTTTGACATTCTTGTCGGTGTTGTACTTGGATCTATAGTGATCCACTGATATCTATCCACCAACAAATCCTCCATCTCAAGCTTCCATAACTCAAAACTTTGTCCATTGAATTTCTCGATCTTTATCTTTCCACTGTTCGCCATCTTTTTTCATTACAAGAATCAATCCCACAAATCTCCCACTATAACAGGATCTACCACAAGCTCGAGCAAAACCCCTCAACAATAAAGGCGTCCCCTTGAAGCCGAAACAACTCTGATACCAAATGTAGGTTTTAACCTCAAGTACAAAAATTACATGTAAACAAATTCTTAAAACAAAAAAATATACAATATTGGTGAGAACATAAAATAAATATACACAAATATTTTCCCCTGGATCCCAAAACTAGGACTACAATATTGATTTTTCATTATGTTCCTTTCAATGTTACAATACATATATATACATGTCAAAGCATTCATAAACCCAATCCATTAAACCCAGATTAGAACATAACCATAGTTCCCTTAACCGGATCTACAAAATACCATGGGAAGAAAACCATAATGCCCAAAACCATGTGCAAACCCCATGCACAAAAACATGGGTAAGTCTGCCCACCATATTTGGGTTTTCCCATGATCCTTGGGTCCACCCAACTATTATTGGGTTCGCATAAAAAAATTCCCATGACGCGTGGAAAGAATATAACACACACCCAATAGCCAAGATCATTGTGAATTATAATTCCAAGTTGGGGAAGGGTTGAAAAACCATTTCCATGGCTCACCCTCAATGATATTACTATGTTAGAGGAAGGGTCAAATTACCTTTCCATGGACTACCCATCTACAAGAATTTTATGACGAAGGGTTAGTTGAGAATCTCCTTGGATTCCTCTTTGACAAGAATAATATGATTGAGGAAGGGTTGGAAAACACTTCCATTGGATTTTCCATGACAAGAATACCATCATTAAGAAAGATTTGGCTTAGCCTTCTTCATTTCCCACTTTTGTGAGAATTCTATGTTAGAGAAAAGGTCATGAAACCCCTTTCTAAGAACCCTCTTTTAGAAAAGAAACATAGGAAGAAGTAGTTGACTCTTCCCTAAGGTTTTCCTTGATGATAATTCTATAGTGGATAAAGGATTTATATATCCTTCTCGGATCTTGGTGTACATCCACATTACTTATCGTACATTTCCCACCCTTTGGGATATTTTCTATTTTTAATAGTTATTATTTTTAATATGTCTATTTGTAGTAAGAGCTACCATGTATGATGACATGTGGCAGTGATGAGAGATTCACTAGGTAGTGACATGGATATAACTGATCTATTAATGCACACTTTCTTATTCCTAGTCTCCTTAACTTCAAACAAATCTTATCCAATACCCTATCCACTTATCTCTTTATCTTAGGAAACCTTGCTCTCTGATATTTCTATTCTTGGGGTTTTTCTATATTTTTGGAGTTAGGAGAGGAGTGTTGTGAGTTATCGAGTCTTATACATCGTACTTTGTAGACAATGTTACATTGTCAATATAATTTATGTTAACTATATAGTATTTTATATTTTGTAAAGCTTCAGAGGATTAAGCTAATTAGAAAATACTTTTTTTATTAAAATTACAATATAGCGAGAATTTTATTAAAAATTATAGATACATTTAATTATAATTGATTTGGATCATGAAACTTCGTCCTTAAGGGATTTGGCTCATTTTAAAATAACCCAAATCACCCAAATTTTGAAAATATGAGTAGATCAAAGTTAAACTTTTCCTAACTAGAAAATGTTAAATAACCTAACCAAAAAGGTTGATTTTTCTCATTTTCTAACACATTCAAAGAAAAAATAAAGAATGAAAATGTATTTTAAAGTTTAGAAACCTCAATGAATCTTACTAGTCCTTAATATGCAAATTGTAAAATACATGGTAAAATATTTGTAAAAATATTCAAATTGCTAATGGTTTTATATATTATCTATAAAATTTTGGTGGTTTTTAAGGTAAAATAATTTTATACTATAAAATTTGGGCAATCATTTTTAGAGAAAATGGAGATTGGTGAATCTTTATTTTTGGAAAAAATTATGGAAAATCAGCTCACTCGCGAATATTAGCCCATAAAAAGTTCCCCTAAATTTAGTCAAGAATTTGGAATATGTTCTTCGTTCTATCAGTTGCACTCAAAGATTAAGGTCTATCCAAGGAAAAATCATACAAAAATATATTTACTAAGAGTGTAATTGAGTTAAGTGGGGAGGATAGTTCACTCGGTAAACATGTGCTAGATTCAATAAACTAGACTCAATCATTTTTTGTTTGAAGTAGAAAAGTTCCAAGTATGACTAACAATTGAAGAGAGAAATATCACACTCCACTCATGACTCCAAAAATATAGAAAAAACCCAAGAACAAGACTATTAGAAGGTAAGGTTTCCTAGGATAAAAAGACAAGTGGATAGGGTATTGGATAATAATTGTCTCTAGAAATAGGAAGGAAGTTAATGAAACTAGGGATAAGAAAATGTGCATAATGGATAAGATATAACCATGTCACCACCCATTCAATGTCTATTCACTACCTCATGCCAACCTACATGGTATCTCCTACTAAAGATAGATAGATACTTTCTTTTTTGAAGTAGCAAAGTTATAAATATTTATAGATAAAAATTAAGTGACATTGAAATAAGGATTCACACACTCCACTCATAATTCAAAAAGTATAGAAAAAAATCCCAAGAATAGGACTAAAAACATTAAGGGAATTTTGAGGTAAAAAATGGGCCTCGAAACAAAAAATGTACTAACAATATAAACTTTAAAATAACCAATAAGATTCAAGATAACAATGTCATCCTCAGGTGTAAATATTTTTTGGATGGAAAGGATGAAACATTTTTTTTAATTGTATTCTCATGTTATCACCTCACGGGTTTACTTAAATATCAAGTGCACACCCATTGGATGTGCAATTAAAATCTATATCCAATGAGTATCCACTTTGTATACTTTTGAGTAGACCCACATAAAATAATTTGAAAATACATAAAAAAATGCATTTCTTGGAGTGTTATCCTCCCTACTTAGAGTCAAACCCACTCTTAGTAAATATATTTTTGTATTATTTTACCTTAGATACACCATACTTTTTGGGTGCCACTAATAGGTTGGAGAATAGATTCCAAATTCCTGACTAAGTGAGTAAATGGGCAAACTCAATCGTTTTGGTGAGGTTATTTAATTTTTTCTAAGTAGACAAAGTCAGTCCTTGATCTACTCATCTTTTCAAAAATAAAATTATTTGGTTTATTTTAAAATGAAGCAAATCCTTTAAGGTCAATGTTTCATAGTCAATATTTTCATCAATTAACTTTTAACAAAATTTTCACTATTAAATATGATTAAAAGAAATTAATATTATCCTGAGAGTCGAGGGAGAAGGTAGGGGCGGCTAAACCCTAGCTTCTTTGACCCTGGTTTGTGCCTCCATCTCTTTTGCCACCACGATTTTTCCTTGCAGGGATTGTATTTTTGGTTCATGGTTTCATTGCAATGCGTTGAATGAGATTTAGGAGGGGTCTACTATGGAGTTAGTTTGACTGTCGTTCTCTATCATGTCATTATCTAGCCACTCTGGAAGTTGAGAGGGTGCAAGTTTTGGTAGTTGCTGCTATTTAGCTCACACTTCATGACTTTCTTGCCATAGTTTTTATTGTCACCATGTGGAGTAGGCATTTTCTTAGGTGGGTTCTAATTGTGAGCATTTCTTCTTATATGTGCAATGGCTCACAACATCATTGACGATGGTATTTTTGGAGGTGTTGCTTATCAATTCCATATCAAATCGCTTCCATGGTCGACGTCATAGTTTCCTTATAAGGCTCTCTATCATTGGATCTCACTTAGATTTGTGGCCTAACACTTTCTCTTGATGCCTGGTGATGGGTCTCATTTTCTAGGCGGCTTCCTGAAGTTGTTGGGCATGGGTCGCAGGCTCAATTTTTTTTATTTTTTTATTTTGGGCATGGGTCGCATGATCAATTTTTTATTATTATTATTATTATTATTTTTATAAGTTGGTATTTGTGCTAATTTTTTCCCCTCCCTAATGGGTTTTCTCTCGGGCTTGTGTTCCTTGCATATCTTTTACTTCCAGTTAGATTTTTAATGGGCCTGGGTGCTTTGGTTTATATATTTGGTTGCGCATGTGTGCCTGGAGTTTCGATGCTTTGTGGTTTATGGTTTTATGAGTCTAAGGTTTCATTCCCTGCTCTTTTGATAGATATTTTCTTATCTCTCTGTCTAGTTTCTGCTCAAGATCGCATACACACATGGTGTGTCTACAAAATGTAAATTTTATTCACTATTTATACGTAAAGATTACAATTTTTTTATTTGGAAAAAAATTAATTAATATTATCCCCTAGATCCAAGTGTTACATTATGTAGTATTCCCTGTTAGGTAACGCATGACAGATATCATGCTTGCAATCAAAGGTGAGTCTAGGTAGAAGTCATGCACCATGGAGTTCAATCAATGGGGTTTTGTTGTAGATAATTTGGATTGTTTGAAACATTCCATCCAAATATATATTGTGATATGTCTTACATTGGCATTGATGCCCCTACTCAAATTTATGTTATTATACCTTCGTCACCTCCTTCATTATTTCCTGTAGGTGGCAGGCTCCAAAAAGAGTGGAATTGTTTGCATGTTCAACACTCATGAATTACCTAAGGATTTCATCAAGTTTTGGGTTGCCTAAAGGGTCAAAAACACACAAAAAATGACCTTTCTGCCACCTTTTGCACCCACAGGAAGCAGTGTTGGGAGATTGGATTTTTGGAGGGGCAAATGGACACCAAATCCAGAAATTCCACTTGGGTTGGAAAGTAGACAGGCAGGGCTTTCCAACAAGCTATCATGAGCTCAATTTGGACTTCAGGAAGGCCCTCAAAATTAGCCTCAAATTTTTGCTACACATACAGGTTTCAGGCGCGACGCATAGGGAAATTTGGCCTATTTTTCACTCAGCAGCTCAGAATTTCGCCTAGTTTTGACTAGTTTCACTTTTTCATGTAACTCTTGATTTATCTTGATGTAAATTCATGACTTTGATGTAATTTTGGCACATTTTTACTCATCCATGTAGATTCATTCACTAAAAAGTGAAAAGATAGTGAATGAATCAGTTTCCTTTTATATAGAGGCAAGTTGTTTCATTGCCTACTTTTTAGTTTCTTGTTTAGATATGGTTGAAACAGCTCCTAGAATTGATGAGATCGATCCCTAGAGGCATGGGAAGGAGTTAGGCTTGTCCATATCATGTAATTTCTCAGTCATTTTCATGGTTGGACACTTGGGATTGCTTGGCACTCCATTGTACATTTGATTTCTGCATTTTTGGCAAAGGAAAGACCTGGGTTTGCAGCACTTTTTGGGATCCCTGTGGCTCTGTGTTTTGATGGTGTTCTTCTCTATGTAATTTGTAAGCTCATTGATATTTGTGTGTACCACTTCCTTTCTCTTTTGCTTCTGAAATTAAACAAATGAGTGACAAATGTCGAATTCATTAGCTTGTTGTGCTCTGCCTTTCAGTTTTGTTTAATTTTCAATGTTTTCTCCAGCTTGAAGAGGATTCTTGATACCCTCTCGCCCTCTTTATCTTCTCACCAGTCTAAGCCCTCCATATTTACAAATTAAAGCATCAAAACGATTGCCTTTCTTGCCCCAATCAGAACTCTGCAAAACTGGCCTTCATCCCCGGACCCAAATTTGCCTTTCCCTTGATTCCAATAAAACCCCCAAAAAATCAAATCAAATCCTTGCACTTCATACCTAGCCTAAAATTAGAAGATATTTGAGTCATCTCAAGCCCCATAGATCATCATTTACTGAGATTGACTCGGAGAGAGCCCTCTCCTGTCCTCGTAGGGCTAGCTACGAGGCTGAGCGTGGTTTGATGTTGGTCTTGGATCCTACCTTTTCAGCCTGAGGTAAATCTAGGCACTAACATCGCATACATTACCCTGTTTTTCACTAATGGTTGTCGTTGCAGTGACTCTCTTCAAATGCTTCATTTTCCTTCAGTTTGATTAATTCTTGCACTTGTTTTACTTGCATGCATCATCACTCAGTCATATCTGCACTCACTATCACACCATCCTTTAGATCTGATCAATTTCACACTTCCCTTGGGCAGATCTAGCCTCCCCTCACCCAGATCACACTTTCCCTTGCATTCACTACACATTTTGGGAGCTCAAGGCCTCTAACTTGGCTTTTGGAATTGCATAGAGGCTACTTTTCTCTGTCTCCAACTGTGCAGTATGAAGTTCTAGGAGCCTGCCTCCCAGTATTGGCCACTGAGACTGCGTAATGCACAATATCTCCTGACCTGTGCCCAAACTGAGCAACACATTGCACAGTTCTAGTCAGCAAGCCTCCCCCACTGACTTTTGGGACTACACAATGCGTTTTTCCAGTAGGAAGCCAATCAAATTTGTGAACTAGAATTACACAGTCTGTCCCATCATGAGCCTGTTTTTTTGCTTTGCCTTGTCTTGAAGTTGCTTTTGGTTTTAAGCTAACATTTTCCTGCCATGAGTGTCCTCCTTGTCTCCAGGTACAACAATTTTTTAGCATCTTTCTAGAAGTTACAGTTAACATGGCCTCCAAGAAAGATGCATCAAAGGAAACCATCGAGAGCGGTACTAGGAAAGCAGTTGAGTAGACGTTAGTTAATCTACTAGTTTATGCAAACAGTCAATTGTTCATTGAGAAAGGCATAAAGTTGACATGGTAGCAAATCAAGGATATTTTTGCAGAGGACTTCAAGGAAGACTTAGAGGACCAACAGGTATATATCAGTATCCAGCAGGCAGGATTATACAAGGTTGCATGCAAGTACCCTGACTTACCATGTGTGGAGATTATCAGCTGGATTGTCTCACACCTAGATCCAAAGGCTATGACATTGAGCAGTGCGAGTGGGATAGAGCTTTCCACCTTCAGGGTAGAGAAATTTCATCAGATGTATCATTTACCTTAACCAACAAGGTGCATGGACACACTTTTCTATGCCACTCATAGCTAGGTGGACATGGGAGATATAATCAAGCGTTGAGTGAAAGAGCTATCAAAGTTCAAACAAACACCCACTCATGTTTACAATACAAAGTCTCCTAGGAAAAGCCTACCAGTTCTTGATCATCTTTGCATGCAAAATATACGGTCAAGAGAGCACAAAGACCTTTCCTGAAAGTTGGGTAGTTGTACTAGACCAGTTGGTGAGTGATGGAAGGCCATTCAACTGGTCGAACTTGTTGGCTCATCAATTAAAAATCTAGGTGACTAATGCCCAGAATCTACCCAAGGATGAGCAAGCGAGATTCTACATGTCCGCATACTTGCTGGATGCAATTTGTGCCCAACAGTAGTTTCCTGGCATGAGTTGGACATGGACAATGAAAGAGACTTTCATCAATATTTATTGCAAGTTTCTTTCCAACTACAGCTATCGAGGAGTAATGGCAAGGATGACTGACCATTTCATCATTCTGTTGTATAAGATTACCTTTGAGCAGGATCCACCTTGCATGTCCCAAGAAGTAATGGAGGTGATACTTAACGTTGAAGATTGGTATGCCTCACTCCGTGACACCTTCATCAGAGTGTTTGGCGAAGAGAAGCCACCACATGTTCTAGGAAGGTATGCCACAGGCAAGTTGGTCATGCAAGAGGTCACATATCACCTTTACACAAGGTTATTGGTAGGACTGCGTAGGAAGAAGAAAGCGTCATGGCCCTCTCTTCCTTTCCGGACCAGATTATATGAGATTAAGAGCTTGAAAGATGCAGATGCCAAAGCTAAAGAGATATTGAAGTTCAAGTTCGGCACCAAAGGCTTTAATCCATATGATCCCTACAATATTTGCAAGAAAAACTATGAGGTGTACTATCTATGGATCCACGAGGCATTTCACTGGAACGAGAAGGACCCTTGCAGGTACTGCTACAATGACTCCAAGCTCCATGGGTTGTTTAGTATAGCCATATCTTGGAAGGCTTCTTGGTGAGCACCAATATTGTAGCAATAATGCTGCAACTCCTGGGCTGCCTACTTTACTCTTATCAACCCGGTAGTTCGTAACAAACTTGGAAGTGTCGGTGCTGTATGCACAAGTACTAGTTCTCACTGCAAGTTGTCACTTGGTCAGCCGGCGCAAGATCACTAGGAGCTCGAGCCAACTTCTATGGATTCCAGAAGAAGCTCTATATGTGATGAAAGGAAAGAAAGATAGATGTTATTCTAACTGTAGAAAGGAGAAAGACTGAAATATAAAGCAAGACTAGTGAACCCTAATTAGCCAACTAATTCTAATTTTGCAGAAAGCTATGAAAACCATGAAAGGAATGCCATTACCTATTCAAGGAAGTAAACAACATCTAACTATGCTATTTCTGGAAGTAAATAAGCAAAAAACATATTTTTGGATTTTTATGTATTTTTATGTGAATTTGACATGCATGTAATTTATTGTGTGTGAATGTGGCAGCGAATAGGTGGTGTTGAAGGGTGGTTTTAGGACTTGAGAGGATGTAGGATGGTGTGGATGGGTCCTAGGAGGTCTCAAGTGACCTTCTGAGGCTTTTCCCACACTCGGCCTTCGAAAGGAAACCTACAGGAAAATCTACAGGAGGACACAAGAAATCTACAGGAGGAAAAACAACGTTCTACAGGAGGCCTACAGGAGGAGGCCGAGAGCAGTTTTCACTATTTTGAGGGTGTGAGAGTGGGTGAAAGAGGTGGATGAAGGTTGGAATGAGGTGTTAGGGTGCCTATGGTCTACCATGAACCACCAGGAGAGAGAAAGATGATTGGATTTGCTCAAGGAGAGAGGAAGAAGTTCTATGGAAAATGCAGGAAACTAAGGCAGAATTGAGGTGAGACTTGGGCGACCTGTAGGGCATGGATCAGATGGAGGATGGGATGGCTGATAGGCTAGCCTACTGCTAGAAGAGATCTGCTGCAAAGGAACTAACAGTCAACCAATAAGATCAAACAAGCAATGAAATGAGTGCATCTAGAAAAACAAAGTTTTGCATCAAACTAGTTTAAACTATGATCTATGAAAGGAAATGTTGAGGAATGTTGCAAGAAAGGAAAGCATGAAACAAAACTATTAAAGAAGTGAGCATGATGAAGAAGATCTGAAGCAAAGCAAAGCTGGAATATTAACATACTAAAAATCTGCAAACACTAGAAGTCTTTTGAATGAGGAAAATTTGTGTTTTTGGGGCAGCAAGAGGGTCTTTGCCTCAAATCATGATCCCAAAGGGAGGAAGAGAGGCCAAGGCACTGTTTCTAGCCTTTTTAATCTTCTTTTTATCACTACTTAACCTGCTATAGAGAGAACAAATGGAAGGAAACTACTGAATCATCAAAAGCAACCTATTCTCAACCATAAAAGAAATACATTTAACAGCAACCTAATCTAGAAACTGAAATAAAACATACAAATACAAGTAAAGAGGAGCTTGGCTACTTGGATTGGGCCCTAACCCAAGAAATTCAGCCCTCTGAGGTAACTTAGTGCTAACTCAAAAAGGATTCCATCTTTATTTCCAAAACAATAGCAAGATTACATGAAACTGTCACAAAATAATATGCTCGAAGTTGAGCAGAGTTTACATAAGAAAAAATCCAACAAAAATCCGAGCCTAGTGAGGCACTAAGCCTTTCTACTTATACAAATGAAGCTACCAATAGCTTCCTTAAAATAAGGGATGCTTGGCTCCCAAAACTTGAGATAATCATCAGTCATCCTCCACTTGCTTGGCTGCCTTCTAGTGCATGATTTGGCTGCTTGTACTCCAAGCTGAATGAAGGGGAATTCGAAGTGAGGAGTAATAAATTAGGGGGATCCCCTCCTATAATTCCTATCATTTGTCCACTTTGAGTTATTGCTACCATTTTTCCACTGGATCCTTGACTTTGACCTCAAATTCATCAATAAACTGCATTAAACACATGTTAGACCACATGGCATCATAACTAACTCAACTCACTCCATAAGCATAAATATAATAAGAAAATCATACAATAAGCTAAGAGAATGGTTGATTTGACTAGGTTAGGAGGTAAATGAGCCCATATAATTACCCATTTATGAGGCTCATCGTCACCCCCCTAATGAAGGTGTTGCTCATCCTCTAAGCAACTTAGTCCATCTCCTCATCTTTTATGGCCCTGGTGGCCTCCCTAGCATCCCAAGCTTCTGATGTGGTCTCCTCTTCCTTGTCATAGAATCTTGCCTTCCTTTTTATCTCTTCCCACTACTCCTCCTCTTCTTCTTCTCTTCTGCCTTCCAGCATGCCTAACATCAGTGGGGGGCTTAGCTTGAGGCCAATCCAATTGACCTTCAGACTCTGCGTGGAGCGCTTGTACATTGGCACTCTTCTTAATGCCTCCTTCATCCTCATGGGGGAATGATATTCCCTGATCTGCAGACTATGTGGTAAGGTTTTCCATCTCCTCATGCATGCATGCACATAGTCATCCCCAAGTAGCCTTTGCATATCCTCAAAGTGTGCAATGGCTTGTGCCTAATCACCTATATATCTAGGGGCAATTTGAGGATTATTTGCAAGCAGGTTGTGTGTGCTGATGAGTGCCATGGGATCTGATGGCTCAACTCTTATCATTAATGGCTCATTCTGCTCTTTTATCATCAATCTTCGTATTTTTGCTGCCCTCAACTCTTCATGGTTCATCCATGAGGCCATGGCCATGAGTTGCAGGTCCCCTAGCCTGGCATTGGGGTCCCACACATTCATGTCTGTGAGGGCCATGTTATGTAGGTAGAATTATACCATCTTTGCCTTATCCTCTGATGTGCTTTGGTCACACAGATCCATAAACTTCCTGTAATCTTGGAAAGGCATTATGCCTCTTTGTGCCAAAGTCTTTATCTAAAATTGTAACCATTGGTCCTTGAGATATAGGCCATAGGATTTTTCTGGTGTTCTACATTGCAATGCCTCCATGGATAAGTTGGCCATGCATGCCAACTGGGTCTCTTTCTCTTGCAGCTGCCTCCTTAGCAATTCATTTTCAGTTTCAAGGTGGCTTCTTGTAATTGCTTCCCTGTGTCTGATAGCACTCAACTCTCTACCCATTTCTCTGAGTTTGTTTTCCATATCGCCAATATCATCAACTCCTTTGGATTTGGCTACTTGCATCCACCTATGTGTTCTTATTCTCTCTTTCTCTAATTCAAAGAATAGTGGAATTGCAATTTTTTGTGGAATTATCCTTCCTCCCTTAAGTAGAGTGTAGTAGGAGGCAAGACTAGGCTGGGGATCAGGTTCTTGTAGCTCTGTTTCTTCCTCCTTTACTTCTGGCTGTCCTTCCATCCTTTCCTCAATAATTTAGGTCTCTTGTAGTTTTGACAGTGTCTCCTGTAGAACTGTCTGAGCCTCCTATAGGACTGTTTTTGGGTCCTGTAGTTCTACCTTTTCCTTCCATGTGGTAGATTTAGAATTCCCCCTTTCATATGTGATAGGTGCCTTCGAAGGGGATTCTTTTCCTTGGGTAGAGGGTGAATCTTCAATTGTAATTGGCATTTTTGAAGAGGGCTGAAGTTTTCCTGTTTTGATTCTTGTGCTCTTCCTAGCCCTGAAATACATGGAGGCCTGCCTTTTCCTCTTTTGCTTTGGCTTGATTGGTGTTTTTAGGGTCGCTGTTGCCTCCCTTTCCAAAGTCTCAGGGGACCCTTCTCCTTGTTTTGCATCTTCTACCTCTTTTTCTCCTCCTTCTGTCTCTTTCTCTGTCTCTGTTTTCTCTGTTTCTTCCTGCACTTTTTCTTCAGCTTTCTCCTCCTCTATCTTAGTTTCTTATTCCTTCCTTCCTTGTTTTGCTAAGTCACCAGTGGCTTCACCTTTTCCGCCTTACTGCTCTTCCTCCTCACTGCCAGTAGGATTGATATCATAGGTTAGGGCCTTTATGTCATCCTCAGCTGTCATGTTTCGGAAGACTTCCCATGCTATAGGGAGTGTAAATGTATGGAGGGATTCTTCCACTAGGATTTTGATTAACCCATGGTGAGCTAGCTACTCTGAATTCCCTGCTTGAACTTTAGTGCTGGAGTCAATGAGGGACTGCAGGAGGAAGTAGGGGATGCTGAGCTTCTGAGGGGTTGGAGTGTCCATGCCATACCTTAATTCATGAAGGATTCTAAAGTGATAACCATAGACAATGTTGTACCTCCCCTCACAGGAAATGTATTTGATTATTTGGTAGCTAACCTCATCCCAAGGATATGGTATGCTAGCCCTTCTAATGCCATTTTTATCCTCTACAGGGGTTTCATTGTTTTGGAAAAAAAAAAAATTGGCTGCATGGCGAATTGGTTTCTCATCCTTACTCCGAGGTAGCCCAAGAGGAAGAGAAGTGACCCTACTAATAAATTCAGGGGTTATCTCCATGGAAAGACCTCTAAAGGCGACAGTGGCATGAGTTCTTGTGTGGGGTACCAGAGAGAGAGCAAACTCCTGGTCAATCTCCTCATCAAACCCTCGGAATTTCTCGAAGAAATTCATCCAATTTTCCCTTGTGAAGATGTCCACCACTTGTGGATGTACATGGAGCCTAGTGGAGTTGGTGGGCTCCTTTCTCATAAATTCTCCTGCCATTTTGTTTATACTCCTTTGGAAAACGAAATGTGGAGATGGAGACAACAATTTTTGTTAGGGTCCCACCCTAACCCCCTTATTTATGTCTTGGGATCACGTCATAGTCAAAGAGTCAATAAAGCCCATATATTTTGTAAGTGGTTTACCCGAAATTAATGACGGGACCATAGTTAGTTGCAAATGGGCCGTAGCCGTAGTATTAGATATATGGTATTAATAAAACTCATGGTATTGACCCGTGGTATTGCATGTATGAGTCATATATAAAGGATAGAGACTCCCTACGAGGAGCATCGTCTCTTATTTTGTAATCGAGCTCTGCTCTATTGGAGGTTGCCCCCTCGAAGAGGCATGTGAACATTGCTCTTTGAATAATAAAATCATTGCTATTCTATGTTCTGGGTATCTTTCCTTCGCATATTCTGTGTTCTGGGTATCTTTTCTTCGCGTATTCTGTATATGGGTATTATTTTGCAGGTTAAGAGCATAACAAGTGGTATCAGAGCACTTTCCAGGGCTCGGTGGGATCTCCAATTTTTAGCAAATTTTTTTTTTGGCTAGAGACGTGTTCCGACGTCTTTAAACCATGGGATCTGTCGTTAAGCGCATAAACCTGCGGATTTGGGGAGGCATGCACGCAGGAAATACAAGAGGTGGTCACGTCTGTTGGACTCCCTTGTAACCCCTGTGGGTACCCCTTCGAGTAGTAGCGCATTAGACAGAACCGCGCACGGACTGTCTTCCACGTACCCTCTAGGTATATAGGAAGCCCCCTAGCTCCTTTGAAACCTCGCCATAGATAAACCTTCGGCCGTCTTGTGGCTACAGTACACCGAGAACAGCACTCGGAGAGATTACTCGCCCGTACGATAGGGTAGTCGGGTTGTACGGCTAAGGGTATGGTCGATCCTCCTTAGTTAGAGCCCTGAAACATTGGGCCGAGTACTACTGTCAGAGTCTGAGATCTTTCGAAGCGCTTATTTGTGATCTAGCCCATCAGCATCAGGACGATGAGCTGAGCACGGTGGTACCATTCAATTTATTAGAAAAAAAAAATTTGGCGGTCCCAATTTTTCATCAAGTTGGTGTATGGTAGAAACTAGAGCTCAAGCGGTGGCCAATGAAAGGCTAGACAAAATTGAAGCAGATATGAACGACCTCAAAAATATGATTAGTGGACTAACTAGCCAGGTACGGCAAGCACTCAATAAGGGCAAGGAGCCAGCTCTCGAGGAACCGTATAATGGCCATGAACACCATGAGGGTGAGTCTAGCCACTCTCCTCACGTTTAGCACACCCATTCACCACCCAGTCAGCGACCTCCCAAGTTGGATATGCAGAAATTTGACAGTTCTCACACGTCCGCATGGCTAGCACAAATGGACCAGTATTTCAGATTGAATCGTCTCCTAGATGATTGGACTAAGCTTATGGTGGGGGACATGTACTTGGACAATGAACGATGGCAATGGGCGGAATGGCATTAACGTCGCAATGGACCTTTTTAGAGTTCGGCCCAATTTACCAAAGCTCTTCGAGATCGCTATGAACAGGGAGACTCCTTTTTGGGACGTCTCACTAAGCTCCGACAGACGGGTACAGTGGATGAATATATCACCGCTTTTGAAGCCTTAGCCTTCCGCACTCAGAGTCTCTCAGATGAGTTCTACACGGAATGTTTTATCAGTGGTCTTAAAGAAGCCATCAAAGCTCAAGTTCTACTCCACCACCCTCCCACATGGATGGAGGCTTGCCAGGTAGCTCGTAAGGTGGAACGTGCCATAACAACCCAATACAGCCGCCCCAATTTCCCCACTAAAGGTCGTCCCCCACAAGCTCACAACACGACTCAGACACTTAAGGTCCAAAAGGTGTCACCTGAGGAAATGGCCGCAAGAAGGAAGCAAGGACTATGTTACTACTGTGATGAAAAGTATTCCCCTGGTCATAAATGCAAGAAGCCCAAGTTTTTTCAAATAGATGCCACTGACTACAGCTCAACCGAGGAAGATCCACCACTTGAGGAACCTGAGGCAATAGAAGAAGACAACAAGAAGGAGATTGTATCTGACGAACCAGTTATTTCGCTAAATGCGTTGGCAGGAATTTCTTCACCTCAAACTCTCAAAATCAGGGGTTTTCTTAAACATCGCCCGGTAGTAGTCTTGATTGATAGTGGAAGTACCCATAATTTCATCCATCAAAAATTCGCCGACGCAGTGCATTGTTTTGTACACGCAGTCTCTAACTTCCAAGTCCAAATCGCGGATGGGGGCACAATGAAATGTGAAGGCCACTGCGAAAATGTCAAACTTCAAATGGGGGATTATCAGTTGAAAACACACATGTTTGCCATCCACATGGGCGGATGCGACATTGTCCTCGGCGCTGAATGGCTTCGCACTCTTGGGCCAATTACAATGGATTTCCAGGAGTTATATATGAGTTTTAAGCAAAACAGCTACACATATACCCTCCGTGGCCTCCAGGCAGGAGCCCCCTTGATCATCAGCTCGCATAGGATGGAGAAATTGTTAAAAAAGGGCAATCATGGCGTGGTAGCTCAATTCAATGCCATCCAGCTCGTTGAAATCCAGTCCCTGCAAATTCATCCTGAGATGCAACAAATTTTAAATAAACATCAGCAGGTCTTTGACAAGCCTAAGGAGCTTCCACCATCGCGAGGGGAACATGATCATAGCATCACATTGGTTCCAGGGGCCCAACCCCCAAACGTGCGGCCATACTGATATCCATTCACCCAAAAGAGTGAAATAGAAAAGATAATCAAGGAACTTTCGGAAGCAGGTGTCATTCGTCCCAGCGTTAGTCCTTATTCATCCCCAGTGGTCATGGTGCTCAAGAAAGACGGAGAGTGGCGGATGTGTCCCGACTTCAGGGCCCTCAATAAGTTGACAGTCAAAGATAAATTTCCCATCCCGGTGGTTGACGATTTGCTGGACGAACTCAATGGGGCTCAATTCTTCACTAAGTTGGATCTTCACTCAGGCTACCACCAAATTCGCATGAAGGAAGTCGACATTCCCAAGACGGCGTTCCGAACTCATGAAGGCCATTATGAGTTCCTGGTCATGCCATTTGGTCTTTGTAATGCCCCTTCTACTTTTCAGAGCCTTATGAATCACCTTCTTAAACCATATCTCAGGAAATTTGTCCTGGTCTTCTTTGATGACATCCTCATCTATAGTGGCACTTGGGCTGCACATCTTCACCATGTAGATCTACTCTTGCAACTGCTCCGCCAACATAAATTATTTGTCAAATTGTCCAAGTGTTCGTTTGGCATGGAATAAGTTGAGTATTTGGGCCACATTGTGGGGCGGGAAGGTGTCAAGGTGGACCCCAAAAAGATCCAGGCAATGCAAGAATGGCCTCAACCTAAGACCTTGAAGAGCTTGAGAGGATTTTTGGGACTCACCGGCTATTATCGCAAATTTGTCCGCAACTATGGCCGCATAGCAAAGCCCCTCACTCAACTCCTAAAGAAAAATTCCTTCTTCTGGAATGAGGAAGCCCAACAGGCATTTACAGCCCTCAAAAATGCCATGTGTTCCACTCCAGTCTTAGCACTACCAGACTTCAACAAATCTTTTGTCATTGAATGTGATGCTTCAGGGACAGGTATTGGGGCAGTCTTAATACAGGAAGGGCGACCCTTGGCCTTCACAAGCCAACAACTAAGTGGGAAGAATCTGGGCCAATCTACCTATGAAAAAGAAATGATGTCCATCTTACATGCAGTCGACACCTGGCGCCCTTACTTATTGGGGCGACGTTTCCAAATCCGCACAGATCATCACAGTCTTAAATATTTTCTGGAGCAACGCCTATCTTCCCCACAACAAAATAAATGGCTAGCTAAAATGCTGGGATATGATTATGAGATCATTTACAAGAAAGGGAAAGACAATAGGGTAGCAGATGCATTATCTTGCCAATTTGAGGAAGAAATTACTCTGCTAGCAATTTCCCTCCCCATTCCAGAATGGATTGAAGAAGCTCGCAGAGAATGGTTTTCACACCCAGGGCTATCCCAACTCATTTCTCAATTGCAGGTCGATCCAAATTCCATCAAGGGCTACTCCTGGCAGGATGATATTCTTCGCTACCGGGACAAAGTAGTAATATCACCAACATCAACCCTCAAAAGTCGCATATTGGCCGAATTGCACTCATCTCCCATTGCAGGACATTCGGGCTTTCAGAAAACTTATGCTCACACCAGAAGATCATTTTTTTGGACCGGCATGAAAAAGGACATCCTTACTTTTGTCGCAGAATGTGATGTCTGTCAACGCCACAAAGGAGAAACCGTCAACACACCAGGCACATTACAACCATTGCCCATTCCGACATCAATTTGGACGGAGGTTTCCATGGATTTCATTACAGGTCTTCCAAAATCAGGGAACAAGTCAGTCATCAGGGTGGTGGTGGACCGCTTGTTAAAGTATGCTCATTTTTGTGCCCTACCCCACCCGTTTACACCAACTTTGGTTGCGCAAACTTTCATGGATCAGATATTCAAACTACATGGCATGCCCACTTCTATTGTGTCTGATCGCGACCCGATCTTCACCAGTAATTTTTGGCAAGAACTCTTCAGGATACAGGGCGCTCAACTAAAACTCAGCACTTCCTATCATCCGCAAACGGATGGTCAAACCGAAGCAGTCAACAAATGTCTAGAAACCTACCTCAGGTGTTTCACTTCAGAAAAGCAACACCTTTGGGTACAGTGGTTACCTCTGGCGGAATGGTGGTATAACACCAATTATCATGCCACTACTAAAATGACTCCTTATGAAGCAGTATATGGTCAACTTCCGCCTTCCCCTATTTCTTATCTCCAGGGATGCTCCAAAGTACAAGCAGTGGATCAACTCCTACAACACCGCGCCACCATGCTCGCCCATCTTAGAGAGAATCGTCATCAAGCTCAGAACCGCATGAAGCAACAGGTCGACCAGCATCGCTCAGAGCGCTAGTTTCAAGAAGGGGACCAAGTCTTTTTGAAGCTGCAACCATATAAGAAAACATCACTCAAAGACAAGGGTTGTCAGAAGCTATCTCCAAAATTCTACGGACCCTACCAAGTACTTCAGCGCATTGGAGAAGTGGCTTACAAGTTGGCTTTGCCACCTACTACAAAAATCCATCCAATTTTCCATGTATCATGCCTCAAGAAAGTAATTGGGAACAATTACCGAGTTCAAACTAGTCTACCTGAACTGGATGACGAAGGGTCAATCTGGCTTCAACCCGAACAGGTCCTTGCCACAAGAGACAAGCACCTGCGCGGCCGCATGATTAAGGAAGTCCTCGTCAAATGGAAAGACACCTCTCCGAAAGATGCAACTTGGGAACCAGCTACTATTCTTCAACAGTTTCCGCAGCTTCAGCCTTGAGGACAAGGCTAGTCTTAAGGGGGAGGGCATGTTAGGGTCCCACCCTAACCCCCTTATTTATGTCTTGGGATCACGTCATAGTCAAAGAGTCAATAAAGCCCATATATTTTGTAAGTGGTTAACCCGAAATTAATGACGGGACCACAGTTAGTTGCAAATGGGCCGTAGCCGTAGTATTAGATAGATGGTATTAATAAAACTCATGGTATTGACCCGTGGTATTGCATGTATGAGTCATATATAAAGGATAGAGACTCCCTGCGAGGAGCATCGTCTCTTATTTTGTAATCGAGCTCTGCTCTATTAGAGGTTGCCCCCTCGAAGAGGCATGTGAACATTGCTCGTTGAATAATAAAATCATTGCTATTCTATGTTCTGGGTATCTTTCCTTCGCATATTCTGTGTTCTGGGTATCTTTTCTTCACGTATTTTGTATCTGGGTATTATTTTGCAGGTTAAGAGCATAACAATTTTTTAGAAAAACAAAGAAACAAAGGAGACTGTGTTTTTTTTTTAATAAGCAGAAATTCTTTATGTATTTTTTCCACCTAAAGGCTTTATCTCCTCCTCAAATTGAAACCACAGCTTCCATATATTGATATTCAATGGGGGCATGCATGGAACCTACCTCTTCAGACCGAAAATCGTGCTAAAACCTGTGTTTTCTTCCTTCAAAACAACTCACTGCCCCTCCTATACAAGCATGTTGTCCCTCTTGTAGAATTCCTATAGGTGCACCTATAGAACCTGTAAGTGCTCCTGTAGAAAACGCTGAGAGTAGGAATATGGGAGAGATCAATGGAGGACGATGGTTATGAGGTTTTGGGGGCACAAGGAGACTATTGTAGCTGAGTTACAAGGAGAGAATAAAGGAAAAGGTGGTGAGAGTGCTCAGGGAGGAGTATTTATTACCCTTTATGGATATTTCCAGTGATGGGGGGTGAGCTGGCAAAGTATACGTTGGCCATATTTGGACTGTTGGTCCCCACCTGCCTTGTCATCATGGCCCCTCCTCGTAATCATCCCTCATGATTGCATAGGAGTTCACACTTCCTCCACTACCTATCCTTGACATCTCTCTTGAGTTGACTGTGCGCATGTGTGGGTGACATCTCGGATGAGTGGAGTCAACTAGATGAAGGTGGCCAAGTCAACTAGCCACCTTTCCCCCGTTCAAACTCAACCATCTCATTTCTTTTCTATGACCTCTAATTACACAAATGCAAATAGAGGAGCAGGTTAGTTACTTACCTGTGATCTGAATGTATTTGCTATGAGGTGTTGTGGCTCTCTCTCTGCTGCATGCCTTGATTTCTTTTGATGCATGTTTTCTACTCGCTGATGTGTGGCTGTGTCTTGTGTAGGTTCTTCTTTGGCTGGGTTTGAGCTTCAGGTGCATTCTCAACCTTCATGTGTGCATTCTCCTGTTGTTGGTGCTGGGTTTTGATGCGATTCGCTGCTACAGGAATTCCTACAGGAGCTCCTATCGCTATTTCTCCCCTTGAAATTTCAGCTTCTTTATGTGCTTGGAGCTTTGAGGGGGATGCCCGAGATGTATATAGAGATGGAGAGGTAATAGGTAGGCTTCAGGTGAGGTGGATGGTGTTTCTTCCTCTCTTATTTTTTGTTTTTTTCTCTATTCCTGAAAAACTATTTTTTTCTATGTTTTTCTTGGACAGGAAGAAAAATGATGCTTGGGGTGTGATGCAAGCTTGGAAATGATGGCAAGGAGACTTCAAGACTGTAGGAGGGTTTGTAAGTTCTTTATGAAGCTTCCTTGTCCCTCAAATTGCCTTTTATATCCATTTCTGGCTCTGTGATTCCTACAGGAGCCTCCTGTAGTAAACACAGTTTTTTGAAAAAGAAGCACAGTGGGGTGAAATAAATGCCAAAAATGATGGAGAAAAGTGTGGTAAGGTAGGATAGGTGCTGGTGTGGATATCAGGGTTCCTTTGGCACCTTCTTCTGCTTCCTGTAGTCCTCCTACAACCTACAATGCAAATGAAAATTCACTTTTTTTTTTTTTGAAAACAACTGGGGTGCCTTAGGGAGGTTTTCACCCTAATTTCCTACCCTGGGCACCTCCAAGGGAGGTTTTCACCCAGGGATCTTAATTTTTGTTTTTTTTTTTACATCACAAGGCCACCTCAGAAGAGGTTTTCAACCCAATGATGGGACTCAACCTCATGGAGGTTTTCACTTGAGTCCTTATTTTTTTATTTCTTTTTTATTTTTCTTCAGTGTGTGGGTGAAGTGGAGGCTAAGACATGCTCCACTACCATCACTGTCTTATTCAAATCTTCAATGAACTCTCACTTGGAGAGGGGTTTCTTGTAGACTTTCAACTAGTGTCCATTGACAAGCATGGAGATGGCTTCATCATCAATGGTTCTGATTAGAACTGAACCATTGTCATTGCATTTTTCCACAGTGTAGGGTCCCAGCCATCTTTTCCTTAGATTGCCTTTGAAATATTTGTATCTTGAATCATAGAGTAGTGCCCAATCTCCCTCTCGGAATTACTTCTCCTTGATATTTTTGTCATGTCATATCTTTCTCTGAAGTTGAACTACCTTTGTATGGAGAAGGGCCTACAATCTGTGTTCGTCCAATCCATTGAGCTGAAGTAATCTTTCGCTCTGTGCATGGCGGAGGTCTAGGTCTAGCTGAGCTACCATCCTTAGGGTATTGAATTCAAATTCTATTAACAACAAAGCTTTCTTCCCATAGACCAGCTCATAGGGTGTGAACCCTATGGTGGTATTCCATGTTGTGTTGTAGGCCCAAGTGGCCTCAACTAATCTGTCTACCCAGTCTTTTCTGCTGCTGCTCACTACCTTTGTTAGGATCCCTTCCAATCCTCTATTAGTGACCTCCACCTGCCCATTGGCTTGTGGATGGTAAGGGGTCGAAGTCCTGTGCTTGATTCTATGATGTGTGAGCAGGTCTTCAATCAAATTGGAAGTGAACTGACTACCTTGATCTGTGACCAACTCTCTTGGATACCCGAACTTGTAGAATATGTTCTCTCTCAAAAACTCAACTACTTTTTCCTCTGTCACTGCTTTGATTGCTTTTGTCTCTGCCCACTTTTTCAGGTAATTGGTGCACACAATGATGTGTTGTTTCTACTTTGGAGGGCTGATAGGACCCATAAACTCCATGCCCCACTTCTCAAATGGCTCAAAGGTCACTTGAGGTTGCATGGGAATCTCATCCTTTGGATTAGGTTTCCCCATCCTCTGACACCGATCACACTGGCTGGTATATCTCCTCACATCCTGATGAAGAGTGGGCCAGTAGTAGCCTGCTTGCAATATCTTGAAGGCAATTCTTTTTGCTGCAAAATGACCTCCACAAGGCCCGTCATGACAGGTCAGGAGGATGTCAAAGACTTCCTCCTCCTTGACACATCTTCTCAAGATCTAATCTAGGCCAAGTTTTAAGAGATTTCCCCCAATCTAGGTGAAAGGGGTGCTTTTCCTTACTATCTTGCTCTTCTCTTTTGAGGATAGGTGTGGTGGGAACTGTGCCGAAACCAAGTAGTTTGCTATATCAGCAAACCATGGGGAGAGCATAGAGATAGAAAATAGGTGTTCATCTGGCATTTGTTTATCCACCATTCCTTCTTCACCTACAGGCAAATTTACTCTAGACAAAAAGTCAGCAACAACATTTTCTTTACTAGGCTTATCAATAATGGTCAAATAAAACCGCTGCAGTAAAAGAAACCATCTAATAATGTGAGCATTTACATCTAGTTTGTTCATTAAATATCTAACTGCAGCATGATCAGTGTGCATAAAGGTTTGATAGCCTGTGATATAATGTCTGAATTTGTTTAGGAAATGCACGACAGTCAGGAGTTCCTTCTCGGTCACTGTATAGTTTAACTCTGCCTTTAACAAGTTTTTTATTATAAAGTATATGGCATAAGGTAAATTTTCATCAATTTGTCCTAAGGCTAATCCTATTGTTTTGTTTGAGGCATCTGTTTGAATGTGGAAAGGTAGGGCCCAGTTTGGGCCTCTCAGAATTGGGGCAGTCACGAGCTTGTTCTTCAAGGTATCTAGGGCTTCTTGATAGTTTTCTGACCATATGAACTCGACATCTTTGCCTAAGAGACCAAAAAAAGGAGAGGCTAACTTGCTGAAATCTTTAATGAATCTCCTATAATACCCACCTAAGCCTAGGAAACTTCTAACATATCTCACCTTTTGAGGAGGTGGGACCCTTTGGATGATGGCAATTTTGTTGGGGTCCACCTGCAGTCCTTGCTGAGATATTGCATGACCTAGCACGGTCCCTTCAGTCATCAAGAATTCACATTTTTCCGGACTGAGGGATAGGTTCATCTCAATACACTTTTCCAGAACTTTTCCTAAGTTAGACAAAGCTTCTTGAAAGTCAGAGCCATACGGAGTAAAATCATCCATGTATATTTCTACTGCATCATGAACTAGTTCAGAAAATATACTCAATACCGCTCTTTGGAAAGTGGCTAGGGCGTTGCACAAACCAAAAGGAAGGACCCGGTATGAAAAGGTACCCCAAGGACAAGTGAAAGTGGTCTTATCTTGGTCTTCCGAGTTGATTTTAATATGATTGTACCCGCTAAACCCATCTAGGAAAGAGAAAAACTTTTTCCCTGCCAAACCGTCTAACACTTGATCTATGAAAGGTAAAGGAAAATTGTCCTTTTTAGTAGCTTTGTTCAATTCCCGATAGTCGACATGGATTCTCCACTTACCATTTTTCTTTGTCACTAAAGGAGAGACCCATTCACTATCAGAGATGGGATAGATGAATCCTGCATCAAACAATTTCTGCAGTTCTTCCTTAACAATATCTTTAAGTGTTGGATTCATCCTCCTTTGAGGCTGCCTGTCTCGCTTGCAATCCTCCTTGATGTATATATGATGAGTACATACTGAAGGGTGCACTCCTTTCATCTCCTTTAACTCCAGGCAAAGGCATCTAGGTGTTTTCTCAACAGGCTACACAATTCCTTCTCCTGGGAAGTGGATAGGGATGGATTGATTTTCAAGGTTCTTTCTAGGCCGAATTCTATATTCTTAACATGGAGAGGAGTGGATTCGGCCGCACAGAGATCAATTGAGGGGTTGTATTGGGTTTATCTTACTATGTCCTCAAATGGTGATACATTGGGAGGTGGATTCTGAATCATATTTTCAATCATATCATCCTCATCTTGCGGTTCCCCCCCATGGCAATTTCTTATTCACAAAGCGGTGTAGAATAGACTTCATCCTCATCTTACTCCTCCAACCACAGAGGTAGATGATGTTCTAGCAAGGGTTGGGTAGGAGGATATAGGATTAACTATTTGGACATGTGCCCGTTCTTTATGGTCATGTTCCCAGCTCGACAGCTAATGTAGGCATTGTCGGTAGCCAACTAGGGTCTTCCCAGAATGAGAGGATACCCAGTGAGCTTTGCCTTTGGCTGGAGAACTAAGAAATCGGCGGGGTACTCCCAAGAATCAATGGAGACCATCACATCTTCCACAATCCCCTCAGGGGTCACGGTGGAGCTGTCTGCTAGTTGTAGCACGGTCGTGGTCTTCCTCAAGGAGCCTTGGAGGTTAAGTTTGAGCATTGTGTCCTTTCTCATCACATTAATGGCAGTTACCAGATCAATCAAGGTGTGTGGGATCATGGTGCCATTGATATGGACATCAACTACTGGGCTTCCAGGGTCTAGATATTTTGGACAGATTACCTACCCTAACATCAGGTCGGACAGTTGCCCTATGACATTGATGGTTGGGCAGGTGGTGGACGCAAAAGAGTGGGAAGTGAGTTGTATTGGGGCCTCCACCCCTGATGAGGTGCATTCCACTAAGGTTGTGGTTGAGCATAGGATTGAAATGAATGGGTGGTTGGTTGGGCAAGATATTGAGATGTGAAGGACCAAGGAGGAGGCGTGAACTAGGAAGGATGAGTAGGGGGGCCCTAAGAAGGTATGGAGGTGACTTGGTTGGGGTTGTAGTATGCCTGAGATTTCCCTTGCATCCCCTGCTGGTATGTTCTAGGTCCATGCGGCCTCCTTTGGTTTATATAATAGAGTTGTTCAGTGACTCCCTCAGCCCTTTGATCTACAACTTTAAGTCGGGGTAAGGAAGGGCACTTATCTGTAGAATGATTTTCTTCACAGACTGAAAAAACCTTATAGAGTTCAATGGGCATTCGTTCCTAGGATGCCACCTGGCGCATCTAGGGCAAAAAATTGCCAAAGCCCTCTCTGCTTCCTCTTGTTTCCTTTTGATATGTAAGGTTTCCATTTGCATGGCAAGAGTCTGCAGCATCTCACTCTTGAAGTATTCCAACATGTTTCCAATTTCTCCTTTAATGGATGAGTTAGAGGAAGAGGTACTGGCTACAGGTTGACTCGCCCTACCTTTCTTTCTGGCTGCTCTAGAATGGTTTCTAAAAACAATCTTTATGTCCTCGTAGGATAGTTGGTAGATGTCTCCCCTGGCCAGTAGATTGAGGGTGTCTAAAATATCTTCCTGAATTCCCGTGAGCAGGACCAGCTTCAGAGACTCAGGGTCAAGTGTACACCCAGCCCTTTTGTAACTGAGTTGGAACCTTTCTTCATAGTATTCTAGGGACTCATCACTTCCTATAGTCATTTGGAAAAGTTCTTCTTTAGTATCTTTTAACCTACAATAGTCTCGATACTTGTTGTTAAAGGCTTGATTCATCTGAGCCCAAGTTGTGATGCTATTGCCAGGTAATCCCATGAACTAGCGTAGTGCTGCATCCTTGAGAGTAAAAGGGATCAGTTTCAACTTTTTCTCATATTCTGCACAGTCATAGGTTCAACAGATAACAACAAACTCGAACAAAAAGGTTTCAGGATCTTCTGTAGTTAGACCATAGAAATGAGGTAGGGCGGAAGCGCTTATATTCTTCATTTTGGTGTCCCCATTGGTCTCCAGAATGGGAAAGGTACCCTCTATCCTCTCTCCAGTCCCCCTAGCATTTCTGTGTTCAGCCATTGGCTCCAAAGGAATATTTTCTTCTTCTTCTTCCCCTATAGGTTCTTTAAATATGTCTTGCTATTCACCTAAGGGTTCTTCTTGATCGCAGCCACCAAAGAAGAGAGAAGGCTAGCTGTGTGAAGCAATGGGGGTGTTGGGAAAAAAAAATTCTGAGTTATCTCTATTCCTACGAGGCATGAAAGGAAATATTTTTTGGTTGGTTTTTGTTTCTTTTTCCCCACACTGATAGTACCTACAAAAACTGAAATTGATTGAACAAAACAAATTGCAACTAGATGAAATGAACTTGCTGAAATGAAATTTGCAGAATTGAAGAGGAAAGAAAGGAAATGCAGAACTTGAAAGAAGAGAAATGACTAGTCTACTTTTGCTGAAATAAACTATTAGCAGAATATTGCAATAGAAAATAGAAGAAAGTAGTAATCACAGAATACTCTGATGCTTCCCTGGGAACAGTGCCAAAAAGTGGTGAGCACTATTATTGTAGCAATAATGTTGCAACTCCTAGGCTGCCTACTTTACTCTTATCAACCCAGTAGTTCGTAACAAACTTGGAAGTGTCGGTGTTGTATGCACAAGTACTAGTTCTCATTGCAGGTTGTCACTTGGTCAGCTGGCGGAAGATCATTAGGAGCTCGAGCCAACTTCTATGGATTCCAGAAGAAGCTCTATATGTGATGAAAGGAAAGAAAGATAGATGCTATTCTAACTGCAGAAAGGAGAAAGATTGAAATGTAAAGCAAAACTAGTGAACCCTAATTAACCAACTAATTCTACTTTTGCAGAAAGTGCTATGAAAACCATGAAAGGAATGCCATTACCTATTCAAGGAAGTAAACAACATCTAAATATTCTATTTCTTGAAGTACATAAGCAAAAAACATATTTTTGGATTTTTATGTACTTTTATGTGAATTTGACATGCATGTAATTTATTGTGTGTGAATGTGGTAGCGAATAGGTGGTGTTGAAGGGTCCTAGGAGGTCTCAAGTGGCCTTCTGAGGCTTTTCCCACACTCGGCCTTCGAAAGGAAACCTATAGGAAAATCTACAGGAGGACATAGGAAATCTACAGGAGGAAAAACAACATTCTACAGGAGGCCTACAGGAGGAGGCCGGGAGCAGTTTTCACTATTTTGAGGGTGTGAGAGTGGGTGAAAGAGGTAGATAAAGGTTGGAATGAGGTGTTAGGGCACCTATTGTCTACCATGAACCACCAGGAGAGAGAATTATGATTGGATTTGCTCAAGGAGAGAGGAAGAAGTTCTATGGAAAATGCAGGAAACTAACGCAGAATTTAGGTGAGACTTGGGCAACCTATAGGGAATGGATCGGATGGAGGATAGGATGGATGATAGGATAGCTTGCTTCTCGAAGAGATCCAATACGAAGGAACTAACAGTCAATCAATAAGATCAAAAAAGCAATGAAATGAGTGCATCTAGAAAAATAGAGTTTTGCATCAAACTAGTCTAAACTATGATATATGAAAGGAAATGTTGAGGAATGCTGCAAGAAAGGAAAGCATGAAAGAAGACTATTGCAAATAAAGAATTGAGAATGATGAAGAAGATCTGAAGCAAATAAAATCTGGACTATTAACCTACTAAAAAGCTGCAAACACTAGAAGTCCTATGAACGAGGAAAATCTGTGTTTTTGGGGCAGCAAGAGGGTCTTTGCCTCAAATCATGGTCCCAAAGGGAGGAAGAGAGGCCAAGGCATTGTTTCTAGCCTTTTGAATCTTCTTTTTATCACTGCTTAACCTACTATAGAGAGCACAAATGGAAGCAAACTACTGAATAATCAAAAGTAACCTATTCTCAACCATAAAAGAAATACATCTAACAACTACCTAATCTAAAAACTGAAATAAAACATACAAATACAAGTAAATAGGAGCTTGGATATTTGGATTGGACCCTAACCCAAGAGCTTCAGCCCTCTGAGGTAACTCAGTGCTAACTCAAAAAGGGTTCCATCTTTATTTCCAAAACAATAGCAAGATTACATGAAACTGTCACAAAATAATAAGCTCGAAGTTGAGCAGAGTTTACATAAGCAAACATCCAACAAAAATCTAACCCTAGTGAGGCCCTAGGCATTTCTACTTATACAAATGAAGCTACCAACATATTCCTTAAAATCAGGGAGGCTTGGATCCCTAAACTCGAGATAATCATCAGTGATACTCCACTTGCTCGGCTGCCTTCTGGTGTATGATTTGGTTGCTTGTACTCCAAGCTGAATGAAGGGAAATTCGCAGTGAGGAGTAATAAATGAGGGGGATCCCCTCCTATAAGTCCTATCCTTTGTCCACTTTGAGTTATTGTTGTCATTTTTCCACTGGATCCTTGACTTTGACCTCAAAATTCATCAATAATATGCATTAAACACATGTTAGACCACATGGCATCATAACTAACTCAACTCACTCCATAAGCATAAATATAATCAGAAAATCATACAATAAGCTAAGAGAATGGTTGATTTTACTAGGTTAGGAGGTAAAATGAGACCATATAGTTACCCATTTATGAGGCTCATCACTTCTCTATAGGTAGTAGCAGCGCAAGAAGCAACAACAACAATAAAAACAATAAGGAACAATCCAGAGCAGGACAAGGGAAAGAGGAAGATTTCCGAGAACCTAGAGGCATAGAAAAGCTACAAGATGAGAGAAGATCCTATCATGGATAAAGCAGCTTTAGGAGTGGAGGAAAAGAGGGAGCATTGGATAAAGAGAGAAGAGTGAATGAAGAGAGGAAAGAAGAGGTTGGAGGAAGTAGAACTAAAGTTATAGTAGACGGAGAAGAAGTTGAAGGAAGGGTAGGAGCTGAGGAGGAGAGAAAGAGAAGAGAAGTAGAAAAAGGAGGAAGAAGAAAGGAAAGGGGCAACGATGGAGCAAAAAACACCCATATAGGTTGAGGTGTCAGAATAGCCAGCAACTGAAGAAGAGGGTGAACAAATGCAGGATTGAGAGATTGCTCAACAGATTGAGCAACTAATTGAAGTGACAGACATGGAGTTGGGACAGGAGCCACATAATTAAGACACTTACCTTATTCCAAGAGTGTCAAAGGTCATCTCTCAGTCTCCACCACCTCTAGTGTCAGAACCAGTCCTGAGCGAGCAAGGAGAGGCTACTCCCCTTGATGATGACCCGGTCATGGATGTGTACAACCTATCATTTGAAGAGCTGGAAAAGAAGATTGTATAGGCATGAAGGAAGCACTTTTCAGATGATCACTCGTTACCTGCATTCATGAAGGAAAGGGTATGGGAAAGCATCTAACTGCCCTTTCCCATGCCACCTTGGCCTATGTAGGAGCAACGATATCAAATGTTAAGTTCTTGTTGCTTGAGAATGAACAAATGGGAAATAATCTGCAGGATTCCAGGCAAGAGGTAGAACAACTTAGAGAGCAGAGCGTGGTTTCCACAATGGTAGAGATGAGGAAAGTGATACTCGTTGAAGTATTAACAATCGAGACTACAATACAGAAGCTCAACGACATATTTTTCACTGTGCATAAAGTAGTTGTCCATGTGCATGGATTATAGCAGTGGAGCAAAGAGTTTTTTCAAACTCTCAGGAACATACATGTTGTCATCACCCATGTGCAAGAGTGGAAAATGTGGTACAAATGGGCCTCGCTTCACTTGCCAAAGAAGATGAAGCCATAGGTAAAGCAGGAGAAAGAAAAGGTTCAGATGTTGATCAAGAACTATGAGCATCTCGCCCCATTCGTCACCAACATATAGGCCTCATATGCATGGTGGTACACGAGTTTGGATGTCATGATGAGAATGCACAAGATCCCTTCAATTAGCTCCCTCACTGAGGTTAGACCCAAGAACCAAGTCTAGCGAGAGATTGATGGGTACATAGAGCAATTAAGGCGAGAGGCCACTAGGGATGACTTGGAGCTAACCGCACATAACATGAAGAAGTACATTGGTGGTCTTGTCATGGTCAAGACCATGTTGCACAAGCTTCGGAATGAGTTGGATACAGGTTCCAAGACCATATACCCGGATGTTATGGAGGCAAGAGTCCGCTATCAAAAAGACATCGTCAAGAAGTTTGGGGACATCATCACATAGTACCAATTTTGGCATCAATATGTGACTGAGAAGCACCAAGTGGATGTTGTTGAGTTGGTCTTTCCCCAAAATTTGGAGTCATAGTGTTTTGGCTCAACTTTTTCCCTTCATGTGTCAAAACCTTCATGCATCGCACTTGGCTCTCCGTAGGGTCACACACTTTCTCTCACCCAAAGTTATCTTAATTACCTCTGCGTGCGACCGCGGTCAAGGCATTACATTACCACCCACTGCTGGGACTCCTACTCCAAATGGTTCGAGGTCTATTTTAAACTTCATATTGGGGAGATCCCTTGAATTTTGGTGGGTCTAGCACCGTAAACATTTATAGCAGTAGAAGGAGGGCCAGATGACAAGTTGAGCCCTTGAAGTCTATTTTGAATTTATGCACATATTTCATGACTTCTGTCCTAATCACAACTCCAACATGTTTCTCTAACGCTATTGATTTTGAAGCACCAAAGAGCCTTATAGTTGAGTTGTCCAAGTATAAGTTCAATGGTTACAATGGAACACCATTGTTCAGGCACAAAGTTGCCTTTGTTGGTTTCTATGACAGGCATGATGTCCCCTTGGATGACATTGCATATGTGTTGTTCACTTTCACATTCGAAGGACACGCAAAGAAATGGTGTCTCACATTTCCCGCAACCTCGATACACTCTTTTGATCACATGTTCATAGAATTATGTTGTGCTTTCGTTCTTTATGACCATAAAGCACTTAATAAAAAAAATTTAAAATTGTGAAAATCACCTAACGAATCCCTTGAGCACTTTCACGATCGTTTTCTTCATTACTGTTATGAATTTCCTGAAGATGAATTTGACTGGAAATTTTTGGAGGGAATATTTCAATATCTTGTTCACATCTCTGAGAATTTGCACGAGTTAGAATCTTCCGAGTCTCTCCCAACATACATCAGTGTTAGAGCTTCTAAATCTGAGAAAAACAAGTTTTCTATCCCAAGTGACCCTCCATCCCCTTCTCTTTAATTAGCTCTAGCTCCTCATATCAAGATGGGAGAAGTTGAGAATCCGCCTATTGATCTGTCACCATCTCCTCCTACCCCACTTGCTTAGGATTTCTACGTAGTTTTGACCGGCAAGCCTAATGGTTGTCATGTGGTCTTATCTTCTCATTCTTCGTCCTTTGGTTCCTTTGATCCTCCAGATTTTGGTGTGTTGTGTACATCCATTCCGGATTCCACATGTGATGTTCATGAGCATCAAATTTTTTATAGAGTTGGTGTTGAACAGCCAACCTACATGTTAGAAAATTATATACTATATAGCAATGGAACACATAAAATATATTGCAGAAATATAAACACAGAAAACACATAAAACAAGAGAGACACAGATATACATGGTTCAACCAATTTGGGCTACATCCATGGAGAAATAGCCAGTCCTTCCTTTAATATTATCCATCAAACTAAAGAGATACAACCTACAATAGATCCGTTGTAATTCCCTCTTCGTTCTCACACAATCTCCTCTCGCTTTCTCACTCAGAATACAGATCTACATAGACGCAATACAATTCCTTCATATATAGCGAGGGGCTGCCTTCTAGGGAAAAAAACCCTAAATTAAACATAACTTCTATCGTCAGATCTTTGCCTAATGAACAACCCAGATTGACTACAAAATTAAAACATTTTACAAGGCAATTTTACATCTATTTTTAGCTTTGGGGGTGCTGCCCCTGATCCCCCACCAAGGGGGGGCTCCTAAAGATTGATGTCGACCCCCCATGGACCCCCCTTGCAGTGAAAATATTACGGGCGACGTTTCCGCCACATTACGAACTGGGTTCCAATGTGGTGATACCTCTAAATAAAGAAGATAATCAGGCTCTACACCCAACACTGCGCTATTATTTTTTATGAGTGTGTGTGGGAGTCTGAACAAGAATCTACGGTGACGGATGACCTCCTTCTGTCTACACCTCATTTGATTTATCCTGACATATTCCACAATTCTTCCATTTCTATTCCGTCTTGTGAAAATTCATTTCCGGATGTTTCCATTTCCTATCATTAACATAACACGTGGGATTCTAGTCTTTCATTTGATTACGGAGAGGACAAATCTATCTTCCTTGATCCACCCAATCTGTCATCTTACATTTCTGGAAACATAGAGGTTGAAAATTATTGTTTTTCATCACCCCCTCTTTATGATTCCTCAGATCATGAGGATGTCATTGTCCATATTTAATTTTCTGATTGTGGTTGTCGTGAACTTTTCACTCATTCATTCGATTATGATTCTAATTTTCTTGTTATTGATCTTTCTAAGCCATCGGTCTTTGGTGATCCATCTCTTTATGAATTAGAAACTCCTCAAGTTGTCAAGGCACTTCAGCCCAAGCTGATGGTTATGTCAAGTTCTCATAGCCTTGAGGTTAGTTCCACTTCCAATCAGAAATATTTTGAATCTCCCGAGGCTCCTCATCACTCTATTGTTTACACTGAAAATCAATCTATTTCACAGTTTTCACATCCTCCACCAAAATCACACAATCTTATTTCTCATGCATTGGAGGAGTCGTACGTAGAAAGCACTATTGCAAAACAAATGTTTTCTTCTTTCTATATGTTTGCTCATCTTTCAAGTTCAAAGGTGTGTACATGCTTGTCTTTCATGCTCAATGTAACAAGACACCAATGTACATCCACAAAGTTCCTTTCATGTGCTTTCAATTTTTTATTTTCTGTGGATCCATTGAAGCTTTGAACGTATTAGTTTGCATTGTTTAATATTTCTTATCTATTGGTAAGCTTGAATATCTTCCTGGTCAATCATGTTGTTGCCTACATGGGACAACTAATCCACTGGTGGTTGCATTGGAAGTATCACTTCACGTGAGTTTGCCTATGCTCTGCTTAGGTTAGGAGTAGGAGTAGTGTTTGCTTTCTTGTTTTGTTTCTTGATTTGCTTACTTTGTTTTTCTTTGTCTTGCTTCTTTCCTTTGCTTGTTTTCTTGTGCACCCATAGGTTAGTTTCCGCATGAAACCGTGTTTGGATTCTTAGACAAGTAGGGTAAAATCCAAGAGGAACTTGTAAAAATATCAATAGTTGGTTATTTTTCTATTCCCTCTCTTTATGTGAATCTTGCATTTATTTTAGTCGATGATACCCTGATGGAAAATACGTTCCTTTCAGAGAGAGTCATGGTGAAATCACGATGCTTGCACTCTTAACTAGTACTTCCTACTCTAATTGGTTTTCTATATTCAGTTAACCCTTGTCAACTCATTCAAGTAGAGTAAGGAGAGGGGGAAAACCTTAACAAGTATGTCAGAGGTATATATAAATATCCTTCTCTAAAGGGACAACCTCTTCTGCTCTCAATAAGTCAGGATCCCTCTTCTGCCTCATGAAATAAATAAGTGCCTATGCACAGTTCTTTGAAAAATGAAAAAAATGAAAAAAATAAAATAAAGGGCAAAAGAAGAGAAAGGCTTCCTGCGCAGAGAGGTGAAGCAAGTAACTCTACCGGGGTACTGTCCAGGCTTGTTGGCAGCAGAGCAATGCTTGTGTTCTTGAAGTAACTCCACCAGGGTATTGTCTAGGCTTGTTGGTAGCAGAGCAACACTAGAGATGAAACTAAAACTCTGACAATCTATATTACTTGTGCATTTATATACCCCTCATCCCCAATCAAAACAACTCAGTTTGACTTGGCTTGGTATGTGTGCTACTGATAAAGAGAATGGTAGGGACTACATCTTTAACTCAAGCTAGTGAAGAAGCTATGATAATCGAAGAATTGAACAATACTTCTAGAAGAGTTAGACTCTCTTTACACGAGACAAGGTCCATACAGAGAGTTGGAGTTCTACCATTGTGTCGCCAATGTTGTAGTGGCTACAACCACCCTCCAAAATGTTTCGTATGCTTCATTTTGGAGCCTCCCTTCTAATCGCAGTAGCTCATTTTGCATTGATCCATGTACTTGTTCTTTTATTGAGCTTCATCATCTGCATCATGGCTTGTGTTTTCTTACTTGATTTATTGTCTAACCCACAAGCGATCCCTTGACTTGGTTTCCACCTAGTTCTGGGCTTTCCTTATGGAACTGCACAATCCTTGAGGGAAACCATCCTTGCTCTAGGGAATTGCACAGTCTAATCTGACAGTGAGCCTTGAGCTCAAGAATTGCGTAGTGCTAATTGAAAACCAAAATTCAGGTGGGAAATTGCGCAGAGCATGAGAGGTATCCTAGAGCCACTCAACCTAGAAATTGCACAGAAGCCTCTTGCTTAGAATTTGCTCAGTGCATGAGCAAGTGAGTTGCCCAGTCCTTGCCAAAAGAATGCAATCTCTCCAGGAAATGGATGGAAAATTTTCCCAAAAAAGAAAAGAAAAAGTGAAAAAACATCCCTAAAAATAGGGATCTATTTTTAGCAATCCGAAGGAGGCGCTTGAGTTATTTTGGAAACTACCGCCAAGTGTCACTTTTTCCTTGACTTTTGGCCTTCGTGTCATAAATCCTCAATTGACCAAATATGTTTAATTGATATTGCCATATCTCATTTACACATTTTACCTTAGAGCTTTGGCATTCCCGTGAGATCAAATGAACCTTCGGTGCGATCATCTTCGCTTTTCCGGGTAAGTTTTTCTTTTATAGTCTTTTGTCACTTTTTATATATCTTTTGTTTGTTTATCTTGTGAGAGTGTTGTTTCACTCATTTTGTTGAATGTTGTTGGTGTTTTAACTCATTTTAGCTTGTAGAATTTTGTTTCAAGTTTTTCATTGCCTATCCCAAATGTCGCATGCATTACCTTGTTTTGCACTAACGGTTGTCGTTGCGGTGACTCTCTTCACATGCTCCATTTTCCTTCATTTTGATTGATTCTTGCACTTGTTTCACTTGCATGCATCATCAATCAATCATATTTTCACTCAGCATCACACCATCCTTCATATCTACTCGATTTCACACTCCCCTTAGGCAGATATAGGCTCCCCTTGCCCGGATCGCACTTTCCCTTGCATGCACTACACATTATGGGAGCTTAAGGCCTGGAATTGCACAGAGGCTTCCCTGGCCTAGCTCCAACTACGCACTGCGTAGTTCTAGGAGCCAGCCTCCCAGTCTTGTCCATTGAAATTGTGAATGCATAGTCTCTCCTGGTCTATGCCCAGACTGAACTGCACATTACGCAGTCCCAGTCAGCAAGCCTCCCCCACTGACTACTAGGACTGTGTAACGCGCAGTTACAACAGGCAGCCAATCACCTCTATGAAATAGAATTGTGTAGTCGGTCCCATCATGAGCCTGGTTTGTTTCTTGGTCATGTCTTGAAGTTTCTTTTGGTTTTAATCTAACATTTTCATGCCATAAGTGTCCTCCCTCTCTCCAGGTACAACAGTTGTTGAGCATCTCTATAGCAGTTATAGTTAACATGGCCTCCAAGAGAGTTGCATCCGTTGAGATAAGTACTAGGGAAGTAGTTGAGCATACGTCAGTTAATCTACTAGTTTATGTAAACACTCAGTTGTTCATTGAGAAGTGCATAAATATGACATGGCAATAAATCAAGGATACTTTTGGAAAGGACTTCAAGGAAGACTTAGAGGACCGACAGGTATATATCAATATCCAATGGTTAGGATTTTAGAAGGTTTCATGCAGGTACCTTGTCTTCCCATGTGCAGATATTATCAACTGGATTGTCTCACACATAGATCCAAAGACTATGACATGAAGCAGTGCCAGTGGGATAGAACTTGCCACCTTCAAGGCATATAACTTTCATCAGATGTATCATTTACCTCAGTTGGCAAGGCGCATGGACACAATTTTCTATGCCACCCATATCTAGGTGAACATGAGAGATATAGTCAAGTGTTGGGTGAAAGAGACGTCAAAGTTTAGATAGAGATGCAATCATGTTTACAAGACAAAGTCTCTCAGAAAGGCCTACCAATTATTGATCACATTTGCATGCCGAATATATGGTCAAGAGAGCATACAGACCTTTCCTAAACGTTGGTAGTTGTAGTGGACTAGTGGGTGAGTGATGAAAGACCATTCAACTAGTCAAACTTGTTGGCTCATCATTTGAAAATCCATGTGACTAACTCTCGGAATCTTCCCAAGGATGAGAAAGTGAGATTCTACATGTTCGCATACTTACTGGATGCAATCTGTTCCCAATAGCAATTTCCTGGCACGAGCTGGACATGGATACCAAAAGAGACTGTCATTAATATTTATTGCAAGTTGCTTTCCGACTGCAACTACCAAGGAGTAATGGCAAGACTGACTGACCATTTCATCATCCCATTGTATAAGCTTATCTTTGAGTAGGATCCACCTTGCATGTCCCGAGAAGCAATGGAGGTGATACTTAACATTGTAGATTGGTATGCCTCACCTAGTGGCACCTTCATTAGAGTGTTTGGCGGAGAGAAGCCTCTACATGTTCTACCAAGGTATATCACAAACAAGTTGGTCATGCAAGAGGTCTCATATCACCTCCCCATAGGGTTATCAACAAGACTGCATAGGAAGAAGAAAGTGTTATGGCCCACTCTTTCTTTGTGGATCGGATTATACGAGATTATGAGCTTGAAAGATGCAGATGCCAAAGCTAAGGAGATACTGAAGTTTTTGTTTGGCACTAAAGGCTTTAATCCGTATGATCCCCACGATATTTGCAAGAACCACTATGCGAAGGTGTATTATCCATGGATCCACGGGACATTTCACTGGCATGAGGAAGGCCCTTGTAGGTATTGTTACAATGACTCCAAGCTCCATGGGCCAGTCAGTATAGCCACAACTTGGAAGGCTATTATGCAAGCAACAAGAGCGCAGGAAGCAACAACAACAGTAGTAATAAGGAGCAATCCAACGCAGGACAAGGGAAAGAGAAATATTTCCAAGAGCTCAGAGGCAAAGAAAATATACAAGATGAGAGTAGATCCTATCACAAAGAAATCCACTTTGGTAGTAGAGGCAAATAGGGAGAAACATATAAAGATAATAGAGGAAAGGAAGAGAGAAAAGTAGAGGCTACAGGAAGTAGAACTAAAGTTATAGGAGACAGAGACAAAGTTGAAGGAAGAGCAGGAGTTGAGGAGGAGAGAAAGAGAAGAGAAGCAGAAAAATGAGGAAGAAGAAAGGCAAGGTGCAATGATGAAGTAAACAACACCCAAACTGGTTGAGGAGTCATAACAACTGGCAGCTGAAGAAGTTGGTGAATAAATGTAGGCTCGAGAGCTTGATTAGCAGATTAGGCAACCGATTAAAGTGACGACCATGTAGTTGGGATAGGAGCCACATAATGAAGACATTGACCTTATGTCAAGAGTGTCGGAGGTCATCTCTTAGTCTCCACCACATCCATTATCAGAGCTAGTCTGAAGCGAGCAAGGAGAGCCTACTCCCCTTGATGATGATATGGTCATGGATGTGTATAATCTATGATATGACAAGTTCCAAAAGAAGATTGTACATGCACGAAGGAAGAACTTTCTGAATGATCATGTGTCACTTGCATTCATGAAGGAAATGGTGATTGTGCCAGATATCATAAATCATCCAGCTACCTTATTGATGCCACCTTAGCTTATGCAGGAGCAAAGAGTTGAAATGTTAAATTCATGTTGGACGGGAATGAAAAAATGGAAAAGAATCTGCAGGCTTCCAGGCAAGAGGTGGAGAAACTCATAGAGCAAAGCATAGTTTCTGTAATGGCAAAGATGAGGAAAGAAATACTTGTTGAAGTATCAACACTTGAGACTACCATGCAGAAGCTCTACAACGAATTTGACACCGTGCATAAAGATGTTGTCCGTGTGCATGGCTTATAGTAGTGGAGAAAAGAGTTTGTTCAAACTCTCAAGAACATACATATTGCCATTGCCCATGTGCAAGAGTGGACAATGTAGTACAAAAGGTCCCCACTTCACTTGCCAAAGAAGATGAAGCCACATGAAGAGCTGGAGAAAGAAATCATACGGATGTTGATCCAGAACTATGAGCATCCCGCCCCATTCGTCAGTATTATACATGTATGATGTGCATGGTTTTACAAGAGTTTGGATGTCATGGTGAGAACACACAAGATCCCATCAATCAGTTCCCTCATTTAGGCTAGACCCAAGAACCGATTCCGGCTAGAGATCGATGGGTACATGGATCAACTAAGGTTAGAGGCCACCAAGGATGACTTGGAGTTAAGCACACATAATATGCAGAAGTACATTGGTAGTCCTGTCATGGTCAGCACCATGTTGCACATGCTTCAGGACGAGTTGGATATAGGTTCCAAGACCACATGCCAAGATGCTATGGATGCAAGAGTCCACTCTCAAAAAGACACCATCACGTAGTTTTGGGACATCATCACACAATACCAAACTTGGCATCAATATGTGGCCAAGAAGCAAAAAGTGGATATTGTTGAGTTGGTCTTTCCCCAAACTTCTGAGTCATAGTGATTTGTCTTGTTAGGCTGTATCTAGCCTATTTTGCCTTACATGGGTACATGTGGAAATTGTAATATTATTAGTAAATATGTTGTAAGTGAAATTCCAAGTGTCTTTAGTGGAATGTGAAGGTCATCATGTTTTGTAATGAGTTATTTGTAAAGGAGTTGAAGAGTCATGAGGGTAGTCAAAGAGTCACAAAGGGGAATGTCAAGGGTCACCCCACTCTTTGTTATAAATAGAACCTCATAACTCATACAACAAGCTTTTGGGAGCCAGGATTTTGGCTAGGCTTAGGCTTAGAAAAAATTGGTAGTATTTTGACGAGCCTTGGCTTCTCCACAGCATAGAGCGAGTATACTTCTTTGGAGGATCAGGTGTTCTTGGTTGTAATGTTCCACTATTGGGGCTAGTGGTCGAAAATGGTGTATGTATGGATGGAAATTTCACTTATAATAATAATAAGAGATCCAACATGCTTTCATGCATATGCTGTTATTGTAGTTGGACTATTCTCTTATGAACTACTTTGTATGCAATTACACGAATCTTGTTGAATGCATGTTGTTGGATCATCACTTTAATTTGTGGACTATTTGTATTTTAGCTTGTGATGTCTTCCACTTGTGTGCTCCTTTCAAGCTACATACTATTACAGGCTTCTAAGGGGCATACTTCATTTTCCCCTTCGTGTGTTAGAACCTTCATGCATCACACTTGACTCTCTGTAGGGTCACACACTTTCTCTCACCCAAAGTTATCTTACTTACTTCTGTGTGCTATTGCGGTCAAGGAATTACACTACTACCCAATACTGAGATTCCTACTCCAAACGGTTTGAGGTCTAGTCGGGACATCTTATCGGGGACATCCCATGAATGTTGGCGGGTCTAGCACCGTCAATAGGAACACAAAATAGCTAGACATGGAGGTAGAGCATAACGACATCTTCCTCCTTCCCTCCCTGGTATGGTTAAGATGAGGATTTTTTCGACCAAGAAATTCCAATCGACATTCATCATTTGGTTGCAACAATGGAAGTGGAGGAGTGAAGGTGCTTGGGTGACAGAATTTAAGCAGTAAGGAACTTGTTAGTGTGCCACCTCTGGACCATGGAAGAAGCTAGAGGAAGTTTTGGACGTATAATGGCAAAGGTTGGCATATAATTAAATAATTCTCATATCATGTTGTATAATATCTCCAGGAAAATTGGTGTTGAGTTCCTTCCTATCCCCCTAAATCCAGTCTCCAATAGTTCCAAGTAAATCTCTACAGATATGGATTCATCACACCATATTCGCACACCTCCTCACCCTAGCCCTCCACAAGTGTAGGTAAAGGACAAAGGTCTAGTGGTTTTCAGTTCCTCTTCCAGTAAGAAGCCTAAGGCTAAAGTTTATAGTGAGTCAAATCATCCTACTAGTGTTGCCCGAGTCTCCAAAGTTGAATCCTCTCAACAAGGTGCAATCTCTTATGGCTATGTGATTGAATGGGAGCATCCTCCCTGGCTGCCAAAAGGATATGATGATCCTTTTGCATATATGAACATGCTGGAGTAGGAGAAGGCTAATGCTAAGCAATGCTAGCCACAAGAAGTTCTAAAAGAAGTTCAGTAGGTAGAGTTGCTTTTGTCTTGCTTCAGTTTACATAATTGTTTCTAGTCAAACTAGAAGGGATCATTTTTGTATGGCTTATATTCATTTTTATCTTAAACTATCTTTTCCATTCTTTGAGGGACCATCTGGTTTCCTTTCCACGAACAAATGGTCCATATCTAATTCACTTCAAGCCTTTTTCAACACTTTGCAAGCATCTCTTCATCTGAACACTAATCTCGACAACTCACCACAACTTTTACTCTATATAAAATATTTTTAGTAATATTAATTTCTCTACTACCTTTAAAAAATTATTAATTAATACTACCAACCTTTACCAAATCTAAAATAATATATTATTAAAGTAATTTATATTAACAATTAATATTATTTCCCATTACCATAATATTATATTGTTAATGTAAATTATATGAACAATGTAATATTGTTTACCGAGTTCCCTGTGATACTTTTTAGTATTGTGTATAAGCATATGGCACCACACGTAAAAGTTAATCGTATTTAAATTAAGAAATAGGATTTTAATTTATTATGGATAAAAAATATTAGTATTTAAAATTTAAAATATTAAAATTGAAAATTTAATAGTTAGTTAATAGATTAATATTAGAACCATACTCGTTGGTTCGAAACGCATCGACAAAAGTATCCCAATGTGATTTATGCCAAAAAATCTTCTCATAAAACTTGATATGGATCACAGAAGCCTAAATTTATCTTCAACTTGTCCTGACAATGAACCACACTCGTTGGTTCGAAACGCGTTGACAAAATCATCCCAATGTGATTTACGCCGAAAAATCTTCTCATAAAAGTATAATACGTATTCAATTTGTGTTCATATTAGTTTGTTTTTATCAAAAGATTATCCCACTTATTTGAGTCTAGTCTAATGTTGTGATTTCAATTTTTGTTATTTTTTTATGATTAATTACATTTATTTATTTGTAAGGTGAATTGTTTAGGTCTTATTATAGGTTGCTTAGTAACTTCCATTTCTGCTAACTACAAATTTTTTCTTTTAGTTTTATTTCCTTTCTATTTAACTTCTAGTTTTTTATTTTTTCTATTATTTCCTTTTCATGAATTATAGTTTTTTCTTCATGAAAAAATCATTAAAGAAACTTTTTCTTATAATTTTTAGTTTTATTACTTTTTAATATGACTTATACTTTTTGTCTTTTTCTATGACCTTTTTTTCTCTATTTTCAATTCCAATTAACATTGTTGATTCAATTTTGTTATTTTTTATTATTATAAATTTATTTATCTGGAACCTAAATTTTTGAGGTCTTATTCTCTCATCTTTAGTAAATTCTATTAGTGATTAAACACAACTCCAACTATCATGCAAGTGGAAGTCCAACTTACGGGGGCTTCACTTAATGCATCTCTGACATATCACCTGAGTTCATGGCATACTACACAATACCCTTAATTTGACTACATATTGGAAAATACTTCTAAAAATCATATTATTTAACCTCCTAACAATACGTACCCAATACTTGTTACATCTTCCCAATTTAAAAAATCCCTACTTTCACTAGATATTGTAGGTATCCATTTTTTCATTAACATTTTTTATACCCCTTTATATTTTTTCATTAGCATTGAGGTAAAAAATGGGACTTGAAACAAAAAATGTACTAACAAAATAAAATTTAAAATAACCATTAAGATTCAAGATAACAATGTCATCTTGAAGCATAAATATTTTTTGGATGGAAATGATGAAATATTTTTTTTAATTATATTCTCATGTTATCACCTCATAGGCTTACTTAGATATCAAGTGCACACCCATTGGACGTGTAATTAAAATCAACATCCAATGAGTATCCACCTTGTATACTTTTGAATAGACCCGCATAAAAAAAGTTGGAAATACATAGAAGAAATTATATTTCTTGCAGTGTTATCCTTCCTACTTAGAGTCAATCCCACTTTTAGTAAATATATTTTTGTATGAGTTTATCTTGGACACACCATACTTTTTGGGTGCCACTAATAGGTTGGAGAATTGATTCCAAATTCCTGACTAAGAGAGTAAATGGGCAAACTCAATCCTTTTGGTGAGGTTATTAAAAAAAATTCTAAGTAGACAAAGTCAAACTTTGATCTACTCACCATTTCAAAATTGAAATTATTTGGTTTATTTTAAAATGAAGAAAATCCTTTAAGGTCAACGGTTCATAGTCAAAATTTTCAGCAATTAACTTTTAACAAAATTTTCACTAATAAATATAATTAAAAAAATTTAATTCATTTAATAATTAATCAATATTATCCCGAGAATCAAGGGGGAAGGTAAGGCCTACTAAGCCCTAGCTTCTCTGACCTTGGTTTGTTCCTCCATCTCTTTCACCGCAACAGGTTTTCCTTGCAGGGCATGTATCATTGGTTCATGGTTTCATTGCAATGCGTTGAATGAGATTTCACAAGAGGGGTATGCTATGGGGTTAGTTTGATCATCATTCTCTTTCATGTCGTTATCTGGCCACTCTAGAAGTTGAGAGGGTGCAGGTTTTGGTAGTCACATCTATTTGGCTCACACTTCATGCCTTTCTTGCCATGTTTTTTTATTGTTACCATGTGGAGTGGATTTTTTCTTAGGTGGGTTCTGATTTCGAGCAGTATTTTTCTGTGCAATGGTGCACAACATCATTGATAACAATCTTTTTGGAGGTGTCTCTTATCAGTTCCATCTCATGTATCTTCCATGGTCGATGTCACAGTTTCTTTGCAAGCCTCTTTGTCATTGCTCTCACTTATCTTTGTGGCCTAACACTTTCTCTTGAGGCTTGGTAATGGGTATCATTTTTTGGGAGGCTTCCTGAATTTGTTGGGCATGTGTCATGTGCTTAATATTTTCTTTTTATGATTTTTTGTTTTTGTCAGTTGGTGTTTGTGCCAATTTCTTCCCCTCCCCAAAGGGTTTTCTCTCGGGCTTGCGTGCCCTAAACATATTTTTCTCCTAGATATATTTTTAATGGGCTTGTGCGCTCTAGTTTAGATATATGGTTGCACATGTGTGCCTGGATTTTTTATGCTCTGTGGTCTATGGTTTTCTGAATCTAAGGTTTCACTCCCTACTCTTTTGATATATATTTTATTAGCTCTCTTTCTAGTTTCTGCTCGAGATCGCATACACACATGGTGTGTCTACAAAATGTAATTTTATTCCATGTTTATAAAATAAAGATTACAATTTTTTTCTTTGGAAAACAAATAATTAATAATATCCCCTTGAACCAAGTGTTACATTATGTAGTGTGCCCTATTAGGTAAAGCATGACAGACATCATGCTTGCAATCAAAGGTGAGTTCGGGTGGCAGTCATGCACTACAGAGTTCAATCAATGGGGATTTGTTTTAGATAATTAGGATTGTTTGGAACATTCAATCCACATATATTTTGTGATATTCCTTACATTGGCATTCATGCCTTGCTCAAATTTATGCTATTATACCTTCCTCCCCTCCTTCATTCTTTCCTGCAAACGGTAGGCTCCAAAAAGAGTGGCATTGTTTTCGTGTTCAACACTCCCAGATTCCATCGCATCGGGCATAAAAAAAATGGTTAGGGAACACATAAAAACTAAGCATGGAGGTAGAGGAAAAGGGCATCTGCCTCCCTCCATCCTTGGTATGGTTAATATGAGGATTTTTTTCAACCAGGATATTCTAGTCGACATTCATCATTTTTTTGCAACAATGGAGGTTGAGGAGTGAAGCCGCTTGGGTGATGGACTTTAGGCAGTACGAAACTTATTAGCATGCTACCTCTGGACCATGGAAAAACATAGAGGAGTATTTTAATGTATAATGGTAGAGGTTGGCATCAAATTCAATAATACTCGTGTCTTTGCACAATATTTCTAGGCCAATTGGCATTTAGTTCCCTCTCATCCCCTTAACTCCAATATCCACTAGTTCTAAGGAAAGCTTTGCAAATATGGATTTGTCACACCAAATTGGCACACCTCCTCACCCTAGCCCTCCACTAGGGTAGGTAAATGACAAAGGCCTAGTGGTCTACATTTCCTCATCTAGCAAGAAGCCTAAGAATAAAGTTTATAGTGAGCCAAAGCCTCCTACCAGTGTCGCCCAAGTGTCCAAAGTTGAATCCTCTCAACAAGGTGCACGCTATTATGGTTGTGTGATTGAATGGGAGTGTCCTTCTTGGTTTCCAGAAGGATATGATGATTCTTTGTCATATATGGACATGTTGGAGTAGGATAAGAAGGTTAGTGCTAAGGAACGACATCCACAAGAAGTTCTAAATCCAAATAAACAACATGACCATGTCCCTCATTAGGCAACATATATTTTTGTCTTCCTTCAATTTACATAGTGGTTTTAGTTTTTCTAGTCAAACTAAAAGGAAACATTTTTGTATGGCATATGTTCATTTTCGTCCTAAACTATCTTATGCATTCTCTAAGGGACCATTTGGTTTCCATTCTGCTGGGAGATGATCCCTCTCTAGTTCATTTCAAACTAGATTTAGAACTTTGTAGACATCTCTTCATTTGAACACTAGTCTCTACAACTCATCACAACTTGTACTCTATGTAAATCATGTTTGGTAATATTAAGTTATCTGATTGCTTTAAAAGGAAAAAAAATTAATATTATAAAAATTTACCAAATCTAAAATATTATATTATTAATATAAATTATATTTACAATTAATATTATTTCCAATTACCATAATATTATTTGTTAATGTAAGTTATATGAACAGTGTAATATTTCTTAGTGAGTACCATGTGATACATTTTAGTATTTAGTATAAGGTATGGCATCACTTGAAAAAGGAAATCCTACTTAAATTAAGAAATATAATTTTTATCTATAATAATTTAATAGTTAGTTAATAGATTAATATTATTTATTGAAAATTAAAATGTAATAAATATTAAAATATAAATTTTAATAATTATTAAATATGAAAATATTAAGTTTGATAATTATTAAATAGGATATCATTTCGAGACTCAAAAGTTAGGTATATTTTCAACTTTTCTTTTTTGAATTTGATCTTTTTTGGGTAAAATATCAAATTTTGGCAATCTTGTGATTAAACCTCATCTAAAAATTATATATATATATATATATATATATATATATATATATTCTTATATATATTAATAAAGTAAAGAAACTTTGACATTGTTTTGTTTGTTTAGGATTTTGGCATTGAGGTAAAAAATAGGCCTAAAAAAAATGTACTAACAAAATAAATTTTAAAATAATTAATAGGATTCAAGATAATGATGTCATCCTCAGGCCTAAATATGTTTTAGATGGAAATGACGAATTTTGATTTTAATTGTCTTCTCATGTTATTTCCTCATAGTTTTACTCAAATGTCTAGTGCATACCCATTGGATGTGCAATTAAAATTTACATCCAATGAATATCTATTTTACATACTTTTAAGTATACCTACATAACAAAATTGAAAATACATTAAAAAAATGTATTTCTTAAAGTATTGTCCTCTCTATTCAAAGTCAATCCCACTCTTAGTAAATATATTTTTGTATGAATTTACCTTGGATACACCTTATTTTTTGAGTGCTACTAATAAGTTGGCGAATAGATTCCAAATTCCTCACTAACTGAGTAAATGGGCAAACTCAATCATTTTCGTGAGCTTATTTAATTATTTCAAAGTAGACAAAGTTAAATTTTGGTCTACTCATGAAGAAAATTCTTTAAGGCCAACGTTTCATAGTGAAATTTTTCATCAATTAACTTTAAAAAAAGAATCACTAATAAATTTAATTCATTTAATAATTAATTAATACTATCCTGAGAGTCAAGGGAACGGGTAGGGGTGACTAAACCCTAGCTTTGAGGACCCTGATTCGAGCCTCCATCTCTTTTGTTGCAACTGTTTTTCCTTGCAGGGGCAATATTGTTGGTTGATGCTTTCATTGCAATGTGTTGAATGAAATTTCACCGGAGGGGTATGCTATGATGTTAATTTGATCGTCATTCTTTGTCTTGTCATTATATGGAAAAACCAAAAGTTGAGGGGGAATAGGTTCTAGCAGCCGCTGCTATTTGTCTCGCACTTCATACCTTTCTTGCCACATTTTTTATCATCGCCATGTGGAGTGGGTTTATTCTTTGGTGGGTTTTGATTTCAAGTAGTCTTTTTCTACACAGTGGCTCACAACATTATTGATGACGGTTTTGGAGGTGTCTCTTATCAATTCCATCTCAAGTCTTTTCCATGGTCGACATCACAATTTCTATACAAGGGTCTTTGTCATTGGCTTTCACTTGTATTTGTGGCCTAACACTTCCTCTTGAGGCCTGATAATGAGTCTCCTTTTCTGGTTAGCTTCCTGAAGTTGTTGGCCATGGTTCGTGTGCTCATTTTTTAAATTTTTTCGATTGGCGTTTGTGTTGATTTTTCCCCACTCATATTTTCTCCATCGCCTTCCCCATAAGGATATTTATAAGCCAATATAGATAAAGGGTTTTTTTAAATTGGGTTATTCTTCCTTTGGTATTCCTGGGATCTGGGATTACAGTCCACCAGTTATCCATCTCCTCCTTGGACTCGCCTTCCTGTTTAATTCCCCCCCTCCCATTCCAAAAACTTATGGATACCAGCATCCGTTCCCTCCCTATAGGCCATCGCAGCTTCGCTCATGAGTTATTCTACCAGTTTTCTACCTCTTCTCGGTTCTGAGGTGCTCAATCCATTTGCCCGTGCAGGCTCCCTTCCACGTCTTCCACGCCCTCTTCCTCTTGTTGGTCGAGCCATCTCCGCTTTGTCCACTCCCCGTTCAAAGGCATGATGTGTTAACCTCTGGTGTTGAATTTCAATACCACCGTTAAGCTTATTCTTTGGTCTATCCTTAATGCTTTCGGAGATAGACGTAGGATGGGTGACAACCCGTTCAGGAAACGAGGTTGATCGTCTTGCCCTGTCTTGCTGCTCTCTGTTCCCTTCCCCATGCCACTCATACACAGTTCGGTTGACCCACCCCTCACGTGGCCAAGCAAGAGTGCCCCTGCACAGGTGATCCTTCCCATTCCCCTCTGCCCAGTCAAGGGTTCCCCAACGAGGTTGAGCCTTCCCATTCCCCTCTGCCCAGTTAAGCTGCGCTGCTCCTCTGCTTTCCCTCATGCCTACACTTCCCCATTGCATTGCTTCTGCCACTCCACCCGCATAGTCATGTGAATTCACTCTGTTGCTCTCAAGAGAAGCTTCCCATCTACTGGCCCAGTCGACACTCAGGGCTCTCAAAGCCAGAACACTAAGCCAAACCGCAGCCAACCCAAGCCTGCGGTGTTCGTTCCGGCTAGCCCCCAAGTTCCCCTCCCCTGGCTTCTCCCAAACCCCCCATCCATAAACAAACAGTGTTGTCATCGCAAGGGGACTATAGGACCAAGAAGCATACCTGAAATCACTCCACTAATGCCGTCGACGGTAGCTCCGCTTGCTTTCTCAAGTGCTCTAGCTCCCACCAACGTTCGCAGCAATGTGGTTATCCCTCTCCTGAATTGCCTTAACTCCACAATCTAACATGCCATATCCTCTCCCCTGTCCTTCCTTACCTGCATCGCCTCCCACCTTGTCCTTGCCATGCCCACCATCTTACCTATCACCTATGCCAGTATACATGCGAGAGGCCACCACAACCATCATCATGAGCGTGTGGGGGGCGGTGGAGGGTACCCTTCCATTAATCCTCATAACTAACATGACTGTCCACCATCCTTTCCAACCTCCAGCACGCACCCCGATCGGGGTACTCCTAGTTATATTTTTAACAGGGTTGGGTGCTCTAGTTTATATATTTGATGGGGCCTGTGTGCTTAGATCTTTGATGTTTCTTGGTTTATGGTTTTATGATTCTAGGGTTTCATTCCATTCTCCTTCTTTGAAATATATTTTCTTACTTCTCTGTCTATATTCTTCTTAGGATGACATACACACATGGTGTGTCTAGAGAATATAAATTATTTTTATTCCTTGTTTAAATAATAAAGATTACAATTTTTTTTCTCTGGATTTTTTTTAATTAATATTATCCCCTCGATCCAAGTGTTACATTGCGTAGTGTGCCCTGTCAGGTAATGCATGAAAAACATCATGTTTGCCGTCAAAGGTGATTTCAGGTGAAAGACATGCACCATAGAGCTCAATTAATGGGGCTTTGTTGTAGATAATTTGGATTGTTCAGAACATTCCATTCAAATATATCTTGTGGTATGCCTTACATTGGCATTCATGCCTCTGCTCATATTTATGCTATTATCCCTTCCTCCCCTCCTTCATTCTTTCATATAGGCAGAAGGCTCTAAAAAGAAGGGCATTATTTGTGCATTCAACACTCCTAGAATCCATCAAACCATGCAGGAAAAAAATGTTAGGGAACACAAAAGAGCTAGACATGGAGGTAGAGGACAAAGGCATCTTCCTTCTTCCCTCCCTAGTATGGTTAAGATGAAGATTTGTTCGACCAAGAAATTCCAACCAACATTCGTTGTTTGGTTGCAACAATGGAGGTGGAGGAGTGAAGGTGCTTGGGTGACAGGATTTAGGAAGTCAGGAACTTGTTAGTGTGCCACCTCTAGACCATGGAAGAAGCTAGGGGAAGATTTGGATGTATAATGGCAGAGGTTGGCGTCTAATTAAATAATGCTCGCCTCATGTTGCACAAAATCTCCATGTCAATTTCCATTGAGTTCCTTCTTGTCCCCCTCACTCCTGTCCCCACTAGTTTCAAGGAAAGCTCTGTAGATATGAATTAATCATACGATATTGAGACACCTCCTCACCCTAGCCCTCCACTAGTGTAGGTAAAAGACAAAGGTCTAGCGGTTTGTGGTTCCTCATCCAACAAGAAGCCTAACACTAAAGTTGATAGTCAGTCAAGTCCTCCTACCGGTGTTGCCTGAGTCTCCAAAGTTGAATCCTCTCAGCAAGGTGCAAGCTCTTATGGTTGTGTGATTGAATGGGCGCGACCTCCAGGGCTGTTAGAAGGATATGATGATCCTTTTGCATATATGGACATGTTGGAGTAGGAGAAGAAGGCTAATGCGAAGCAACATTGGCCACAAGAATCTGTAAGTTAAATAAACAACATGACGAGGTCCCTGATTAGGTAGCATATTCTTTTGTCTTGCTCGAGTTTACATAGTCATTTCTATTTAAACTAAAAAGTATCATTTTTGTATGACCTATGTTCATTTTTGTCTTAAACTATCTTTTGCATTCTCCAAAGGACCATTTGATTTCCTTTCCATGAGCAGATGATCCCTCTCTAGTTCATTTCAAGTCCTTTTCAACACTTTGGAGACATATCTTCATATGAACACTAGTCTCTACAACTCACCACAACTTATACTCTATTTTGAATATTTTTAGTAATATTAAATTCTCTGCTTACTTAAAAAAAAATAATACTACAAAACTTTACCAAATCTAAAATATTATATTATTAACGTAAATTATATTAACAATTAATATTATTTCCAATTAACACAATATTATATTGTTAATGTAAATTATATGAATAATGTAATATTGTTGTGATACTTTTTAGTATTGTGTATAAGTGTGTGGCACCAGTGGTAAACGGTAATCGTACTTAAATTAAGAAATAGGATTTTAATTTATTATGGATAAAAACATAATAATATTTAAAAATTTTAAATATTAAAATTGAAAATTTAATTGTTAGTTAATAGATTAGATTAAAATTTATTAAGTATTAATTATTAAAGTATAAATTTTAATAGTTATTAAATATTAAAATATTAAGTATAATATGTATTGAGTTTGTGTTTATATTAGTTTGTTTTTTATTAAAAAATTATGTCACTTCTTTATAGTTTAATATGGCGAATTCATTTTTTATTTATTTTTTTATGATTAATTACATTTATTTATTTGTAAGGTGAATGGTTTAGGTCCTATTATAGGTTGTTTAGTAATTTTCATTTCTACTAATTACTAATTTTTTGCTTTTAATTTTATTGAGTTTTTATTTAACTTTTGGTTTTTATTTTTTTTCCTTTTTCTATTATTTCCATTTTCATAAATAATAGTTTATTCCGCATGAAAAATAATTAAATAAATTTTCCTAATAATTTTTAGTTTTATTACTTTCTAATTTGACTTACACTTTTTTTGTCTTTTTCTATGACTTTTTTCTCTTTATTTTTTATTCCAATTAACATTGTTGATTCAATTTTGTTATTTTTTATTATTATAAATTTATTTATGGGTAACCTAAATTGTTGAGGTCTTATTCTCTCATCTTTAGTAATTTTTATTAATGATCAAACCCAACTCCAGTTTTCATGCGAGTGGAAGTCCAACTCACGGGGGCTTCACTTAATGCATCTCTGACATATCACATGAGTTCATGGCATACTAAACAATACCCTTAATTTGACTACATATTGGAAAATACCTCTATAAATCACATTATTCAACCCCCTACCAATACATACCCAATGCATCTTACATATTCCCAACTTAAAAAACCCCTACTTTCACTAGATATTGTAGGTATCCATTTTTTCATTAACATTTTTTATACCTCTTTATATTTTTTCACTAACATTGAGGCAAAAAATGTGCCTCAAAGCAAAAAATGTAATCACAAAATAGACTTTAAAATAATCAATAAGATTCAAGATAACGATGTCATCCTAAGGCATAAATATTTTTTGGATGGAAAGGATTAAACCATTTTTTTTAATTGTATTCTCATGTTATCCTCATAGGTTTACTTAAATATCAAGTGCACACCCTTTGGACGTGCAATTAAAATCTACACCAATGAGTATCCACTTTGTATACTTTTGAGTAGACCCACATAAAAAAATTGAAAATACATATAAAAAAATTGTATTTCTCGAATTGTTATCCTCCCTATTTAGAGTCAATCCCACTCTCAGTAAATATATATTTTTATGAGTTTACCTTGGACACACCATATTTTTTGGGTGCTACTAATAGGTTGGAGAATAGATTCCAAATTCCCGACTAAGTGAATAAATGGGAAAACTCAATCGTTTTGGTGAGGTTATTTAATTTTTTCTAAGTAGACAAAGTCAAACTTTGATCTACTCATCTTTTCAAAATTGAAATTATTTGGTTTATTTTAAATGAATAAAATCCTTTAAAGTCAACGTTTCATAGTCAAAATTTTCATCAATTAACTTTTAACAAAATTTTCACTAATAAATTAATTAATTAATATTATCCCAAGAGTCGAGGGAGCACATAGGGGTCGCTAAACCCTAACTTCTCTGAACATGGTTTGCGCCTCCATCTCTTTTGCCACCACGATTTTTCCTTGCTGGGGTTGTATTGTTGGTTCATGGTTTCATTGCAATGCGTTGAATGAGATTTCGTAGGAGGGGTATGCTATGGAATTAGTTTGAATGTCATTATCTATCATGTTGTTATCATGCCACTCTAGAAGTTGAGAGGGTGTAGGTTTTAGCAGTCGCTTCTATTCAGCTCACACTTCATGCCTTTCTTGCTACATTATTTATTGTCACCATGTGGAGTGGGTTTTTTCTTAGGTGTGTTATGATTTCGAGTAGTCCTTTTCTGCGTAGTGGCTCACAACATTAGTGATGACATGATTTTTGGATGTGTCGCTTATTAGTTCCATCTCAAGTCTCTTCCATGGTCAATGTTACAGTTTTCTTGCAAGGCTCTCCATCATTAGCTGTCACTGAGCTTTGTGGTCTAACACTTTCTCTTGAGGCCTCGTAATGTGTCTCATTGTCTAGGCAGCTTGTTGAAGTTGTTGGGCATGGGTCATGTGCTCAATATTTTCTTTTTTATAATTTTTTGTTTTTGTCAGCTGGTGTTGTGACAATCTTTTCCCCTCCCCAAGGGGTTTTCTCTTAGGCTTGCGTTCCTTGCATATATTGTGCTCCTAGTTAGATTTTTAATGGGCCCATTGCTCTGGTTTATGTATTTGGTTGCGCACGTGTGCTTGGATTTTTGATGCTTTGTGGTATATGGTTTTCTGACTCTAAGGTTTCATTCCCTACTCTTTTGATATATATTTTCTTAACTCTCTGTCTAATTTATCCACAAGATCACATACACACATGGTGTGTCTACAAAATGTAATTTTTATTCCTTGTTTATACAATAAATATTGCAATTTATTTCTTTGGAAAATAAATTATATATATCTATCTATATCTATATCTATATATATATATATATATATCGATCCAAGTGTTACATTATGTTGTGTTCCCTAGTAGGTAACACATGAAAAATATAATGCTTGCAATCAAAGGTGAGTCCGAGTGGCAGTCATGCACCACGGAGTTCAATCAATGGGGCTCTGTTGTAGATAATTAGGATTTTTCAGAATATTCCATCCAAATATATCTTGTGATATTTCTTACATTGGCATTCATGCCCCTGTTCAAATTTATGCTATTATACCTTCCTCCCCTCCTTTATTCTTTCCTGTAGGTGGTAGGCTCCAAAAAGGGCGGCATTGTTTGCATGTTCAACACTACTAGACTCCATCACACTGGGCATGAAAAAATGGTTAGGGAACACAAAAGAGTTAAATGTGGAGGTAGAGGACAAGGGCATATGCCTCCCTGCATCCTTGGTATGGTTAAGATGATGATTTGTTTGACTAGGATATTCCAGTTGACATTCATCGTTTTGTTGCAACAATGGAGGTGGAGGAGTGTAGGTGCTTTGGTGATCAACTTTAGGCAATACGGAACTTGTTAATGTGCCACCTTTGTACCATGGAAGAATCTAGAGGAGGATTTGAATGTTTAATGATAGAGGCTGGCATCAATTTTAATAATACTCATCTCATGTTGCACAATATCTCCAGGTCAATTGGCATTGAGTTCCCTCTCATCCCCTTAACTCCAATATCCACTAGTTCCAAGGAAAGCCTTGCAAATATGGATTTCTCACACCAACTTGGCACACCTCCTAACCCCATCCCTCCACTAGTGTAGGTAAATGACAAAGGTCTAGTGGTCCACAGTTCCCCATTCAGCAATAAGCCTAAGAATAAAGTTGATAGTCAGCCAAAGCCTCCGATCTGTGTTGCCTAGGTCTCCAAAGTTGAATCCTCTCAATAAGGTGCAAGCTCTTATGGATGTGTGATTGAATGGGAGCGTCCTCCTTGCTGTCAAAAGGATATGATGATCCTTTTGCATATATGGACATGTTGGAGTAGGAGAAGAAGGTTAATGGTAAGAATCCATAGCCGCAAGAAGTTGTAAAGCCAAATAAACAACACGACTAGATCCCTCATTAGGCAACATATACTTTTGTCTTCCTTCAATTTACAAACAAACTAAAAGGCATCATTTTTATATGGGCTATGTTCATTTTTTTCCTAACCTATCTTATGCATTCTCTGAGGGACCATCTAATTTACTTTTTGCGGGTAGATGGTCCCGCTCTAGTTCATTTCAGATCATATTTAACACTTTATAGGCATCTCTTCATTTAAACACTAATCTCTACAACTCACCACAACTTGTACTCCATGTAAATCATTTTTGATAATATTAAGTTCTGTGCTTGCTTAAAAAAAAAATTAATATTATAAAACTTTACCAAATCTAAACTATTATATTATTGACATAAATTATATTGACAACTAATATTATTTCCCATTACCATAATATTATATTATTAATGTAAGTTATGAACAATGTAATATTTCAGTACCATGTGATATTTTCTAGTATTGTGTATAAGTGTATGTCATCACTTGTAAAAGTTAATCCCACTTAAATTAAGAAATATAATTTTAATTTATTATGGATAAAAAAAAAATAATAATATTTAAATATTTTAAATATTAAAATTGCGAATTTAATAGTTAGTTAATAGATTAATATTATTTATTGAAAATTAAAATTGGTTAAATATTAAAATATAAATTTTAATAATTATTAAATATGAAAATATTAAGTTGCATAATTATTAAATAGGATATCATTTCAAGACTCAAATTATCTAATAAATAAATAAAACTAAGGTATGTTTTCATCTTTTTTTTTCATTTGAATTTGAATTTGTTGGTTTAGGGTTTTGGCATTGATGTAAAAAATTGGCCTCAAAAGAAAAATTGTACTAACAAAATAAATTTTAAAATAACCAATAAGATTCAAGATAATGATGTCATCCTCAGGCCTAAATATTTTTTTGGATGGAAATGATGAAACATTTTTTTTAATTGTATTCTCATGTTATCTCCTCATAGGTTTACTCAAACGTCTAGTGCATAACCATTGGATGTGTAATTAAAATTTACATCCAATGAGTATCCATTTTGCATACTTTTGAGTAGACTCACATAGAAATATTGGAAAAAGAAAAAAGAAAAAAATGTATTTCTTAGAGTATTATTGTCGCTACTTGGAATAAATCCCATTCTTAATAAATATATTTTTGTATGAATTTACCTTGGATACACCATACTTTTTGGGCACCACTAATAGGTTGGATAATAGATTTCAAATTCCTCACTGACTGAGTAAATGGGCAAACTCAATCATTTTGGTGAGGTTATTTAATTATTTCTGGGTAGACAAAGTTAAATTTTGATCTACTCATCTTTTTAAAATTGAAATTATTTGTTTTTTTTTTAAATGAAGCAAATTCTTTAAGGTCGACATTTCATAATGAAAATTTTCATCAATTAACTTTAAAAAAATCACTAATAAATTTAATTAAAAAATTAAATCATTTAATAATAAATTAATATTATCTTGAGAGTTAAGGGAACGGGTAGGGGAGACTAAACCCTAGCTGCTTTGACATTGGTTTGTGCCTCCATCTCTTTTGTCGCCACTATTTTTCCTTACATGGGAAGTATTGTTGGTTCATGGTTTCATTGCAATGCGTTGAATGAAATTTCACTAGAGGTGTCTGCTAGGGTGTTAGTTTGATTGTCGTTCTTTCTCATGTCATCATATGACCACTCTGGAAGATGAGGGGGTAAAGGTTTTGGCAACTGCTGCTATTCTACTCACACTTCATGCCTTTCTTGCCACGTTTTTTATCCTCACCATGTGGAGTGCGTTTTTTCTTTGGTGGGTTTTGATTTCAATAAGTCTTTCTATGCGTAGTGTTAATAATTAATTAATATTATCCTGAGAGTTAAGGGAACGGGTAGGGGTGACTAAAACCTAGCTGCTTTGACCTTGGTTTGTGCCTCCATCTCTTTTGTCACCACTATTTTTCCTTGCATGGGAAGTATTGTTGGTTCATGGTTTCATTGCAATTCATTGAATGAAATTTCACCAGAGGTGTCTGCTATGGTGTTAGTTTGACTGTCGTTCTTTCTCATGTCATCATATGACCACTCTGGAAGATGAGAGGGTAAAGGTTTTGGTAGCCGCTGCTATTCTACTCACACTTCATGCCTTTCTTGCCATATTTTTTATTGTCACCATGTGGAGTGTGTTTTTTCTTCAGTGGGTTTTGATTTCAATAAGTCTTTCTATGCGTAGTGGCTCACAAAATCATTGCCGACGGTTTTTTTTTAGGTGTCCGTTATCAATTCCATCTCAAATATTTTCCATGGTCAATGTCACAGTTTCTTTGCAAGGCTCTCTGTCATTGGCTATCACTTGGCTTTGTGGCCTAGCACTTTCTCTTGAGGACTGATAATGGGTCTCCTTTTTTGGGTAGCTTCCTGAAGTTGTTGGGCATGGTTCGTGTGCTTAATTTTTTCTTTTTATGATTTTTTGTTCTTTTCGGTTGGCATTTGTGTCAATTTTTTCCCCTCCTTAATGGGATTTTTCTCTGGCCTTTGCGTCGTGCGTGTATTTTGCTCCTAGTTAGACTTTTAATGGGCCTATATGCTCTGGTTTATATATTTGGTGGGGTATGTGTACTTGTATTTTTTATGCTCTATGGTGTATGGTTTTCTAACTCTAGAGTTACATTCCCTTCTCCTTCTTTGATAGATGTATGCTTAGTTCTCTATCTATTTTTTGCTCATTATCACATACAAACATGGTGTGTCTACAAAATGTAATTTTTATTCCCTATTTCTATAATAAAGATTATGATTTTTTTCTCTAGAATTTTTTTTTAATTAATATTATCCCCTTGATCCAAGTGTTATATTGTGTAGTGTGCCCTTTTGGGTAATGCATGACAAACATCATGCTTTCCATAACACGTGAGTTCAGGTGGCAGTCATGCACTATAAAGTTCAATCAATGGGGCTCTATTGTAGATAAAAAATTGTACTAACAAAATAAATTTTAAAATAACCAATAAGATTCAAGATAATGATGTCATCCTCAGGCCTAAATATTTTTTTGGATGGAAATGATGAAACATTTTTTTTAATTGTATTCTCATGTTATCTCCTCATAGGTTTACTCAAACGTCTAGTGCATAACCATTGGATGTGTAATTAAAATTTACATCCAATGAGTATCCATTTTGCATACTTTTGAGTAGACTCACATAAAAATATTGAAAATACATAAAAAATAAATAAATAATAAAAAAATTGTATTTCTTAGAGTATTATTCTCGCTACTTGGAATAAATCCCATTCTTAGTAAATATATTTTTGTATGAATTTACCTTGGATACACCATACTTTTTGGGCACCACTAATAGGTTGGATAATAGATTTCAAATTCCTCACTGACTGAGTAAATGGGCAAACTCAATCATTTTGGTGAGGTTATTTAATTATTTCTGGGTAGACAAAGTTAAATTTTGATCTACTCATCTTTTTAAAATTGAAATTATTTGTTTTTTTTTAAATGAAGCAAATTCTTTAAGGTCAACATTTCATAATGAAAATTTTCATCAATTAACTTTAAAAAATCACTAATAAATTTAATTAAAAAGTTAAATCATTTAATAATAAATTAATATTATCTTGAGAGTTAAGGGAACGGGTAGGGGAGACTAAACCCTAGCTGCTTTGACATTGGTTTGTGCCTCCATCTCTTTTGTCGCCACTATTTTTCCTTACATGGGAAGTATTGTTGGTTCATGGTTTCATTGCAATGCGTTGAATGAAATTTCACTAGAGGTGTCTGCTAGGGTGTTAGTTTGATTGTCGTTCTTTCTCATGTCATCATATGACCACTCTGGAAGATGAGGGGGTAAAGGTTTTGGCAACTGCTGCTATTCTACTCACACTTCATGCCTTTCTTGCCACGTTTTTTATCCTCACCATGTGGAGTGCGTTTTTTCTTTGGTGGGTTTTGATTTCAATAAGTCTTTCTATGCGTAGTGTTAATAATTAATTAATATTATCCTGAGAGTTAAGGGAACGGGTAGGGGTGACTAAAACCTAGCTGCTTTGACCTTGGTTTGTGCCTCCATCTCTTTTGTCACCACTATTTTTCCTTGCATGGGAAGTATTGTTGGTTCATGGTTTCATTGCAATTCGTTGAATGAAATTTCACCAGAGGTGTCTGCTATGGTGTTAGTTTGACTGTCGTTCTTTCTCATGTCATCATATGACCACTCTGGAAGATGAGAGGGTAAAGGTTTTGGTAGCCGCTGCTATTCTACTCACACTTCATGCCTTTCTTGCCATATTTTTTATTGTCACCATGTGGAGTGTGTTTTTTCTTCAGTGGGTTTTGATTTCAATAAGTCTTTCTATGCGTAGTGGCTCACAAAATCATTGCCGACGGTTTTTTTTTAGGTGTCTGTTATCAATTCCATCTCAAATATTTTCCATGATCAATGTCATAATTTCTTTGCAAGGCTCTCTGTCATTGGCTATCACTTTGCTTTGTGGCCTAGCACTTTCTCTTCAGGCCCGATAATGGGTCTCCTTTTTTGGGTAGCTTCCTGAAGTTGTTGGGCATGGTTCGTGTGCTTAATTTTTTCTTTTTATGATTTTTTGTTCTTTTCGGTTGGCATTTGTGTCAATTTTTTCCCCTCCTTAATGGGATTTTTCTCTAGCCTTTGCGTCGTGCGTGTATTTTTCTCCTAGTTAGACTTTTAATGGGCCTATATGCTCTGGTTTATATATTTGGTGGGGTATGTGTACTTGTATTTTTGATGCTCTATGGTGTATGGTTTTCTAACTCTAGAGTTACATTCCCTTCTCCTTCTTTGATAGATGTATGCTTAGTTCTCTATCTATTTTTTGCTCATTATCACATACAAACATGGTGTGTCTACAAAATGTAATTTTTATTCCCTATTTCTATAATAAAGATTATGATTTTTTTCTCTAGAATTTTTTTTAATTAATATTATCCCCTTGATCCAAGTGTTATATTGTGTAGTGTGCCCTTTTGGGTAATGCATGACAAACATCATGCTTTCCATAACACGTGAGTTCAGGTGGCAGTCATGCACTATAGAGTTCAATCAATGGGGCTCTATTGTAGATAATTGGGATTGTTTAGAACATTCCATCCACATATACCTTGTGATATGCCTTATATTGGCATTCATTCACCTGCTCAGATTTATGCTATTATACCTTCCTCCCTTCCTTCATTATTTCCTGCAGGTGGCAGGCTCCAAAAAGAGGGGCATCTTTTTCACATTCAACACTCCCAAAATCCATCACACCATGTAGGAAAAAATGGTTAGGGAGCACAGAAGAGATGGATGTGGAGGTAGAGGACAAAAGCATCTTCCTCCATCCCTGCTTGGTATGGTTAAGATGAGGATTTGTTCGACTATGATATTCCAACCGACATCCATCATTTGGTTGCCACAATGGAGGTGGAGGAGTGAAGGTGCCTGGGTGATAGGATTTAGGTAGTAAGGAACGTGTTAGTGTGCCACCTCTGGACCATGGAAGAAGCTAGAGGAGGATTTGGATGTATAATGGCAGAGGTTGGTGTCCAATTAAATAATGCTCGTCTCATGTTTCACAATCTCTTCAGGTCAATTGGCGTTGAATTCCTTCCAGTCCCCCTCACTTCAATATCCACTAGTTCTAAGGAAATCTCTGTAGATATGGATTTGTCACACCATCTTGGCACACTTCCTCACCCTAGCTCTCCATTAGTGTAGGTAAAGGACAAATGTCTAGTGGTTTGCAGTTCCTCATCCAACAAGAAGCCTATGATTAAAGTTGATAGTCAGTGAAAGCCTCCTACCAGTGTTGCCCAAGTCTCTAAAGTTGAATCCTCTTAGCAAGGTGAAAACTTTTATGGTTGTGTGATTGAATGGGAGCGTCCTCCGTGGCTGCCAGAAGGATATGATGATCCTTTTGCATATATGGACATGTTGGAGTATGAGAAGAACACTATTGCTAAACAACACCAGCCACAAAAGCTCTAAAGCCAATAAACAACATGATGAGGTCCCTCATTAAGCAATGTATGCTTTTGTTTTGCTTTAGTTTACATAGTTGTTTCTAGTCAAACTAGAAGTCATCATTTTTATATGACCTATGTTCATTTTTGTCTTAAACTATATTTTTCATTCTCCGAGGGACCATATGATTTGCTTTCCATGAACAAATAGTCCCTCTCTAGTTCATTTTATTTCTTTTTCAATACTTTACAGACATCTCTTCATCTAAACACTAATCTCGACAGCTCACCACAACTTGTACTCTATACAAAATATTTTTGATAATATTAAATCTTTGCTTGCTTTAATATATATATATATATATATATATATATATATATATATATATATATATATATATATATATATATATATATATATATATATATATATATATATATATATATATCATTAATACTACAAAACTTTACCAAATCTAAAATATTATATTAACCTAAATTATATTAACAATTAATAATATTTCCAATTACCATAATACTATATTGTTAATGTAAATTATATGAACAATGTAATATTGTTTACCTAGTTCCATGGGATACTTTTTAGTATTATAGTATTGTGTATAAGTGTATGCGCCATTTGTAAAAGTTAATCGTACTTAAATTAAGAAATAGGATTTTAATTATTATGGATAAAAAATATTAATATATATTAATTTTTAATATTAAAATTGAAAATTTAATAGTTAGTTAATAGATTAATATTATTTATTGAAAATTAAAATTATTAAATATTAAAATATAAACTTTAATATTTATTAAATATTAAAATATTAAGTATAATATGCATTTGTTTGGTTTATAGTAGTTTGTTTTTTACCAAAAATTTATGCTGCTTATCCATATTGTGAATTCATTTTTTGTTATTTTTTATAATTAATTACATTTATCTATTTGTAAGGTGAATGGTTTATGTTTTTTTTATAGGTCGTTTATCAACTTCTATTTCTACTAATCATAACTTTTTTGCTTTTAGTTTTATTTTTTATTTAACTTTTGGTTTTTTATTTTTTTCTTTTTCTATTATTTCCATTTTCATGAATTATAGTTTTTTCTCATACTCTCAATTTAAGATGACAAACTTTAAAGAGGAAAAAATAATTAAAGAAATTTTTCTAATACTTTATTTTTAATTTTTTTTTAATTTTTTAGTTTCATTACTTTTTTAATTTGTATTATACATTTTTTTGTCTTTTTCTATGACTCTTTTTTTCCTCTATTTTTAATTCCAATTAACATTGTTGATTCAATTTTGTTATTTTTTATTATTATAAATTTATTTATACCTAAATTGTTGAGGTCTTATTTTCTCATCTTGAGTAAATTCTATTAGCTATCAAACCCAACTCCAAGTGTCAAGAGGAAGTCCAACTCACGGGGCTTCACTCAATGAATCTCTGACATATCACCTGAGTTCATGACATATTAAACAATACCCTTAATTTGACTATATATTGGAAAATACTTTTAAAAATCACATTATTTAACTCTCTTACCAATACAATACATGTTACATCTTCCCAATTAAAAAAAACCCTGCTTTCACTAGATATTGTAGGTATCCATTTTTTCATTAACAATTTTACACCCCTTATATTTTTTCATTAATTTTGAGCTCAATTTTTAAAAGCCCAATATAAAACCCTTTATCCCTTATTATATGTTCAATATATTATATCACTTTTCCTCAATATATATCCCTCAATATGAACCCACTTGGTATGGTATTGCTCCCCCATTGAAGCCCTACTTAGACCCCCAATATGAACCCACGTGGTATGGTATTTCTCCCCTAGCGAAGCCCTAGCGGTCCAACTGTAGTGAAGCCCTAGTGGTCCAACTGTTGTGCCACTAATATATTTGCAACTGAAATATTTTCAGTCCATGTTTCTATCTGTAATTCTCATTTTGAGTTGTTTTTTTCCATGTAAGAACCAAAATTATTGTTGGCATGCTCTCTTTTGCTTTGTATTATTTCTTCCTATTCCATTTATGTTACATTAAATTTGTTTCATTGTTGGACCTGACAAAATTTTCATTTGTGAATCTTGCAGCTCACAACATCTTTATTTTTCCTCTTCTTGATATTCTTGATCGTCCCTTCAACTTTACTAACTTTACTACTTGGTATGACAATACTTATGATCTCGAGTATAAGCAAGTGGGGGGAATGCCTCCCTGCGAGTATGGAATGTACATTAAATCTCCTTGTTATGATTTTCTATGTAGTGGTAGCTCTTCCTACAAAAAAATTATGACAAACGATCCTAGAGTAGTCCACTATTCATGCCTCAAAGGTATATCAAGAATTCAATAAATTGATTTTATTATCAGTATAGATCTATTTTAAGTAGGCATCTAACATGAGCCAAGCGGGATCACATTTCTTCAAGTGAAAATTTCTTTAAAGTGCAAAATACAATGTGTAATTTTTTATTGTTTAAATTGTATTTTTAAATGCTATATAGAATATATATGGGACCAAATAAACATTTTACCCATAAAACTTATTTTTTTCATAATATCATAATTTTTTTAAAATTATATATAATTTATAGATAATTGACATTAAAACATTTTACATAACATATACATTTATAGGGCAAATTAAAATGGTTTTTTATTATTAATACATTTTTAAGTATATGTAATATTAATTCGTATTAAAATATTTTATTGATAACCCCTATAGAATATTTTTTATATACAACATTAAAAGATTTTATTTTAACAAATTCTTTTCTATATATAGATATATATGAAGTTGATATTGACATAAATTAGTTAACATAGATCTTGAAACAGTTTATTTAAATCTCTTGTTGAAATATTTTTGAAAAGTATAAGGTTTAAACATTTTACTCACAATTTTTTTTACTTCTAATTACTTTATAGCATATTCATTTTTTTTATTATAGGCAATATTAATTTTCTATTTAGAGCACAATTTATTTATTTTTATTTTAAAAGGACATGTGTGAATTTACACATCCCCTCATACTGGGTTGTAGAATGAGCCTCTTATTGAATTCAAGAATTCAAGGAATTGGTCTTTTTAAATTCAAGAATTCAAAAAGTTTATTTTTTTTCTCCTTTCGTGTGTGTATGAGATTATGATTTGAAACTGCAGGCTAAGGTGGACACTTGGCTCACGGAGATTTGAAACTCCAGGCCAGGTGGACACTTGCGAAAAATCAATGGAATGCAGTGGAGCTCTTCATTTTATTTTAGGGGATTCAAATTCTATGGTGCAAAGGTTGGGGTATGGGATCCCACTTTGATGTTCTAGATTTGACTTCAAGTCATTGTAGAACAAGAGATTGCTCGACATTTATTGGGAAGTTACTCTTCAATTTCTCATCTATTTCAATTGGGTTTTAATTTTTTTTTTACCTTCTTTCTTTGAACCAAACACAAAAGATTGGTCTTAGTTACCATGTGAAAAGACAACGTGTTAATTTTGTTAAAGTGGTTTAATCCACTGTAACATTATTCTTGGCCTTATTCAAAGTAAATGTGTCAAATTCAACAAATTTAATATTAAATCACAAATCATAGATAATAGATAATAATATAATATTTGGAAAATATTAGATAATAGATAATAATATAATATTTGGAAAATATTTGAAAAGAGCCGAGGACATATTTTATTTATTTAATATGAAAATTTTTTCAATGGTTTTTAAAAATTTTGTAAGTATTTTGATAAAAAAAACTATGTGTTTTTATGTCTATCTATAATTACTAGTGGTTTAATTTATATAATTGTGCTAGTTATAATTTAGATGTTAAATTAATAGTAAAATAATTGTTATCGTGTATTATTCATAAATATTAATTAACTTGTCTTTACAATTTAATTTAAAAATTAATTTAATACTAAATCACAAATTACAGATCATCATCGCACTTATTTTTTTTCTCTACGAAAGAAAGCACCATTTGAGAGATAACAATAAAAGTTTTGTTCCATATTCCCCTGCCTTCACTGCCACAAACACAATTGCATTCAACTCTATATCAATCATGTAAAATACTTTCATTTCACTTTCATTTCTATTTTTTTTTTTACTAAAACTTTATCATAGCCACTCAACAATCCAAACTCCAATTAACCATATTTAAACTAAGTAGCAAATACTAGCTACTACTGTTAAACAAAATATCATATCAAAACTTACATTACCTAAAAACACCAAAACACTAAGATATATTTTCATCTTTTTCATTTAAATTTAATAAATTCTTAGTAAAATTCTTATCTAAATTAATTAATTAAAAAAAAAAACATATTCAAAACCAATATTTATTATTAAAAGTTAAAAATATTATTATTTAAATAAGAAAACATTCTTTGTTTTTCATATATATTTTTTAAATAAATCACCCAACTAAATTATTTTGTTTTAAAAAACTTAAGTTAAAATTTATAATTTTTTAAATCATAAATTTAACTATTTTTTTAGTGCGACTTTTTGGAAGCTTTTCTGGTGGGTTTTTTCTATCTAACTTCTATAAAATCCTGCAACAATTTATAGAAATCACAAGTTTGATGGGTAACCCCTACGCAATGGAAGTGCCCTAGGGATTTTTGAGGGTGTCGAATCCAATCCCGCAAGAATTTATAAAAATCACAAGTTTGATGGGTAACCCCTACACAATGGAAGTGCCCTAGGGATTTTTGAGGGTGTCGAATCCAATCCCACAGGAATTTATAAAAACCACAAGTTTGATGGGTAACCCCTACACAATGGAAGTGCCCGAGGGATTTTTGAGGGCGTTGAATCCATATATACTGTCAAAAAATTAGCCTACACAATGAAAGTGCCCTAGGAATTTTTAAGGGTGTTGAATCCATATATACTATCAAAAAATTACCCTACACAATCCACGTTCCCTAGGGATTTTTTAGGGTATTAAATCCATATACACTGTCAGAAAATCAGTGTAAATAACACAAATCAAAATTTCACCTCAAAATTTTCAACCAAATTCAAACACTAGAAAATCCAAAAAATTATACTAAAAACAACTCCTAAATTTAAATTTATATAATATATTTTAATCAACTTTAACTTTAAAATAATAATAATAAATATTAATATATTTTAACTTTAAAATAATAATAATAAATATTAATATATTTTAACGGACTTTAATTTCAAAATAATAATTATAAATATTTACCATTTGTTTTGGAAAAGCCCGAATTTAAAAGCAGTAAATTATTTTATGTTTTTATGGAACTGACCAAACTTAGATTTATAAAATCTGTCGGATCATAAGGCACTCACTCGACGGCAGCGCCTAACCAGTCATATATTGCGTATTCAATGCACCCCGAGATTAACACACAAATTTGAAAACTCGTCACTAAATAAAAAAAGGCAATTTGCGTGTTAGCGGGCTATGTCCCGTGCATCTCCGGGTGCATTGAATACGCGATATATGGCTGGTTAGACGCTGCCCTCACTCGACATATCCAATTTAAAATGGATTTCTTCTCATTAATTAGTGTTTTTTCGCGTCAGCTAATCGATAATGTGCACGTGGCCTAATTCCACACTCGGACACAATAAAACACAGTAGTGTAACAGAAATGTTGGAAAATAGTGGAAATTTTCATATGTTTTTTGCGATTTTCGTGTTCAAATTTCAAGATTTTAAGTACTCACAGTGTTTTCGATGTTCATCTTCACCATAATTAAACGATTTAAACACCCTTATCATCAGATTTTTTGAACACAAAAATGGTTTAAATTATAGAAAACGCGAGAGTAGCTAGCGCGGACACTGTCCAAAAACTGCAGGATTCCAGTTAAATTTATAACTGACATTATCGTATTCAATTTATAACTAAAAATTACCGTATTCAATGGTTATCCAATACATGTCTCCCAAGTTTAGATCTAGACTTCGAATTCAGTTCCAGACTGGGCCGATCCTCAGTTCGTGACCCAATATTAGTTGGCAGATCTTGGAGAAAAGTTCCAATGGCTTCCCCAACTTCAAATTCCTCTCTACATAAGTGGACCATGGGAAGTTTTGGAGGAGAAGAAGAGTAGGTAGAGGCAAGCAGCGAGGCAGAGGTGGTCAGATTTTAGGGAAAATTCCACAGTTTAACTCCTCTCTGCATAAGTGGATCATGGGAAATTTTGGAGGAGAAGAACAGTAGGTAGAGGCAGGCAGCGAGGCAGAGGTGGTCAGATTTTAGGGAGAATTCCACAGTTTAACAGGCTGTACGCACCTAATTGCAGCAGCATTTTTGCCTTCTTCTTTTTCTCTCCTTCCCAAATGTCTCAATATTTTGCATCTTGAAGTGGCCGGAACTTGGGATTATGGAGATATTGAGGCTGTTTTCCTGGTTTGGGTTTTTGGCACTGATTTATTATACCCATTGTGTGATTGCTGATGATGGTGAATCGAGGAATTCAGAATATGTTTCACTGCTGGGAGATCCGGGAATGAAGAGCAACCGAGTGAGAGTGGCACTTGAAGGGTGGAACTTCTGCAACGAAGTGGGTCAAGAAGCCCCAGGAATGGGTAGCCCTCGATATGCAGATTGTTCCGACTATTATTGTCCAGGTTTTATAAGAAATTTTGGTTCTTTAAATAATTGTTGATGAATTAAATTAGATGGTTTCAAAAATTGACCAAATTATTATGAGATATAGAAAATTAGTATCACAATCTTTGAAAGAAATGAACAATTAGAAGGCTAGCATTCACCATTAAGAAAATATAACACTTTTTAAGTTGTTTTTTCCAATTTTTTGTTAGGTGACATTGAATCGAAAATGCACATTTATACACAATTTACACTCCATCCTTCACTTTGAGTAATCATGCATGCCCACTTTTAATATTCTGTTTCCTCTCAGGTGATTTCATAAGTTTTGCTAACCATGGTAGTCCTTGCAAATATTTTTTGTTTAGTTAATAATTCGCTGATATGTAGATTTACGTCCTCTATCCTTGTCTGTAAGGATGCTACTGATGTTTACTTCATTCATGTGCAGAACCAAGAGGGTGTAGAGTAAATAATAGGGTCCAAAGGAGCGACAATATATTACATGCAGGTCAACCTTTCCCTCATACATCCTTCAAACCTTACCCTAATCCAGACCTATATGCAGTGGAAAAGGAGTTGTACCTTGGTTCCTTGTGTGAAGTTAGTAATGCATCAAAACCATGGCAGTTTTGGATGATCATGTTAAAAAATGGAAATTTTGACACAGAATCAGCTTTATGTCCTGAAAATGGAAAAAGGATAGGTCCTTTTACAGACCCTGGAAGATTCCCCTGCTTCGGAAAAGGCTGCATGAACCAGCCTCTTGTATATCATAATCCGTCCACTATTCAATCAGGACACCACCTAAGAGGAAGATTCTATGGATCTTATGATTTGGAAGCTGATTTAGAATCAGGAATACAAAATATCTCTTATTATTCGGTAATTTGGGAGAAGAATCCTAAAACAGCGAGTTGGGTATTTCACCATACATTGAAAACTTCAAACAAGTATCCATGGTTGATGTTGTATCTGCGAGCTGATGCTACTCGAGGGTACTCTGGAGGATACCATTATGAAACTCGGGGGATGATGAAGCAGCTTCCAGAGTCACCAAATTTTAAGGTTCGTTTGACCCTCGATATAACAAAAGGAGGTGGTCCAAAGAGCCAGTTCTATCTCACTGATATTGGGAGTTGCTGGAAAAATAATGGAAGCCCATGTGATGGGGATGTCGAAACTGATGTTACCAGATACAGTGAGATGATCATTAACCCAAATGTCACCAATTGGTGCAAACCAGGCAACCTTTCTCATTGCCCCCCTTATCACATCACTGCCAAAGGTACCAAGATCTATAGAAATGATACAGAGCACTTCCCATATGCTGCATACCACTTATACTGCTCCCCAGGCAATGCAAAACATCTGGAGAAGCCTTTTGACATTTGTGATCCATACAGTAATCCACAGGCACAGGAATTAATGCAGTTATTGCCACATCCAGAATGGGCAGTCCATGGCTATCCTTCTAAGAGTGGAGAAGGATGGATTGGTGATCCTAGAACCTGGGAACTAGATCTTGGAGGCCTCTCCAGCCGATTATACTTCTATCAAGTAATTCCCTTGTTTTATTGTATTAGTAGGTTTTTTGTGAAATGTCAATCACTGTTATTGCTTACCTGCACTTCATTAAGTCCAGTTTTATCAGCCATTTACATGTTGGCTTCTATTTAGTTCTTAAAGCAGATCCAAGTTAAATGCTCTATATTTGACTTATAAATGCCTTGATGGGTGTGGTGTTGCAGGATCCAGGGACGAAACCTGCAAGGAGAGTATGGTCCTCGATTGATGTTGGCACTGAAGTATATGTGAGTGACAAGGATGAAACCGCAGAATGGACTGTTAGTGACTTTGATGTTGTTATTCCAGTAGCAAATGAAGATTAAGAATCGGTTAACGTCATGATGGTGAAGTATTCTGCAGTAATTAATATAATAAGCATCCATATTCAATCAAACTATTTCATTCGCCATGTTTCCAATACTTTAAATCGTGTGTATATATATATATTCATTAAACAAATCAAAACCATTTATTTGTTAGGTTTTGCATTTAACCACAAATCATATTATAAACAATTAATTGATATTATAAATAAAAACAATATAATTGTGAATGATTTTAATAAGGGACTTAGAAGTATGTTGATTTATCAATAATATGGTGAAACAATTAAGATAATGTGTATTATGTAGCAGAACAAATTTATTGAGTTGAGAGGTGCTCTCTAGTTTAATATAGAAGAGATGTTGTTAATATGATGTTATGTTATGTAAATATTTTGACTCAATCAAATTACATAAAAATAAAAATAAAATAATAAATTATTAATATTAACTATTAATTATTGATATTGATAATTAAACCAACCTAGATCCATCTTAACTCCCAATCTATCAAGGGTTGAAAACGATCAAATCTCTCAAGTTATTTGGCATGACTTCAAATCCAAATGTTGGTAAATGAGTTTAGATGTGCTAGGTCATCAAAAATTGTTTAAAAACTAAAATAACTATTTTTTACAGTAAATTTCAAGCAATAAAAATTAATTATATAATTTACTTTAATGATAATAAAATTATTTTTACTTCAAAAAAAAAAACTAAAATATCACCAAGATATATCAAGGGAAAATTAATGTAACAGTGTGTGGTCATTATAGGAAGCATATGATTGGCTATATTTTAAATAATGATATTATAGGCATTTTAAAATATTTTAGGATTGGAGTTTTACACCTAGTCTAATCTATTTCTTGTGAATTAGAATGGATTCATGAGAGAATTTGATTATGTTTTTTACTAGGGAAAAATAGCTTATTCTTATTTAATCAAAATTTGTCCAAATTAAATAATTATGAGAGAATTTCAGTTAGAAAAATAATATAAGATTTATAATTTTGTAAAATTCAACCTACACTAAGAAAACTCTGAATAAGATGTTTAAGATGGCATTGCCTTAACGAAGAGAAAAAACACACTAAGAAAACTCTGAATAAGATGTTTAAGATGGCATTGCCTTAACGAAGAGCAAAAACATTCTTAACAAAGAGATTTCTTGACATCATTCTTAGCAAAGAGATTTCTTGACATCATTCATTTCCAAAGCATCAATGTTGCAGAACTAATAGTGTCATATATCCCACCCATGAGCTTTCAAATTAAGTCACCATAACATCAAGTCAAGATTAATCCATCACAGAAACATGCACGAAAATGGCCATTAAAGTGAAAAATTTGCATAGAAAACAATGGTTCGATTAGATTAAAAGGTCGATCTATGGATCCATTATGTACAAAAGATTTAGGAGATTCATCTGATTATGAGGCAGCTTAATGCAAGATTGCAAAAGTCTAGGGTTTTGTATCATGACGTTGTTATGGGTACAATGAATTAAAAAGCCATTGAAATTAGAACATGCGATGATGTTTTGCGGGGGACAAGTAGAAAACCATCGGTCTATGTGCTCTTCTTCATGTAATAAGATGTATGAACACGAAATCACCTTACATCAATCTGTCCACATTCCACATGGTAGATTTGAGTGTTTCTCTCGATAAATGTGAGTTGATGTGATCTTAATTCACAAGGCTCTATTCCCCTCTCTCCCATATCCTCGATCATTTCAGATTTTTACCCCATTATTTTGACGAGTACTCTGCAAGTATAGCAGAGTGTACTTCTCAATGCTCATCGTATATGTTATTAAGTAAACACAACTACAAACGCATGATCTGGCGGCGGAAATCATGATTATGAGATAAGACTCAAGATCGGTGAACTAATGAGAGCGTAAAGAAATATAATTAAAATATTTAAAAAAATATTATGTTTGTTTTGCCATGTTGACTTTATAGATTGTTTATTTAGTTTTTGGTCAACAATGGATTAATGAGACAATGGATTAATGAGACGGTCAACACATTATCGAATGCGTTATATCCTATCAGTGGTAGGGATAATAATGAACATAATATCATCACCAGGGCTAGAAAATCACCCCAGAGAAATTCTAGAGAAAGAAACTAGTGAGAAAAGTATAATTAATTTTATATTCCCTTCCTATTGAAGCCTACGTACAGATGTCATTTGCAATTGGGATCCTTTCTTTGGTAGCAATTGTTTCTATCAGCTTCCCAAGTATGATTTCCTATAATATATGCTTAGTTGTTAATCACACATTCCATGACATTATACTTCAGAAGTCCGTGAACTTTTCAACCATGATATTAAATTCATTATCTCAGTCACACATTTCATGAAAATATTGTTCACAATTTAGTGAAGAACTTTTCTATGAACTTATCTACCTTGATAGTAAATTCATCTATAACATGTGCTCAACTGTCAGTGCCACATTCCATGAAAATATAGCTTAGAAGTATGTGAAGAACTAATCTATGAATTTATCAACCTTGTTATTAAATTCATCTTTTATCTAACTTTTTTGTTGTTGTTGTTCATCATGTTCTACGTTGAGGCAAAGTTTTTTCCAAAGTAAAAAATCTTATATATTTATAATAAGAATATCCATAGGCAAAGTTTTTTCCAAGGAAAAAATCTTACATATTATTAGATAGATTGGTTGTGTATCAGATATATCAAAAATTTGATATTTTTAAGTGCAGGCGAAGTCCTTCTTTCTTGCCTACAAAAAACAAAAAAACTAATGACTTCTAGACAATGAAAAATTTAGAACAAAATCTCAAAATGTTTTCACCATAGACTCCTATTATTCACCAATATAACTGGTAGGAAAAGAAAGAGATTCATTCGACATAGCATTTATTTCCTCAGTAAGTTCCCCTATAATGTGACTATAAAAAATGCACATCAAAGTTATTCTAAGTTAGAAAATTGTTTTATGCTAAGGAAAAGTTTTTTTTTTTTTTTTTTTTTAACTAGAGCATTTTATTTTTTTTAGAAAGAAAAAACAGTGATAGTTCCATTAATATGAAAGTATCATTACATGTAATATGTGAAGCTAATATGGACTATTTGTCCTCATAGAATTCCTTATCATAGTATATTACATCATCAAAAACATTAAACACTACTAATAAGGATAAACACTGTGAGACATTAAAATAGTAAGGAGAAAGTTCTAATAATCAAAACATGCTATGGGTGATCTAATATTAACCTATACAGTTCCATGAAGAACAAAAAATATTATTAAGTCGACTACATACAACAAAAATACAGATTTCTACAAAAAATAAAACATTAGCTTGTAGATTATCTAATATGTAGTGAGCCTTCTTCCTAGAGTACTCCATTGTTGAGGATTTTGTAATAGAAAGAAATGGGCTTTGCACTAATGCATCTTTTGGACAGGGAGTCTGCAGTAGAATTTAACTCTCTAAAAATGTGTTTGACGGAGATACTAGAGAAATATACCTTCATCTTTGCAATATGATCCATCCAATTTGTTAGATTTGGAACACATATATTTTCCTTACCATTTAACCAATCTATAACAAATTTTGCATCACTTAGGATATTGATGTGTGTCAGGTGCATCCTCTTTGCAAAGAACATTAATCCCCATAGTGCAATAGCCTTTGCACGAGTGTCGGTTCCATTCTCTCTTCTCCAATAAAAGTAAGTTGTTGTTCTAACTTCAATAACAAAACTACACCACATCCACACCGATTATGTTGTGCTACCCAATCAAAAAAACCTGTAGGGTATACCAAATTTATGTAGCTCACCAAGTTCATGTCATGCTTGGAATCTCGCACCTAGCCATATTCGCTGAAGTGGGTATATTGTATTAATTCTAGAAAAAAATTGGGGCATCGATGCTAAGTACATAGATGCAAAAGAGGGAAGATGATCCCAAGAGTGTTTCCACCTTGCTACTGTTGTTGCCTATTTATACTACATTGCTTGTATAACAACGTACAAACTGAAACAAAAGTAATACATATTCGCATTTCATTTCTAAATACAAATTGTTGACGCATATCAATTATGAAAATTTATGATTATCTTCCCATTCCCTTAATGAGTAAATTAAATATGAATTTCAAAAATTATATAATAAAAAATGAAACTAGTGGATGGAACCCTACCTTAACATTACCACATAAAAAATCTTCGCCATATAAAAGTGCAGATGCAATAGATTCCTTTCACATTTGGGTTGACCATGCTTGGGATAGAGGCAAATTTTTGTTGTAAATATAGCAAACAAAAGGAGATCATAAACAAATATTTATATACTACCAAGTCTTGAAATATGCTAAATTTCCTCAAAGAATATAAAAGAATAAGGATTTTAATCTTATTATCCAGCATTTGGCTTATGTAGATTTTAATGTCAAAAACCTAGAAGGCATTCGTGTGTCATGTCCATAAGTCCTTCCAACAAAGTTATTACACATATATCATATTGTTCTATGGTGAAACCATAATATGATGTGAGGTTTTGAATCATTGTGAAGCACACTTATATGGTTCCACTGTTGCAAGTTAATACTTCCCACGCATTAGAAGGTTGGCAATATTTTATGCGGCCTTATGGTGGTTGTTTATTTTTCATGAGTGCTCACTTATGTGGAAGATGGATTCAATGCAAAGGTCGATGTTTCACACTGTGTTTTGTTTGGATTTTACGTGGCATGGCCTTGGGCCTAACGGAGGATGACTGTGATCAAAACGAAAAAAGTGAGGCTGATGTGTCATTCCATGTATCCTAGTTTGGATGGCATCAAGATTCGTTGTAAGTCAAGTTTTAATTACAAGTTTTTTCTGGATCCATGCCCAAGATTTACCATTAATATCACGTCCTGTCCATCTATCCTTGTGAGTGCAAACTGACATTTGTTTCTTACCTTGCATTTATAAAACATGGCAACCATGTCCACGTAATATGATCACCTCCAAGTCATTGGTGGTTTTTGACACTACCCATCCAAGATGGAGTCCTTGCTTTGTGGTCTCACCATCCACGATGGAAATCCTTGCATCTACCATTTACTTCGACATTTACTTTCCACTACTACTCGTATTTCGACCACTGCGCACCATCTTTTCTTTTGCCTGCGAATTTTTGGTACCCTATACTCAATTGTTCACCCTCCAAACTACATGTAACTACTACTTGGAGCCAAGGAAAGAAAATAGAATTCTTGAACATCAGGATAACTTCTCTTTGGCATGCCTAAAATAATTAAACTTATTTAAGTATCTAATGGGTTGAGATTATATTGAGTTTTTAACACCAATACTTGTTTTTCTTTATGCTTGTTTGCTAATTTCTTGATGATGTCTCAGAACTCGTCTAAAATCATTCTTTTGAAATTGAAATTCCCTCTCCATTTGTTTTAAAAAATTACAAAGCTAATAAAAATGGTCTTTTTATTTTGCATTCTTGTATGAAGTTAATTTTATTTCCATGCAAAGGAAAAGCACCTCTATGAGGCATTTGCATAGTTTGTCTTGCCCTACAACTTCCTCTGATCAATATACTTGCACCAGACAATGTGAACCCTTAAGGTCGAGACCTCGGGCATAAAAGCACTTCGTATTTTTCTTAAGGTTTCTAAATTGGAGTCTATTCTTCTTATATTTTGAAATTACCATTGTATTTATCTTTTAACAAGCTACAAAATGTATTGAATTATGAGGTTTGTTTCCATGTGTTGTGGCTTCAAATTAAAGAAAAATATTGTTACGTATTCTCTTATCCAAAGACTGAAACTATGGCTTCTTTCACTTTCTTATAAGGGCTATTGAAATGAAAATGCATGAAAAAGAAATGCATCTCCAGTGATACACTTTGAAGGCGTTGCAACTCTTTTATATTAAAATTGTTAAAAGGGTTTTGTATTTAACCATGGTTTATCGTTGAACCCATAATTTACCTATTTTGTTCTAATGGGTCATCTTTGTATTATTCTTAACACGCTATTTATATTCTCTCTATTTATAAAATAAAACCCTACAATGTGAATTATTATTCCATCATCATCATCATCATCATATATATATATCTATATATATATATATATATATATATATATATATATATATATATATATATATATATATATATATATCGTGTGGGAACCATCGAGACCCTAGAGTCTTGGGGACAATATATTGCATGGATATCTTATCAACTCAACATTGTGGCAACAAATATTTTATTAACCCTAACTTTGCCGCCAAAGGTTTTCAGTTGATGTTTGCATAATCATGTTCGTTTCGTCATGCCATACTTAGCCTCAACCATACGATTTTAAATAAGGAAAGAGGGGCTTTTGTTTTATGTCCAGTCATCCTTTTCTTTAATCTGAAATGATTAGGAGTAATATATATTATTATGATGTATCTCACCTCTATAAAATTTAAAAATACTTATAATTTTTTCACAATGCAGACTTTGTTTCATTGATTAAGGATGAGTTCTGATGATGCATTAATTAATTAACCATTTTCCCTGTAATTTTCTTTTCTCAATCTTATGTTATTTAAAAGACTCAAATAATAGTATGTTTTTTTTTATTTTTGAATAATTTATTTAGTCATGACCTACATATTTTTTCTTTTACAGCATGAGTTTTTATAATAGAAACAAACACAGGGGAAGGAATAATAGAGACAGGGGACTAGGAATTAGAAGAGATAGAAGGCCTAGGATTTTTGTTCATTTTTATTAAGATTAAGAGGAATTAAGGCAACTGATCCAAAATGGAATTGTAAATCTAACCAGCCAACGTGTCGCTCAGCCTCCCCAGCCTTCCATCCAATATGGGCCAAGTATTGGTCTCCTAGTACTGCCTCATATTTCAGCCCCTCTCATAGTCCCTAATAATGATGGCTAGAAAAATATTATTCAACCACAACCATTACATTCGGTTTAGGGGTGGCCAACAACTTCATTGCCTCCACCTCCTCCCACTCCTAAACCTCGTGTGTCACATCAGTTATAGTCAACTACCTCTCATGTTATCCCTACTCCACGACCAACAACCCAGTCTTCTAAGCCTGCCAATGAGCCTCCTTTGTCTGCGTCTCAACCTTTTAAACATACCATTATCTTTTCTCAATCTGTTGGTAGTCGTGAAAAGAAAAAGGATCAAGTTACGAGACCAGACTCATCTCATGGTTCTTCTCACATAGTCATATCAAATCTCTGCCAAGAGGAGAAGCAAGCTAAGAGTTCTCCCTCTCATAGGCCAAAATGGCAGTTTATTGATATTTTCGGCTTGATTTTTATTTACAGATGATCATGCTTCATTTTTTATAATGTTTAGTTTATCTTCTTAGCACTTATTGTAACATGATCGCAAACTTATGATATAATTTGTTTATATAAGTGGATGGTTGAACAAAACTCTTTTTCTTATCGTATTTTATGATACATACGATATGTGTTTTTGAGGATGCATGTACATTGTTTTTTAGGATGTATCTATTTACTGATTATCATGGTGCATAAATATGGAGATACAAGGAATATTTTTGGAGGTACAAGGTTCTTATTTTTTTGTTGAATGATGATTATTTCAACATGTATATACATGGATGATGATGACGGGATTTTATAATGGATCCATGGACGTTGTGTTTTATTATGCATATTGCAACATTATTTAATATATTTTATGTTATTTGGAGGCACATGAGACATATGGTTTACAAATATTCAATTATTTTTTATTAAAAGTTATATCGGGAAGTCATGTTAGATGACTTATTTTATCGAATAGAAGGGCCCCACCTACTAGGAAATTAAAATATAATATTTTATAAAGTCAATCCTTTTTAGATTCCCTTTATAAATCCCACCCTCAAATTCTAATAAACATTTGATTAGAAAATGTATGATAACAAATTAACTAAGTGGTTCAATTGTCTAACCACTTTGAGGAAGCATAAAAGAGGAAGGGACCTATGAAGGGAAGGGAGAGACTACTACAATGAGAGGTATGAATTAAGTTTAAGTTGTCATTCCTTCCTTTTCATTTTTATATTATATGAGTTACAAGAAGTTGAACCAAAAGGTGACAACAGATCATTTTCGAAGGGAGGATACAGTCAAATGATCAAATCCACTCATCCTTTGGACATATCATTTTAGGTAACTTTATTTTCTGTCATTTTATTTGTTGTTTGAAGGTCTGGTTTTTCACTTAACTAGTGCTAACAACCATTAAACTTGTAGAGAAATAGGTTGTCTACTATTGTATTAGATCATCTAAAGGTGTTTTGAAGATTGTCGTATCTTTTCATTTTCTTTCCAAAACTTCTATATATGATTTATTTACATTGCAAATGTTTAGAATCTTATTTGGTCAATGATTCTTCGTAGGAATCTTCCTTTTGATTCTATTGTACTCACTGATATTTGATTAATAAATCATCCTTATTTTCTCTATATTTGTTGTGCATACTTCTTGCAAAATTCATATTTATATTAGCAATCTATTCTTTTAATTTATAAATTTGATGCAACTGAGGCTCTATAGTTGTTTGAGGTTGAGAAACCTTAAAAAAATGATTAGTTTGCTTATTTTTATGACTGATTTTTCATTTTCAGTGAGTCTTTGTAAATATTAAATTTTAGTTTCATTTTCTATTCAAATATTTTTTTTTAAATAATATTATTTTATCATAAAAAAAAAATGTAAATTCTTTAAAACTCAATCACAACATTAGGGCATCAATAGTCAAGTAGACTTGTCCCATTATCTCACTCACCCTAGTGAGATATGAGGGGTTGGTTGAGAGAAGCATAAAAAAAACTTCTCCTTGATCAACAAAAATTTTCCTCAAAAAAATGGTATTACATCTTCTTGGTCTCTGCTTATTCATCCCTTCTTGGCCTAGTTGAATGGAATTGTCTTCTTACATGGTGAAATTTGTTGTTTCAATCGGATGCTTTTGAAATTTTAATTTCCAACAAAGATATTCTTCGTTCCAGAGACGAGATTTGGCGATGTTGGGAAGTGGCAATTTCTTGCAAATAATTGAGTTCCTTTTCAATATGTTTGCAATGTTGGTTAACATTAGCGAGTTCCTACCTAATTAAGTATGCCTCTTATTGTAGGCTTCCATTCACTGTGTTGAAATCCCAATTTCACTAAACATTCCATTGTCGCTGAAGATCTCTCGTTCGAGCCAATTCCACATGGAATATTTCACAACACCTACAAGGAGATTTAGAGGATTCTGAGGGATCCATTTCAACTAGTAGACAAGTAGAAGGTAGCTTGGGGATAGAGGGAAGACAATATAAGGTGCATATCATAGAGGGGCCAATACTAAATGAAATGTGGATAAGCTTGAACGAGTGAGGAAAGACAGATGGGGAAGGAATAATTTGTAACTCAGCCAAGCTTTCTCACATGTGTGATACAGGGGACAAGATAAAATTGGATCATGTCTCGGTATGATGAAAATCAGAGGGGATAATTTTACAGGAGGATTCAAGGCATAAATGATTTTCCTTCCGAAGATTGGGAATATTTTGGTAAGGGGTATTTTGAATTTCATTATGTATTTTCATGGGAATAATTCTCACCATTGCTAAATTTAGAGGTGATTACACATATGGAACTTGTTGTAGATGGGACAAGTTCTAAGGGATCGTTGGTGCCATATCTCATATTTCATAGAATGGGTATATTCTGAGTTTCTAAGTTGATCCTTACTTTGCCTTGAGGTCATTGACAAGCTTTGTTGGCTTGACAATTAACTACCTTGTTATTTCCTCTTAAGATATGGTAGAAAGAGACCCCTTCCAATGATCTAGGAGGATCTTGTCAGATTAGTTAGACAGGTTCAGTTTCACCGTCAACATTCAGTGTCCAGTGTCTTCAGCTTTGACAATGTTGTTTATGGTTCAGGTTGTTCGGTGATGTCAATGGTTTTCATGGTGTTCGAAGGATAAGGGTTTTGTACCTGGTTGTCAAAATGTGTTTGTCGTCAATTCCGCCGAGGTTTGGTTGTCGACACGCCTTCATCGTCAGTTCCGCCAGGGTTTGGGTTTCCAAAAATGATCCATGGTTTTCATCATATGGGTTTAATGTCACATTGTGACAAATGATTGTAAAAAGGATTGTTTTAAGAACAAAGTGATGTAAAGTCCTAATGACTAAAACCTAGCCCTAAAAATCTATGGTAAAAAAACATGTGATTCAAGACCTAACACCTAAAACCCAAAACTAAAACACCATGCATTAAAATACATTATCCTAAAGTCCTAACCCTCTCGGCTAATACAAACAAACTGTATTAAAAACATTGTAATTGTAATACACATTACCAAAACTATTATATAAACCTAGGTCTAAACCCACTTCGGACTTTGTATTAAAAACCTAATTCAAAAACAATGCAAACAACACTACACAGTCCTAACCGCAGCTAAACCGCACGGGGAGAAGACCGCGGGGACTGTGACATGTGAACAGGGAGCAACAATTCAAAGTTGATCACAACCGTTGGGGGTAAGCTGCAGATGAAGCCGTAACCATCGGGTTTTGGAAGCTGTCACATGACGGAGTCAACATACAATTCTGAAACCACTGGACCCAACCTGAAAGGTGTCCAACTACGATTAGATCGCGATAGTCACATGCTGACTACCTACAACTCCACGTAGTCAGCTGATCGCCAGTGGATTATGACATATCCAAAGTTTATTTTTGGGTTTTTCATTGAAGTTTTGGCTAATTTAATTAAACTGCCATGTAACCAATACCTAAGGTGTCATTTGATGACAAGGTTGAGGGAAACAAACCCTAATTTCAACTTATGCATCCCTAAACTCAGCGTAAGGAGTTCGAATGCATTTGCAGGGTTATAAAGGAAGTTTTTCTCATTGAAGATAGAGAGAGTGGTTTTGAGTTTTAGAGTGCAGATTCTGGAGGATATAGGCGATTTTTGTTTTCAATGTAATAGGAGCATCGAGAGTCAGAATTGGGAACCGTAATAGGGGTTGGAAAGCTGATTCAAAAAGCTTTCTTATGACAGTGACCAAAAGTGCCTGTGTGCACGATCAATCTGGTCAATTTTTTGTGTAATTGACCTCCTCAGATTCAATCCTAATAAAGCAGTTTCCCATCTTGAAAGCAGACCTGGAGACGTAGTCCATCAGGGACAAACTCGTAATCAATCTTGCTGTCTGGTATCATTGTGTTTTTGCTGCTTTTCACTTCTGTTTTACGTCTTACTTATGTTTTATCATATGTCATAAAGTCTTTCTTCTCAAGCATTTCTCACGGTTTAAGCACTTTAAGTTAACATTTAGTTCACAGTTGGCATAATCAATTCTACTTCAGTTTAACATATGATCATTTCAGATCATATTATTTGGTATCAAAGTAGGTTGTGTTTGTAGAATTTGTCAGTGAATGTTAACCAGGTCGAAGTCGCAACGTGGAGAAGGAATCCTCGAGCAGATTGATCCAAAGATTGGAAAGCGAAGAGTTTCTCATAAGTCGACCACGATAGGATCTGATGCAGGTGAAAATCCAGAAACTAAGATGAGTGATGAATAGTTTCAGCAAGCATTCTTGAGTATGCAACAGATGTTGGGAGAACTATACGAGGATAAGAAGGCAAGAGATGCAACTTCTTCTTCAAAGACATCGAAGAAGGATAAAGGTAAAGGCAAGGCTGATAAACCACCTTCACCTCCATCATCTCCATCATCATCATCATCTTCTTCTTCTTCTAGTTCAGAATCTGAAACAGAAAATAAACCTAAGAAAACATCTCTTTTGAAACTTGATGTAAAATTTGAGTTACCTATTTATGATGGTGAAATGAATCCTGAAAAGCTAGATAACTGGATTAAGCAGTTAGAAGTGTATTGTCGTATTCAGAACATTTCTGATGATAAAATGAAAATTCAGTTAGCTACACTTAGAATGGGGGGAACAACTTTAATCTGGTGGGAAAGTAAAACTCAAATAGATGTAAAGCAGAAAGGTAAAGTCATCTCTTCATGGTCTAAGTTTTTAAAATCTCTTAGGAAACAATTCTATCCTTTAGGATACATGCAACAAGTTGTTATTGATTGGTAGCATTTGAGGCAAGGTAAAGGGCAGAGTGTTCAAGAGTTTACTCAGGAGTTCAGAAAGAAAGCATTGGCGCTTGGTATTTCATTGGATACATGTGAAACTTTATTAAAATACATCGGCAATTTACATTCATATTTGTAGCATACATTATTGATGTTTAATTCTGATGATTTTGATGAAGTGTGTGTTCAAGCCATACATATTGAATTAGGTGGTAGACCATTCAAGTTTTCACCACAATCATCCAAAGAGTTGGAAATCAAGGGTTCCAATGACAGTAAAGGGAAGAACAATTCGAAGAGAAAGAAATCAGCGATAGCTCAGAAGGAAAGACCTACTTGTTCCCATTGCTAGAGAATTAGTCATGATGAATCTAAGTGTTGGAAACTTCATCCCGAACTTAAGTCCAAAAAATTCCTTAAAGAGAAGGATGAAAAGAAGGAAATTGCAGCAATCCAACAAGATCTAGGTTCTGATTCAGGTGATGAAAGGAGGATAATTTCCATAGTTTCGACAGGTAAAACTTCTGACACTGGTTCAAGTTTGAATACTATTGCATCTTCATCAAACATAAATCCTTCAAATGAGGATAAAAGAGTTGAATTATTTAACATAGGGATAACTTCTAAACACACAAAGATAGATACAATGTTTGACAGTGGATCACAGGAAAATTTAATATCTGAATATTTAGTTAAGCACTTGGGTTTTGAGACATGGAATCATCCAAGCCCTTACCCATTAGGATGGCTAAATAAATCAACTCAGATAAAAGTCACAAAAAAGTTTCGATTAAGATTTTCCATTACAACTAATTACATTGATGAAGTGGAATTAGATGTGGTTCCAGTAGACATATGTGGAGTTGTCTTAGGAAGTCCTTATCTTTATGATCATGATGCAATATTTTACAGGAGAGAGCATAAATATCACCTTAAGAAAGATGGGATTGAATTTATTGTCAAGGCACATCAAAGTAAAAATCACTTGAATTTAGTTGTTGCTAATCAGATGAAGCAATTAATAAGTTCAAATAAGAGATTTGTAATCATGTGTGTAAAGGAACAACATAAGAATCAACATGATGTTTGTTCAAGTTATGAGTCTCAGGTTAAAGATAGTTTGATCAAAGAGGTAGAAACTTTTTCAGTTCTATTTAAAGAAACCAAAAATATTACTCATAAGCAGGGAATACAACATGAATTACAATTGATGCCTAAAGCTCCTCTTCCTAATTTTAGAATGAATCAATTCAGTCCAAGTTTGGAAGTTAACAATTATAGGGATGCTGGTTAGTATTGGAGAAAGTCAGTGTTACATTTCTCTTATATTGTGTCACCATTTCATGTTTCAAACAGTTTGGAAGCCTCTTTTCAAGTGGAGAGGAAGCCTATTTATTTTCATATCAAATCCTTTTCTAAAGCAATGTCAAAGTATCCAATACATCTAAGGGAAACTTATGCATCAGGGGAAAGTGTTAATCAATGGAAACATCATTTAATGAATGAAGAAACAGTGATTTAAATAAATCAATCGACATTTCAATACTTTCAAAGTCAAATTAATTTGCAGCAGTTTACACCTTACAGCTTGATGGGTTTATTGCAGCAAGTTCACTTAGTAATCAGGAATCAAGAAGGTATATCAAGTCAAGTAGCTGGTTTGATGTAAAAAATGTCTTTGATTGTCTCTATCATTCCACAATATAGATTGTTAATACATGTCAATAATATTGAACAATATCCTATAGAGACTATTTTCAAAGATGTGTATGAATCACTAATTCGTGGTACTTCATGGAAAGAAGTCAATTGTCATGTTCATAATAGGTTGTTTGACCATCTTCGCAAGTTGTATATACTGCAGATGGATAGAACAGTTCAGAGATTCAAAATGTGCCATGATCAACATCATTAGGGTCATCACTTTCAGGTGGTTGATCGAATGTATTGGTACATCATCAGGGCAAGGTGGATAGTGAGGGAGCTCTACCCTCATCGACTATCTGTTTAAGTCAAAATTTGTGGTCCAAAAGCTTTCAAGTGGAGAGGATTGATCCAGGAGGATCTTGTCAAATCAGTTACACAGGTTCAGTTTCATCGTCAACATTCAGTGTCCGGTGTCTTCAGCTTCGATAGTGATGTTTATGGTTCAGGTTATTCGGTGATGTTAATGGTTTTCATGGTGTTCGAAGGATAAGGGTTTTGTACTTGGTTGTCAAAACATGTTTTTCATCAGTTTCGCCGAGGTTTGCTTGTCGACACGCCTTCATCATCAGTTCCACCAGGGTTTGGGTTTCCAAAAATGATCCATGGTTTTCATCATATGGGTTTAATGTCACATTGTGACAAATGATTGTAAAAAGGATTGTTTTAAGAACAAAGTGATGTAAAGTCCTAAATGACTAAAACCTAGCCCTAAAAAGCTATGGTAAAAAAAACATGTGATTCAAGACCTAACACCTAAAACCTTAAACTAAAACACCATGCATTAAAATACATTATCCTAAAGTCCAAACCCTCTCGGCTAATACAAACAAACCATATTAAAAACATTGTAATTGTAATACACATTACCAAAACTATTATATAAACCTAGGTCTAAACCCACTTCAGACTTTGTATTAGAAACCTAATTCAAAAACAATGCAAACAACATCGCACAGTCCTAACCACAGCTAAACCGCATAGGGAGAAGACCGTGGGGACCGTGACATGTGAACTGGGAGCAACAGTTCGGAGTTGATCACAACTGCCGGGGGTAAGCCACAGATGAAGCCGTAACCATTGGGGTTTGGAAGTTGTCACATGACGAAGTTAGCATACAGTTCCAAAACCGTTGGACCCAACATAAAAGGTGTCCGACTACGGTTAGACCGCGGCAGTCACATGCTGACCGCCTACAACTCCACGCAGTCAGCTGATCGCCAGCGGATTATGACATATCCAAAGTTTATTTTTGGGTTTTTCATTTAAATTTTGGCTAATTTAATTAAACTACCATGTAACCAATACCTAAGGTGTCATTTCATGACAAGGCCGAGGGAAACAAACCCTAATTTCAACTTATGCATCACTAAACTCAGCCTAAGGAGTTCAAATGCATTTGCATGGTTATAAAGGCAGTTTTTCTCATTGAATATAGAGAGAATGGTTTTGAGTTTTAGAGTACAGATTCTGGAGGATATATGCGATTTTTGTTTTCAGTGTAACAGAAGCATCGGGAGTCAGAATTGGGAACCGTGATAGGTGTTGGAAAGATGATTCAGAGAGCTTTCTTTTTATAGTGACCAGAAGTGTCTGTGTGCATGATCAGTCTGGTTAATTTTCTGTGTAATCGACCTCCTCGGATTCAACCCTAATAAAGCAGTTGCCCATCTTGAAAGCGGACCCAGAGACGTAGTCCATCAGGGACGAACTCTGTAATCAATCTTGTTTTCTGGTATCACTGTGTTTTTGATGCTTTTCACTTTTGTTTTACATCTTTCTTATGTTTTATCATTTGTTGTAAAGTCTTTCTTCTCAAGAAGTTCTCACGGTTTAAGCACTTTAAGTTAACATTCAGTTCACGGTTGGCATAATCAATTCTACTTCAGTTTAACATATGATCATTTCAAATCATCCAAGTGTGTTCAGTGGGATCAAATATGAGTTAAGATTTACGTTATCTCTACATTGTTGGAGCTTGAACATTTAATTAGATGGCTTATGGGCAGGGTTGAATCAACCATAATTACAGGGTGTTTTATCTATTTCTCCTGAAGGATTATAACACTCGAAATAAGGGTGTAGGCCTCATCTTGATTGTTGGATTGTTGGCTTAGGGTGTCCTGACCTAGGTTCAGATTTAGTTGCACCAAACAAATCCCTACACTACTGACCCTTTCGGCATCAATCTGCGGTGCGCAGATTGAAGTCTCACCCAAAGCAATATGGGGGGATGCTAGAACCAAGTTTTCGCGCCTAGAGATCAGTGTGATGTCCTTTTGGCGACCTAGATCTGCCTTTGTGTAGACCTCTATGGTCCTGCAGTGATCCGGATCTTGGGGGGAGGCCCCCAAGATCTAAAAAAAATTGAAATGGATCTTGGGGGGGAGGCCCCCAAGATCTGAAAAATTGCAATGCCAGAAGAAAAAGAGGAGAACACCCAATAAACAAACCACAAAGAAACTTTTTATTAAAATGGAGAATAACTGTAAAAGCTACATTGTGGTGGACAATCTGTCATTCTACAAAATGCGACTTGTTACTTATAGCCTTTTTCAGTTACAATACCACAGGTCAATTCCATGGGTGAATGAATACCATGGGTGGATGTCACAATACCATGGGCAAATACCATTGGTGAATAAATACCATGGGTGGATGTCACTTACAATACCATGGGTAAATTCCATGGGTTGATGCCATTTTCTATTCGGAACATGTGGCCTAGTGCTGTAACGTCCTTTAATCAGCCTCTAGACCTCCACGAAGTTCTACGACTGGTTTTTGTGGACCCTAAACAGGTCAATTAGCTACTTACGCATGCTTTATATTACCCTTAGATCAGTAATTACTCGGAATTACCTAAGTATTCGATAACTTTAACAGAGAGTGTTAGGATCTTCGCATAATCACTTAACATTAATTGCGTTCAGATAACAATATAGATCAAGTAAAGTCGCACATCAATACATCATTATTTTATAAAACCATCATTCATCACATCATATAGCAAATTCATACATAACAAAAGTAAAGGGACTAAACACAAGAACTTCTGTAACAATCTTCTTTATTTATATTCAACAAAGGTTTACAGACTCAAAACTTCCCTGCGCACTCAGTTGCAGGGGTCCACGCACTCAGCTGTGGACACTAGTCTAGGCCTCTATGCACTCAGCTGCAGATCCTTTTCCTCCTCTAAGACTTCTATCTTGATTTTCCTTCTATTGACCCATTACATTCTTCATACCTTATCGTGCCTTAGACTCTCTAAGACACACCTATTTATACAATCTTATCATCCGCGGACCATGGGTAGATCTCAAAAGATGACTCAAGTTACATAAAATAAGGGTAAAACCATTTTTGACTCTTAACTAGCTACGTGCTTTGTGACCACAATTTTCGGAGACTTTACATATTTTTACATCAAAACTTGGGATTTTTCCCCAAAACTTGGGCTTTTGCCTCAAAACTGACCTAGGGGACCCCATCCCAACAGGCCCCCTACACAAAGATCGTGACTCGCCCTCGAGTCACTCAAATGGCACAGAGATCTTACTGCAAAGATCCCCTAGCTCCACCTGGACCACTGCTACTTCAGTCACGCTCTGCGTGGCTGCTTGCTTCACCTGTTCGACCAGTTGTTTTGTGGTTGGTCCTTCGTTATCCCACTTGATCTTCTATTTTGTAAGTTGCAGGTTTGCCAACTTTTCCTGTATGTTGGTGGAGAGTTGGTAGGCTTCTTCCAACCAAGGATCCAACTGCGCCTTAAGGACTGCCTCTTTTTTCTACGTTGCTTCCACTTGTGTAAGGAGTTGCTTCCCCTCCTGTAACTTGAAGAGGCACTGCGCTATAGCCACTGAGTGCACCATCGCCCGCACTTCATCATCCTGCTGTTGAAGCTCGTGGATCTCTGTTTTTAATCTCTACAGGTTGGGATCTTCCTGCAAGGTCATCACTACTTCCATGGCTTGCTCAAACAACATTGTGGAGTCCACAACCGCGACATCCATAGTAGCTATTCCATCCTTAACAGCAGCTTCGCATTGTTCCCTAACTTCTGGCGGGGTTGAAGGCTGTGACTTGAATTCCAATTCTGTGATTTTCATATTGAGTTTGAACTAAACTCAGGCCACCTCTGCCTTAGCATCGCAGACACCCGTTGCAAGTTTCCTTTCTTGGCCTCAAGTGGTGCCTCCTCAGGTATGTGAAACTCTAATACTGTCTTGCAAGCCTCTGCAATTGTGGCCGCCAGCTAGGCGCTCTACGCCTGAATCATCTCTTTTGCCTTTAGTGCCTCTGTCTTTTTGGCAAACATTTGCTCATTGTTCACCCAATACTCACTTATTAGGCTGAGAGTGTGTTGCTCCCATGCTCGTAACTCTGTTGTCACACCTGACTTCAGCATGTGAAGATATTCGTTGGGGAGCACTGCAAGGTTGAGGCCGATGTTCTTTAAAGTACTCACGATGACCTTGTCATTGGCCGATTCTACGCTCAACGACCCTTTTGGTAGCGTGACTACCCGGAGATCCATTGATCTGACCATCTCGGCAACGTAACTGGTCTCTAGTGCCATGCTCGTCTGTGTGACGCTCACCTGCTCTGTGCCCACCATGATCCTGCTGGTCTGGATTCATAGTTCACGCAGATCCTTCTGAATAGTGCCCAGCGACTACAGGTCCTATTGTTCAAACTGTTGCAATAGTTTCGCAGTGGTGTCGTGCAATTTTTTCCCGATCTCATCGAGATCGCCCTCTGTCAACGTAATGGGATCCAGTGGTGGCTTAGACAATTTTGAATTATTTCGGGGCCCCTCCTTCTATTGTTCTCGATACCTCTTGACCCAGAATGGAATGCTCTGTCCTTCATCACTGCCACCGCCCTGCTCTGACTACTCTTCTTCCTCAGTCTGGGGTGAATGGGATTTACTGCTTTGCTCAGAGTCACGATGCTCTTGTTCAGCCTGCTGCTTTGTAGCATGCACCTTTTCTAGTCAGGCCTTCGCGTCGGCCTCCTTTCTTCGTTGTGTAGCCAACTTCTCGACCACCTGTTTAGCTGCCTCCTTCTTCTTCTCCGTGGAACTCCACGTGCCTTTGCTGGTACTCGCGGCCAGATCGGACGGAGAGTGCCAATCTGTCAGCCAGCACTTGATGACTTCTCTATGGCAAGATAAGGGAGATCGAACCACTTCTGTTGTGGATCCTTCCGCGCCCTGACATAGGAGCGATGGAAGTCTACCTTGAACTCCACGTACTCCAAAAACTGTTCAAACACAGTTGGGGACAACCGTGGCCGCTAGTTGATGGCCATGCGAATGCTCGCCTCCATCAAAACCCATAATTTTTTTGTCTCTGTGACCCACGCAGAGTCCTTCCTGGCCCAAAGGTAGGCAAACTGTGTAGCCTCCAGCAATCCTTTCTCCAAGGGATGAAACTGACTATCCTCCAGCAGCTCCCAAGCAACTAGCACAATGGAGAGCAGCAACCACGCGTAGTGGAAGGTCTTGCTCTCGTCATGAGCCTCGTAACAATTCGCAAGGAACTCGCTGCAGAGGTAGCGCGACCAGTTAAATTGCACGTCCTCCACACACTGTGCAGCTAACGAGATCACGGGCGCCGGAACCTCGTCCACGCGGCATTTCCTCATGACTTTACCAGCTAATAACTGCATGGCTATTTGTACCGAGGGGTCATTGATGGACGTGATGGAGTACCCACGCGGATTCTTGACTAGGTCAAATTTCTTCTTCATATTTTCTACCAATTCGCGCTCACTAGTCTTTCCGCCAAACTCCTTGGTCAGATTCAAGCCTGAATGTGGTAGGATCATGATCTGATGGATAAGCATGTCCATGATGGGGATAGGTGCGCTCATCCATAAACACCCATCATGCACCAGAGTCAGCAGTTGCTTTATGCAGGTGATATTGATGTTGGAGCAGTGGTAGTGGGGCACCCATAGTAGGTTCAACAACCCCGATTGATTTACTCCACGAATCCACTCAACTGGCTCCAACAAGTGACACCCAATTCATTGTGATACACACACTTCATGTAATTCTCCACTGCGAGGTGGTGGAAACTCTCATGGTCAGCTAAATCCCAGTCTTCCATTTTTAAATGGGGAATCCGTGCCAGGCACGGGCCTTCAAAGGTGATGCTTTCAAGTAGGAGGGGTGTATTAATGAGGAATTTCGCTGTGTCTGGGTCCTTGGTGAACTTCACCTTTCCTTTATGCAAAGGGATATAATCCGACAACTTGGAGATGGGCTCCACACCCTCAAAATCTATATCCTTTGTGCCCTCTTCGGCCTCTAAATCTACCACTTTCTCCTTATCCTTCACTAGCGGCTTATCTTTCTTCTGGGGCTGGGTAGCAGAGTGCTTTCTGAGTGACTCACACACTGCATCGGTCACTTTTGTTTGCCTTTATTTGGCTTGGGGTTTTCATGCACTGGTGTAGGCTTCGGCCTAAGCGACCTCAGCGTCGTAGGCACAAGAGCCGGAGCCTCCATGCTCACAACTTCTGGAGCTGCTCCTTCAGAGGCAATAGTTCCTTCGGTGCTTACAATCTCACCTAGTCGTGACATAGTGCTGAGAATAAACTACTGGGTATCCTTAGGTAAAGTATCAAACATAGATCTTGCAACCAAATCTGTGAAAAACTGTGGATTCATAAACAACGGACAACACAGCTCAAAAATTCTAAGGATGCAAAGTGTTCTCTGTTGGATGGCCACGTGTAATTTATAGGAGAATTTGAATTCAATCTGACTGTTCCCCCAAAATTCATCCATAAATTCTGATTTGGCAGAATATCTTCAAAGATTTCAGCCTTAAATGTCGCCCCCCCACTCCTCTTAATTGTCTCCTAGATGTCAAATCATGAACAATGACTATAACTATCATTTTCTGGTTGTTCTGCGTGGTATCTCCCCCCATAGTGCATCTCCCTTCACGCACCTTCTGATACTGTGACATCACCCTTTTTCGCGCAGCTCCTCTGTCGCGTAGCTCTACAAACCAAGCAGTGTAGTTTATAGTCCCGCGCTCCCTTGTAGCTTCCTGGAGCGCTAAGGTTGTCCTGCCATCAAGTAGTCATTGAGCCGGGTCTCTTGTGTATGGCTTTAACCGACTCCCATTCACTTTTCCCAAGAAAGGTTCCCTGTTCAGCTTTGCTAACTGAACCACACCCCCATCTGTGATTTCTTTGATGGCATATGGTCCCAACCAGTGCATCTGAAACTTTCCTAGGAATTTAGCGAACTTACTATCATATAATAAAATGAAGTCATTTACATTAAAGGTCCAAAACTTGATCTGTCGATCATGCCATGCCTTTTCATGTTCCTTCTGAAACAGATGATGAAATCTAGCCAAGAATCTATCCTCTTCGAGCTCCATCAATTACGCGAGCGGTTCTTCCAAGGCAACGTGGTCTTCCATCCCTGTGAAGGCTGCTATGCGTAGACTAGGCATGATATATTCCATAGGCATCACAGCTTCTACGCCATTGATCAATAGGAAAGGTGTCTAGCCTGTTAGTTTTTTGCAAGTAGTCCTGTACGCCCATAATACTGTCAGTATGTGCACGTCCCAATCATTCTCCTGCGCATTGAAAATCTTTGTCAGTGCATTCTCCAATATCTTATTGAAGGCCTCTATTGTTTCATTAGCCTAGGGGTGATATGGTGTACTCTTCTCATGATAAACCTAAAATTCTTCTGTCAGTGTGCTGATTGTTTCGTTGAGGAAGTGCATACTACGATCACTCATTAATACCTTCGGGCAACCGAACCTGGTCAACACATATTAAAACAAAAACTTTGTTGTTGTTGCCCCTATACAGTCCTTCACAGGCTATGCCTCCACCCATCTATTTAGATATTCTGTCGTGGTGATGATGTAGGGTGCACCTGTTTTCTTACAGGGACGCTGAATCGGTCCTACAAAGTCAATAGCCCATTTCTCAAATGGCTGTAATGACACCTGAGGATTCAGAGGCAGTTCATCCCTTCATGATGGCCTGCCCATTCTTTGACATGCATCACGCACCCTACAATATGCTTTGGAATCTTTATGCACCATAGGCCACCACAACCTAGTGCGCAAAATCTTATGTGTTGTTGCCTTTCCTACATAATTCCCTCCTATAGATCCTCCATGAGCCTCCGTGAGGATGTTGTTTCTTTCAAAATTAGGCACATACCATCAGAGTATCTCATTTGATCCCATTTTATACAAATTTCCAGCAATTACTGAGAAATCAGTTGCGCATACTACCAATTATTTCTTCTGCTAACTGGTGTAGCCTTCTGGAGCTTTCCCTGTGGTAAAAAAATGGATAATATCTACAAAGTGGTTTTCCTCTACATGCACCGCAAAGAGCTGTGCGTCGGGAAACCCTTCCTCCAAATTAGTAAGCTCCTCTCTTGTCTCAATGTGTGATAGATGGTTAGGTCCTGCATTCAACCTTCCTGGTTTCACAATTACCTCAAAATCATATTCTTGGAATAACAACAACCATATACATATTCCCCCCCCCAACATAGGCTTATTGACTAGATACTTCAATGCAGAATGGTCTGTGTACATCTTGAAATGTTTGCCCAACAGATAGTGTTTGGATTTTTGGAGCACGTACACCATAGCCAATCCTTTGTGCTCTATTGTCGAATAATTCTTTTCAACCTTTGACAATTTTCTGCTCGCAAAGGTTATAGGATGATCCATCTCCCCTTCACTAGCATGTGTCAGTACTGCTCCAAACACAATACACAAGGCATCAACGTGCACATGGAATTCCTTCTTCCAATCCAGGAAGACCAATATCAGTGTGGTGACCATCTTTTCCTTCAAGACATCCAGATTGCACTAACATTCTTCATCCCAACAAAATGTAGTGTCCTTCTTTAGAAACTTCTCCATGGGCACAGTAATCTGAGCATAAGCTTTAATGAACTTCCGATAATGTCCAATATGGCCCAGCATTGCGTGCAAATGTTTAACACTCCTTGGGGCTTCCAAATTGATTGTTATCGTGATCTTGGTAGGGTCCACCATGATTCCTTGCTTGCATACCACATGACCTAGCAAAATCCCAAAGTGGACACAAAACAAGCATTTCTTCAGGTTCAGCGTGATCTAACACCTTCGGAACGTATCCAACATTAAGTGTAGACTAGCTACAGGGCACTTTACTAGCCCAAACATTGTCCAGTCATCAAAATATACCTCCAAGAATTTGTGAATAAATTCTTTGAACGTCGCGATGACTACACGAGAGAAAATCCTCGGCACATTCTTGAGTTTGAAGGGCATCACTGTGTATTGAAAACACCCCCATTCTATCGTGAAGGTTGTTTTACTCCTATCTTCTGGCGCAATCTTGATCTAATGGTATCTAGAGAACCCATCAGTAAATGAGTAGGCCTCCTGCCCTCCAACATTCTCCAGTACCTCATCAATAAACGGTGTTGGGAAAGGATCATGAACATAGGCATCATTAAGTTTTCTTAGATCTACGCAAATCCTTATCTCTCCCTTCTTCTTCTTTTCTTGAACTACCATTGGTCTCACCTAATCAAATTCCTCCACTGGTTTAATAATACCCACCTTAAGGATCTTGTCCAACTCCAAGCGAACCTTTTCCTTGTATTTTGGATTAAGGCGATATGGCCTCTGCTTAACGGGCTTCGCGTCTAGTTTCAAAGCTATTTTCATCACTCCCAAATCGCCTATGATTCCTTTCAAGTCTGAAAATTTTGTAGGAAAAAGATCTGGGTACTCGCGGAGTAACTCAACAACTTTATCCATTGTGGCATCATCCCAATAATCTACGATCTTCGCGAATTTAGGCTCTGCTTCAGTACCAATGTTTACCTTCTTAGTCTTCAGTGGTGCGGTGATATCTAGGTTCTCTATCTACAGACCTTCAACCATGTGGTGGCCTTCCGCTTCTGGGATATTGATATTCCTTGGATCTTCATCCTCCGCTTCAGCAGTCATATTATAGCATTCCAACGCATGGCACAACTGGGTGCTCCAATCCGATTGAACCAATTCCAAAGGATCCTATAGAATTCGGAAGATCATTGCCTTAACCTCTTGTAGTGCCTCATCAATGCTTTCGAACCCGTCTTCAAAGCTGAATGTCTTCACGAACCCTTCTCTTAAGACATCCCACTCTGCGGTGTTGTGGTAGAGCTCCATTTCGAAATACCAATTCATAGGGATTATATCCAGAGTGTAACAGAATAAATGCACCCATTCTAGTTGTGGCTATGTTCCATATACCTTAGTCTAATTGGCCAAATGATTGAGCAGATCATTCCTCCCATCATACTTCTTAGTTAATTGTACTTTAGGATGACCAAATCACATTCTCATCATTCTTCTGTAATCGCGCCACTCATCAAAGTTGTCTTTGTGCGTACCCCACCACCGAGTAGGCATAGCGTGCACTGCCCAGTCCAACACCTGAAAGAGGTAATCCTCTGGAACTTCTCTTTCAAAAGAATCCAAAAAATTATCTACGTTAGTTAAACCATCGTAATAAGGGAAATTTCTTACCTCTGACGACACACAATGCAACGATTTGGTCATCATGTTGCAGCGTAGTGTGGATACTTCATGCAGCCTGTTTTGCCAATGTTTCAACTCTTCGTCTGATTTCGAGGTATAGGAACTATGATGGTCCCATGCAATTCGTCCATCACCTATCGGATTAACCCAATCTTGGTCTTGCGCTGTTATTTTATAGCTCTGATCCAAGTCATTGTCACTTTCCTCATAGTCGCAGACCGGTTCAGTATAGCACGATCCTTCTGCAGGGTCCAATGGAACTACAACACAGAGCGATTTCCTTTCAAATGACATTGTCCTCTTCTTCAAATTTATGACTTCATTCATGTCGATAGCCCAATCAATTCCCAAGAGCGTGGGGTATGGATTTCTATCATCAACAATCTCTATTACTTCAAAATCAGCCAGCACGCTTGCACCTTCTATATCTACGGTAACTTCCTGCAATTGTCCCATAGGGATAATCTTCTGTTGGTTCGCCATCCTCAGTTGAATCGAAGACCACTACAGCGCAGGTCTCCCCATTCGCTCCTAGGTCTATTTAGCAAATATGTTCACGTGAGACCCCAAATCCAAAATAACTTGGTTCATCTCGTAGTCTCCTATTTGTGCAGTAAGCCTCATCTTGCACCCTGTTCTTGCCTTATGCTTACCATTCTTTTTGAATATGCGGGGTCCATCAGGAGCATTATCCTTACCAGAACATTTTTTTATCAACTCCTATAACCCTTTCACAGCCTTGTTATCACGCATTAGTTTCATACAAGTCTCCAAGAAGGTGGTAAGCACAGAGGGGTCAACCTCTGTAGGTAGTTTGTCCTGACTTCCTGAGGTACAAGCCTCAGAGAAGATTTTCTTCATTGCTATGAATGTTTCCTTCACACGCTTCAGATTAAACCCAACCTCCTTTTATGGAGCCTTGCGGACCCATCCACCTTCTTTAGGCTGTTTTCCCTTATCGTCACTAGTCATGATCCCGCTTCACAGTACGATATTCACATTCGGGTCCTCTTCGCAGGGCTCAGACCTCATCATCTGTAAGTTTTGGGTAGCACGTTGAGATTGCACCTTCTTCTCCTGCATCTTTGCCATCAACATAGGACCTTCTTTGGTTGTGTGGTCAAAATGTGTTCAGTATTGACATGACGGGCGTGTATGATTCATACACTCCCACGCATAGTGTCCTGGCATTATGAAATTGTAACAAATGACCTGCCCACGACCCCTACCAGGTCCTCCTCCTCCTCGGTCTCGTTTGCGCCCCTGATATCCTTCGCGCATTCCCTCAGCGCCCTGATCCGGAGGCTGAGTTTCTGCTTGCATTCGATACGTAGGCATCCTCTCCATCATTAATTCATAACTTCGACAGTGGCGCTCATCATGGCCCATCGATTTGCAAAAATCGTAGAACAATTGTTGTGGTGTCTGTATAAACTTTTGCATAAAATGACAATTGTTTGTTACATGTTTTACAACCACTTGACAAATAGCCCACCATAGCGCAGGCCCCGCACCTCTTCCTACTGGAACTTTTTGCCTCAGGGGCATAGGCCCCCCTCCTGTGATGTAATTCGTGAAGACAGGGTAGTGATCTTTTTCATGCCCCTACTTTTTACACTTGAGACACCAAACTTCTTCACGCACCTCCGGCTGAGCTGCTTTTTCCTTTTTCAAGCTCTGCAACTCCAAGTAGAGGTTCTGCAACTCTACATGAATCTGTTGAACTCCCAAAGAAGCATCTTGGATAGGTGTCTCATGCAATCTCATCGTGATTTCTAGGGCTTCCGCTTGAGTTCCTATATTTTGTTGTGATAAAGCAATCCTTAAGTGGGGCAGGAGCGTAGCTATAAACCAATCACAGTGCTGGATATCTGTGAGTTTCATATTAGCTTTGCAGATCCCACACTTCAATCTTTGATATAGCTCCCATGGCGTTTCACTGGGCCTCATCATGATTTCCTTAAATCCAATTACTGATTGCGAGGCAGATTTAGGCTTACCAAATTCCTTGTTTAAAGAAGTCTGAGTATCTTCCAATGACGCCAATGGGTTATCAGTGCAGTACTTAACATACCATGTTAGCGCATGGTATTGCAGAGCGGTGACTAACTATGCCTTCTTTATATTATCATCCGTAATTTGTTGTGTTGTCCACACAGCCTTCGCAACAAACCAAAACTAGTCTGGATCCTCACTTCCTAAGCCCTTGAAAACTGGCAACTTCATTGTATTCGACATGTTGACGATGGCGGTGGTGGTGGCGGTGTGGGTGAAGGTGTATGTTGCGGAGGTGAAGGTCGAGGTGGTGTGGATGGATGAGGTATCCGCGGAAAACCATACCTTATCAACTGGATAACGCTCTGCACTGAAGCCTGTGCTGCTCCCTCTTCGTCACTTTAAGGAGGTCCAATCAATGGAATATATTCAGGACCTGCTTTTCCTTGATTTCTAAATCTTCGTCCACTTCGTGTAGATCCAAACATCAAGGTAATGGCATAACCTGCTTTTCACACAAGAGCATCTTAATCCAAGTATTCAAAGATCTTAAATACTTACTTCGAAGTCCCTTGAAGAAGCGTCACTCTGCTTCGCTATAACTGACTGAGGTATCAACCATGAACTCTGTAACAAATCCTCTGATGACTCAATCAAGCCAGTGATCAACTGTGAGCACTATCTTATCTTCATAAGCTTCCAACCTCTGCACGAGCTCCAAGGTCCACACTATCGGACCGTCAAGCCTCCACCTTCCTTGGTCATCTTCCAATTTAGCGATTCACTCGTATAGCTTGATCGGGAAGGTGCAGAAGAAGATTTCCTATATTTCTGTGTATAAATACCTGTCCAGCCACTGTTCTTTTGTTAGGTGTGGATTTTTTTTCCTGTGCCACGAATTCATGGATATTTCTATCCACCCATTTCTCAATTTCCTTCTTGGTCGGATTCCAGTGATGTGACATCACACATCTCTTTATGTAGATCCTAGTCCCAACAATAGAACCATTTGTTAGCTTACAGGGTCCTGACCCAGGTTCAGAGTTAGTTGTGCCAAACAAATCCCTACACTACTGGCCCTTTCGGCATCAATCCGTGGTGCACGGACTGAAGTCTCACCCGAAGTAGTATGGGGGGATGATGGAACCAAGTTTTTGCACCTAGATATCAGTGTGATGTCCTTTTGGCGACCTAGATCTGCCTTCGCATAAAACCTCTATGCTCCTACAGCCTAGTGTTGTAACTTCCTTTAATCAGCCTCTAGACCTCCACAAAGGTCTCTGACTGGATTTTGCGGACCCTAAATAGGTCAATTAGCTACTTACGTGCACTTTAGATTACCCTTAGATCAGTAATTACTCAGAATTACCTAAGTATTCGATAACTCTAACAGAGAATGTTAGGATCTTTGCATAATCACTTAACATTAATTGCGTTCAGATAACAATATAGATCAAGTAAAGTCATGCATCAATACATCATTATTTTATAAAACCATCATTCATCACAACATATAGCGCATTCATACATAACAAAAGTAAAGGGGCTAAACACATGAATTTCTGTAACAATCTTCTTTATTGATATTCAACAAAGGTTTACAGACTCAAAACTTGCATGTGCACTCAGCTGCAGGGGTTCGCGCACTCAGCTACAGACACTACTCTAGGCCTCTGCACACTCAGCTACAGAGCCTTTTCCTCTAATACTTCTACCTCGATTTTCCTTCTATTGACCCATTACATTCATCATATCTTATCGTGCCTTAGACTCTCTAAGGCATGCCTATTTATACAATCCCATGGTCCTTAGACCATGGGTAGATCTCAAAATCCAACTCAAGTTACATAAAAGAAGGGTAAAACTCTTTTTGACTCTTAACTAGCTACGCACTTCGCGACCACAATTTGTGGAGACTATACATCTTTTTACATCAAAACTTGGGCTTTTGCCCCAAAACTAACCCAGGGGACCCCATCCCAACATGGATTCATTTCCAAGGTTCCAATCAAAATTAGTTCCTTCTTCTCCTCCGGGAGTGATGATGACCCCCCTTACTCAAACCTTCCCTAGGTTGTGTTGGGAAGCTTCGTAAAGGCAAAAAAAAATGTTATTTTATCCAAAACCGAAAATCTTGTTCTTTCATCCTTATTTTCCAGTTCTACAAAGAAGGTGATTCCTATGGAGGGTTGTGGATAGCTTGATCAATTTTTGAAAGGACAAAATGAAACAATTGTAACTCTAGCTACAATTTTTGGGGATCCGAATGGCTATTTCCTTTTGAAAAAATAGTTTCTGTCATTAGGCCCCAAACTTTGGCCATGATTTCCTTTTCTCTGGCTTTTATTATTCAAATGTGCTCTTGTTCCTTGCTAGCCAAATTTGTTAGCAGAGAGATGTTGGGAGACTAAGCCAAAAGATTTTTATTAGAGTTTTCTTTTGAAAGGAAAATGGTAGATTGTGTTCCATTGAGAAAATAATTTAGGAAGATTCAGATTAAAATTGAGAAGACCAAGAGGGGGTGTGTTACACAATATTCTGTCACGAATCCTACACTTCCCTGTGACATACCGTGAAGTGCCTGAAACATGATCATTATACAGTATACTCATCCATGTATATGGTTCAGATCCCTCCTTTAACTTTTCTTAGAAAATGTCTTGAGCTTTCCATGAAGAAATAGCTCTTAAAACCCTAAATGAGGGTCATCGCTCTTATGAAGATCAAAACCGTGATGGTCTCCTATTGCACCATGTTTGACCCGTGATGGCATCGCTCTATTCCTTGTCATACCCACGATGATCCCAAAAAGGTAATTTTCCCAAAGAGGATGAGAAGCTTCGTGATCTAGAAGCTTCCATAGCGGCGAGCCGAAGGTGGTTTCACATAGATGAGGTCAAATCCTCCCAACTTGACCTCTTTGTCTTATCCCTATGAGCTACCTCCTTAAGATGTGGGCCTAATCCTATCTTTGGAGAAGTCCTAACTCCCTCTCCTAGCATATAAATTCCTCCTCACCCATTCCCAATTGGTTGGTATGTTGGTCTATGTCCATTTGCACCCCTATGTTGAGCTTGTGCTTAGAGGCTATTCATTAGACTTGGAGAAGGAGTGTTGGAGAGTTTCTTGGCTTCGACTTGGATTACCACTCAAGGAGAGCCTTTCAACATGAAGGCTATGGTGTAAGCTTCCATTTATTCTTTAAATAATATAGTACTGTTGGTTCATCTTCCCAAAATATATATGTTCATGTATGTATTATCTTGGCATTCCTTGATTAGCTAAGTAGGTTATTATTGGATTTTCTATTGGTTTTGGCATGCTTTGTTGTCTCTTGATCACTTGTGTAGGTAGAGAAGCGTTGAAATAAGCGGGAACAAGTCCGTGACACAAGTGTTTCGAGGAGCTCAACAAAGGAAATCGGAATAGCATCAGAGCAAGGTAGGTCGTCTTTCTCGTTCTAATTTTCAATTATAACCTTGGAAGATGTCTAATTGATTATCATTTCAGTTTCTAGACCCACTCGTTGGGCTAGAGGGATCGTCTCTGTCTACAGAGAGGATCAACCTTGTCAAAAAACTGGCAACTCTGCTGGGGAGCCTATGACCCTTTCCATCCATCCTTCACCTTGATCTTTTGACTGGTTTGGCCAACCATCAATTTTTTGGCTTGTCTGCATTAGTCTGGGTTTATGCCATCATTGATTACTGTCTTAGAGTGCTAAATCTAGATTGTTTCTTGGAATTGTTTTAATTTTTTCCCATATTCCTCGCCCATTGCGGGTTTACCCTTTACAGTTGCGATGGAATCGTGGTTTTTACCTTTATAATCGCGATGATCACGGATTTTATCTTTACAATCGCGATGATCGCTGTTTTTATCTTTACAGTCACGATGAAAAACAATTTCTTCATTTTTTGGTCATGCTGAAACCATCACTTCTTTTTCTATACAAAGTAGTATGCCATCGTGATGAGCCCCAAAAATGGATAATTATTTGGGCTCATTCAACCTCCTAATTTGACTTAATCCACCATTCTCATTAGTTTATTGCATGTTTTTGATTATATTTATGCTAATAGAGTGAATTTGGTTAGTCATTATGCCAACAAGTCTAATGGGTGCTTTGTGTAGCCTTTTTGGTCAATTTGGAGACAAAATTGAAGGTCTTAATGAGCACTTGGCAGCCAAATTCGTGGGAGAACAAGGGAGAGGATTTGTAGGAAGGTGTCCCCTTCATTTATGGGCCCTTACCTCGAATTCTCCACCATCAGCTCGGAGTTCAAAGGCCACCAAATCAATTAGCACAAGGGCAGCCAAGCAAGTCAAGTAGGACTGCTGTTAACTACAAGTTTTGGGCAGCCGAGTCCCTAAATTTTAGGAGGACTGTTGGGGTCCTCAATTTGTATAAATAAGAAGGCTTAGGGCCTCATTTTGGTTAGCTAGTGGTTAGTCATTTTGTAGCTGGTAGTTAGTCATTTCATAGTCTTGTTGTATTCATTTTGTAGTTCGATTTTTAGGCAATAGATTAGCTTTGCTTTCAGCTCATTCTCAAGCTCTCCTTGTGGATAGTTTTGATGTAACTCTTCATTTCTTGATCAATAAAGATGAATCCAACTTTGCACCAGCAATAAATCTCTCTTAGGAGGCTGTAGCTCTTGGGGTTGGGCCCATCTCAAGCACCCAGTACCTCCTTTGTTTATCTTTATGTTTGTTTGCTGCGTTCTTAAAATAAAATCTGCTCTTTAAATTTAAGTCTTGCTTTGTTATTTAGGTTGCTCTTGATGGTTAAAGTAGCTTTTTATGTTTAGAATAGATTGGTAGGAGTTAGTCATGCATTCAGATCTTTTGGAATGTTCTTGCTCACGTGTTGTACGTGGTTCTTGTTATAAATAAAGCTGTTGTCCATTCTTGTTACTGTTAGCTAGATCATATTAGGGTAGCATAACTAGATCTTTGTTTTCTTGCATGTCTTTGTTTGTTCAGTTTGAAAAACCACTTGCAGAGTACCTGTTATCTTTCTCTATCTACCCATAATCCATCTGATAATCTGCTCCAACCCTTAGTCCATGATTCGTACCCTTCATTTGCCATACTTTCCCCACCTTGCCCTAATTCCTACATTCTTGTGCATCATCGCTTCCTCCATCCTTGAACAAATCCAATCGCTCCTTAGCCTCATCCACCAAGTCCTAGGCCTCTTCACACCCCTATTTCACCTTCATACTCATTCCTCCATCTTTTCCCTCCATCCATGCTCCAAAATCCCATTTCGAAACATCCTGTAGAAGAATTACAGAACATCCTGTAGAAATCCTGAACATCCTGTAGAACCCCTGCAGACTTCCTGTAGAAGCTCATAAACACGGTTTCTTGGCAGCCAAACTTTGTGAGACTCTCTGGAAGGGTGTTAGGGACCCTTTAGACCCTCTCTGAACCTTCCCAACCTTTCCCAAGTGCTTCTCCTCCTTGATCCACCTCTGCACAGTGAAAAGCTAGTTAAAAGCACATGCATGATAATTCTAATAACTTAATCAAAAATACAAAAAGATGTTTTCTTCAGATAGTGATAACTTAGACACATGCATTTTACCTTCCTAGAAGTAATGGCATCTCTTTCAGTAGTTTTCATGCTCTCCTTTGCGTCAGTAGGACTAGCTGGTAGAATTAGGGTTTGCTAGGGTTTGCGTTCCTTTTTGGCTTTCATTTTCTTTTCGCAATTAGATTAGCTTCCTTCGAGTTAGCTTTCATCCATCAATTAAAAAGCTTCTTCTAAGAGCTCATAGAAGTTGGCTTAAGCTCCTAGCGGACTTGTGCCAGCTGACCAAGTGACAACTGCGGCAAGAGCTAGTACTTGTGCATATAGCACCGTCGCTTCCAAGTTTGTTACGAACTACCGGGTTGATAAAATTAAAGAAGGGAGTTCTAGGAGTTGTAGCATTATTGCTACAATACTGGGGCCCACCATCTTTTTGGCGCCGTTGCCGGGGAAGCGTCAGAGTATTGGTGATTGTCGCTTTTCTTCTATTTTCCACTACAATCTTCTGCTAAGTAGTTTATTTCATTTCCATTATGCAATTTCGTTTATGCAAAAGTAGATTAGCATTTCCCGCTTTCATAGATTAGCATTTCAATTCCGCAAGCGTAGACTAGCATTTCATTCCTGCAATTTCATTTGAGCAAAATAGATTAGTCCTTTCCTGCTTTCATTTCAATTCTGCATTTTCATTTTAGCAAGATAGTTAGTTGCAGTTCAATCTATTTCAGTTTTGCAGGTAGAAGTAGAAAAAAGCAAAAATCAACCAAAAAGATTTCCTTTCATGCCTGGTAGGAGTAGAGATAAGTTAGAAAAATATTTTCACAACACCCCCCTTTGCTTCACACAGCCAACCTTCTCTCTTCTTCGACGGCTGTGACTAAGAAGAACCCCTGGGTGGACATCAAGACATATCTAAAGAACCTCTAGGGGAGAAGAACATGAAAACATTCCTCTGGAGCAAATGGCTACAAGCAGAAATGTTGGGAGCAATACCTTGTCCAAGAATGAGTTTGCAACTCAAATGGAAGATTTCAAGAGTGATATGAGGCAGTTTCTTGCCATGCAACTAGATACCTTGCGGATCCAAAAGAAGCAAGAAGAAGCCAAGAGGGCTTTGGCCATTTTTTGTCCTAGGTGCACTAGAAAGCATCCTAGGAACGAATGTCCATTGTACTCCATAGAAGTGTGTTTTGTATGTGAAGAATACCATCCCACAGATCAGTGCCCTTCCTTACCCAGAATCAAAGCTGCCTATCAGAGAGCCAAAGGAGCCACTGAATCACTCTATTATATGAACCAAAGGAGGCCACATGAACCTAGATCTTATCAGCAGGAACTGCAAGGGACATCCGAGACCTATTATGACCCCTATCAAGCCACTTTCATGCCTTCTTGGGGTCCCCCTGCTCATCCTTCCTGGTTCACACCTCCTCTTGGTTCCTTCACAGATCCATATTATGCCCAACCAGCTGCTCATTCGTTTCACTCTTATGCTCAGCCACAACCTCAGTGGAATGCACCTCATCAGGGGTGGAGGCCCCAATACAACACTCCTCTCGCTTCTTTTCCTCCACCACCTGCTCATCCGCAACCATCGCCTCCTCCTCCACCAAGGCAACCCCAAATGCCTACCCAACCACAACCCCATCCGCATCCATCTCAAATACACACCTCCACTCAAATACCCGTACCACCATTTCCAAAACCATACCATGGAGCAGCTCAACCCAATTGCAAAGCTGAGGCACAACATGTCCAAACCACTGCTCTTGAGCTCAATGATCTTCACCATAGCTCAGGAAGTGTATTGCAACAAAGAGACTATATTGAAAGCATTGAAGGACCACATCAGGCACAAGAAGATTCAGAAGAGGAAATCAAAGAACCATGGGCTTTACTTGATGAAGAGAAGACATCAGAATCAGAGATAAAGAAAGATCCCTCATGGTTACCATAAAATATTCCATGTATTCAAGAGAAAGATCAGCAAAAAGAGGAAGATGAGGAAGTCATAGTAGAAAGTGACATGAAACATGACCCAGATCAGCAAAAGGACCAAGGATATCAAAGCTATATTGAGATATGGTTTCAGAAGGTCACTAAGTTGCAGCGGTACTCTCTTCCTCAGCTATGTTTGATCCCTTCAAAGTCAGATCATTTGGTCTCTAAAGTCCAGATAGTTGTCCAAGCATGCATTTCGAGCCTTCACATCATTTTTTCTCTAATCTCGATGTGCACATGGCTCCATTGGAAGTATTCTTATACTTGAGAACGATTTTGTTTTTCAAGTAGGTTAGGGTAGAAAAAAGAAAAAAAAAGAGAAAAAAGAAAAAGAAAAAAATGAAAAAAAGAGGAAAATAGAAATCTAAGGTGAAAACCTCCTCGAAGGCACCTTAGATTGGCTCATTGATTGAAAACCTCCATGAGGCGATCAATGGGTTGGGAAAAAAGAGAAAAGAGAATAAGATCTCTGGGTGAAAACCTCCCTTGGAGGCGCCCAGGGCAGGCAATTAGGGTGAAAACCTCCATGAGGCACCCTAGTTGTCTTTCAAAAAAAAAAAAAAAAAAAAGAGAAAAAGAAAAAGAAAAATAAAGCTAATCTCCATTGAATAATTTCATGTTGCAGCAATGACATTGCAGGTCAGGAGGATCACTCAAAACAAAGACAAAGGAGTTTTTGGGCCTTCTAGAGGAAGTTCTATATTTCTACAGGAAACATCCTGTAGAACCTTCAAGCGAGCCAAATTCGATTTTGGAAGGGGATCTAAAGCTTGGAATCCATTGGTTATGCCTGCAAGCATCCACGTTCCCATTCCTCACCCTTTTCCATCATCTTTTCCACCTCGTTGTGCTTCTTCATTGTGCTTCTACAGGAAGTTCCTGTAGAAATTGTAGGAAGCTAGAAATGGATTTCAAAAAGGTGGTTTGGCGAACATGGTAGCTTCCCCAAGGGTTTAGAAGTCCTCCTGCAATCTTCAAACTCCTCCTCCATCATCTCCATACCTGCATCATAGCCCAAGTTCATTTTTCATACCATGCAACAAAAATGCAAAATGCCTTGAAGCAAAAATACCTAGAACAAAATTTGTTTTTGCCATAACTTGAAAACCATGCATCCATTTGAAAAACTGTTTTATGGGGAATTGTACAAGGGTGATGGCAACATGCCTGAGCAGTTTCAGCCAATTCCGGTGCACGGTTTCCAAGAAATTAGCCTCCATCTCCATCAGCCATTTTTGCATTTTCTCCATATCCGTGCATCCGTTTCAAAACCTGTTTCATGGGGATATGAATATGAGTGATGGTAACCTACCCAAGTAGTTTCAGCCGATTCCGATGCACGGTTTCCGAGAAATCGATCTCTGAAATCTTCAGCCATTTTCTATTTTTCTCGAAATCCGTGCATCCATTGATCACGATTTTGCTATGGGAGGTGCATAATGATGATAGGAACATGCTCAGCAAGTTTCAGATCGATCCGGTTTACCGTTTGGGAGCAATGGCGAAAATAAGTTCTGGTCTGGTGAAAATTCAGCAACAGCAGCTTCAAGGTGCAGATCTGAGCGTGGAAATAGACTCCTGCAGCATGCTTCTGGCTAGAGGACACCTGCACAAGGAAAACAACCAAAAATTAGCAGCCAAGCCACATGCAATCAGAAAAACCAATGCATGCAGCAAATGACAGGCCATAGCAACCATTTGACTTCAGGTACGTGACTAAAACTTGTTCCTCTGTTGCATGAATCTAATTGAAGAAATGCTTAAACAAATGGAATGGTGGAATGAAGGCACAAATATGGCAACATTGAGCCGATAGTTCCTTTTCCAATTCTCTAGCAATCAGCTAGGAATCATGCAGCGTACGTGTTAGTCAACTTACGTGAAAATTAAAAATAAAAATAAAAACAGACAGTGGTAGAGGCTTTAACTCTAGTGCAACTGATTAACAAGAAGAGGACATGCAGCTCATCACAGCACTGCGTCTGCATGTGTCCACGTACACTTGGCCACTTCACTCTCTCACACAAATCACACAGCAATTAAAGGCGGCTCAGCTAAAACTTATGAATTGTTGTTCATCTGCACTTTCCACATCCTCAACTGAAGTGTGCACAATCGGTTAATTGGTTCTCTATCGTCAACTCATTGATGGTTGTTTTATTTCTCTCCGAAATGGTTGCAATGATCATGATGCGAACATTGAACCGTGGAAGTTTAATGACAGCTATGTTGCTATTATGGGTGTTTATGGGTTTCTTTGCGGGGTATGCATTGTCACGTCTATATCAGATGTTCAAGGGCACAGAAAAGAGGAGGAACACGCTGAAGACAACATTCTTGTTTCCAGGCATTTCCTTTTGCATTTTCTTTATTCTCAATGCACTGCTATGGGAAAAAAAATCAGCTGGTGTAGTTCCTTTCGAGACTATGTTTGCCTCGGTCCTTTTATGGTTTGGAATTTCTGTGCCATTGGTCTTTGTGGGCAGTTACTTTGGCTACAAGGAACCTACAATTGAAGATCCAGTGAAGACCAATCAAATCCCCAGGCAGATTCCAGAGCAAGCTTGGTATATGCAGCCCATTTTCTCAATACCAATTGGAGGCATTTTTCCTTTTGGAGCTATATCCATTGGACTGTTCTTCAGATTAACTTCAATATGGCTGCATCAGTTCTATTGTATATTTGGGTTCCTGTTCATTGTCTTTGTGATCCTCATTGTTGCATGTGCAGAGATCACCATTGTCTTGTGCCACTTTGAATTGTGCAGTGAAGATTACAACTGGTGGTGGAGATCTTATTTGATTGTTTCTATGCATGCCTTTGGTTTGTGCGGACAATATACTTATCAGTGAAGATTGACTGAGGCTCTGCACTCTGTCTGTGGGAGCTTAATTCCCTTTTGACAATCGAGTTTGGGCAGCAAAAGCATTATAACCAGGGAATTGGTATAGCAATATATATGTCTTTGATAGAAATCTGTCCTTTTTTTTTATGTGCCCACCTAATACATTTTATCCTCTGCATCGGTGATAAAAGCACCATTCTGATTTAAACTATGGATGTATTCCTACCATTCTGTTCCCCAACTACTTGTTAGCCCCAAATCCTTTGCAGTTTGCCATACTCATGTACCCAGATTGATGTTTAGACTGACACACCTGAGAAATCCTATCCTGAGGATCAAAAGAGGAAGACATAAAACAACAGTCCCTTTCTGCTCGAACCATTGAAACAGGGCACTCTCACCAAACCAGACCAACCAGCTTACATCCTTTGTGGAGCAAGTTGAGTGTGGCACAAAATTGAAGAAAGGAAACACGCGGAGGCAAGAGAGAAAGGCAGTGGTAAGAAGACCTAGGATAGGCCATCACAGGAAAAGCCACAAGAACAACAAAAGGAAAAGCAAGAAAAAGGGCCAAATTGTTGAGGCCAAAACTGTGGGAGGAATGAAGGCACAAACACCAAGGGAGAAATGGTTTCAAACACGGGCAGAGAGGACTAAAAATGTCAAAACAAGTAGGGACACACCCAAGGCAACCACAACACAGGTCAAGGAGAAGGCATCTTCAGTCAAGTAGGCAAAAACATTGAAGACTGTTTCTACAGGAAGCCAGAACTCAGCTACAGGACTTTTTACAGGAAGTTTGGAAAAAGGGCAGCAAAAGGAGAAATCGGTCGAGATTTCAGCTAAGGAGGTAGCACTTGTGTTGGCCACCCTAAGCACATCCATCCCCTCCATGAACACTCATTCTTTTCAGGGTTCAAAAACAATTTAGTCATGGTTCAACTTTCTACAGGAAGTTCTGTATTTTTACCAGAAACATCCTGTAGAAGCCTTTGGGTAGGCTAGAATGAATTATGGAGAGGGATTTGAAGCTTGAAGACTGTTGAGGAGACATGCAACCACTCTTTTCTTCCATCCTCCACTGGTTTCATCTCCTTTCGCCACCATTGCTGCCATCAGATTGAATATACTTGCACACTCATACCAAGGCTGAGAATTCACTAGGAAAAGGAACATGCAGTGGGGAGAAGCAAAGAAGCATGGTTTCATGACAAAAAAGAGGACATCACTTCAGAAGCTTGGCATGACAAGGAGGCCACCAGGGCCATCAAAGATGAGGAGAGAGATTGGTTGCTCAGAGGATGAGCAACACTTTCAGTAGGGGGGTGATGATGAGCCTCAAAAATGGATAATTATTTGGGCTCATTCAACCTCCTAATTTGACTTAATCCACCATTCTCATTAGTTTATTGCATGTTTTTTATTATATTTATGCTAATAGAGTGAATTTGGTTAGTCATTATGCCAACAAGTCTAATGGGTGCTTTGTGTAGCCTTTTTGGTCAATTTGGAGACAAAATTGAAGGTCTTAATGAGCACTTGGCAGCCAAATTCGTGGGAGAACAAGGGAGAGGATTTGTAGGAAGGTGTCCCCTTCATTTATGGGCCCTTACCTCGAATTCTCCACCATCAGCTCGGAGTTCAAAGGCCACCAAATCAATTAGCACAAGGGCAGCCAAGCAAGTCAAGTAGGACTGCTGTTAACTACAAGTTTTGGGCAGCCGAGTCCCTAAATTTTAGGAGGACTGTTGGGGTCCTCAATTTGTATAAATAAGAAGGCTTAGGGCCTCATTTTGGTTAGCTAGTGGTTAGTCATTTTGTAGCTGGTAGTTAGTCATTTCATAGTCTTGTTGTAGTCATTTTGTAGTTCGATTTTTAGGCAATAGATTAGCTTTGCTTTCAGCTCATTCTCAAGCTCTCCTTGTGGATAGTTTTGATGTAACTCTTCATTTCTTGATCAATAAAGATGAATCCAGCTTTGCACCAGCAATAAATCTCTCTTAGGAGGTTGTAGCTCTTGGGGTTGGGCCCATCTCAAGCACCCAGTACCTCCTTTGTTTATCTTTATGTGTGTTTGCTGCGTTCTTAAAATAAAATCTGCTCTTTAAATTTAAGTCTTGCTTTGTTATTTAGGTTGCTCTTGATGGTTAAAGTAGCTTTTTATGTTTAGAATAGATTGGTAGGAGTTAGTCATGCATTCAGATCTTTTGGAATGTTCTTGCTCACGTGTTGTACGTGGTTCTTGTTATAAATAAAGCTGCTGTCCATTCTTGTTACTGTTAGCTAGATCATATTAGGGTAGCATAACTAGATCTTTGTTTTCTTGCATGTCTTTGTTTGTTCAGTTTGAAAAACCACTTGCAGAGTACTTGTTATCCTTCTCTATCTACCCATAATCCATCTGATAATCTGCTCCAACCCTTAGTCCATGATTCGTACCCTTCATTTGCCATACTTTCCCCACCTTGCCCTAATTCCTACATTCTTGTGCATCATCGCTTCCTCCATCCTTGAACAAATCCAATCGCTCCTTAGCCTCATCCACCAAGTCCTAGGCCTATTCACACCCCTATTTCACCTCCATACTCATTCCTCCATCTTTTTCCCTCCATCCATTCTCCAAAATCCCATTTTGAAACATCCTGTAGAAGAATTACATAACATCCTGTAGAAATCCTGAACATCCTGTAGAACCCCTGCAGACTTCCTGTAGAAGCTCATAAACACGGTTTCTTGGCAGCCAAACTTTGTGAGACTCTCTGGAAGGGTGTTAGGGACCCTTTAGACCCTCTCTGAACCTTCCCAACCTTCCCCAAGCGCTTCTCCTCCTTGATCCACCTCTGCACAGTGAAAAGCTAGTTAAAAGCACATGCATGATAATTCTAATAACTTAATCAAAAATACAAAAAGATGTTTTCTTCAGATAGTGATAACTTAGACACATGCATTTTACCTTCCTAGAAGTAATGGCATCTCTTTCAGTAGTTTGCATGCTCTCCTTTGCGTCAGTAGGACTAGCTGGTAGAATTAGGGTTTGCTAGGGTTTGCGTTCCTTTTTGGCTTTCATTTTCTTTTCGCAATTAGATTAGCTTCCTTCGAGTTAGCTTTCATCCATCAATTAAAAAGATTCTTCTAAGAGCTCATAGAAGTTGGCTTAAGCTCCTAGCGGACTTGTGCCAGCTGACCAAGTGACAGCTGCGGCAAGAGCTAGTACTTGTGCATACAGCATTGTCGCTTCCAAGTTTGTTACGAACTACCGGGTTGATAAAATTAAAGAAGGGAGTTCCAGGAGTTGTAGCATTATTGCTACAATACTGGGGCCCACCACATCGCAGGTTTTCCTATGCAAAGTAGTGATAATCACGGGTTTGGGTATATAAAGTAGCGATGATCCTTGGATGTGAGGATTTTTTAGGTTTCTTCCTAAGAATCTAGAATGTCTTGGCCCCTATGGTCTTTTCTCATCCTATATGCTTTGATTTGTCAATGTTGTGATTGATTTCCTTGATTAATTTGCAAAATTTGTCTCTTTGGCTTTGAAGTGAAATCTGACTAAATTCTAGGGTTTCTAGTCATTGGTCATTGCTTGCTTCTTGTTGGTGTCATTGAGATGTTGGTTTTTACTAATTGATTGAGTGTTGTTTTCTGTAGAAATCATTGAAAACACTGTTTTACATTTGTTTTAGCTTGTATTTCGAAATTTACTTTTTGTGAAAATGCATTAGATTAGTTGCATTGAAAAGTTATTTTTGAGATTCATCATTGAAAATAGATCACATTTTTCAGTGATTGAAAGTTAAAACTGTATTAGGTGCATCTAATCATTCAAAATAAAAAGAAAAACATAACTCACATAAGTGCATCTTTGTAAAGTCAAAATCATTTTGCTTTCAAAAAGTTGCATTTAGGATAGTGAAAAGTGAAAATCTCTTTTACTTTTGGCATTGTGTTTGGGAGACGAAAATGAAAGTTAGTAGAAGGAATTTTGCATGATGCATTTTGTTTGATGCATTATTGATTGAAATTTCTTCCCTTGATTAGTCTAGCTTTCATAGAAAAGGTGACATCGTTTTGAGCCTCAAAACTGAAACATAATTGAAGATAAACTTTAAAATCTATCAATTAATCTAAGGAACATTTGAAACATTAACATTCATACTTAGTGGTCTAGGCTAGATACGTGTTCCAGCGTCTATAAAAATTAGCAGCCATCGTTCGCTCTTGCATTAGACAACGCTATCACAGACTTGTGCTCCCAGTACCGTCGCTTATATAAAGGGAGAACCCCATCAGTGGAAAACCTTTATCAATAGGAGGTAGAGTCAGCCTCCCTGTAAACATGACATGTTGAACACAAAATTCGGGGAGATTGCCTACACGTATGTCAAGTCCTTAGTAAATTTATTTGCTGAGTTGTATATTGCAGTTCACGGTTACTTGGTACTCCTTTTACCTAGATTCTCCTAAGTAGTCATTTTGATCTTTTTTGACTCTTTAAATTTGAAAATATCATCGAGCAACTTGTCCTTTCAAGCTCGCTAAACCAACAAAAGTGACTAGAGTTGCCTTTTCGTCCTTTTCTCAACTCTTAAAACATGAAACAGAAAAGTTTTTGTTTCAAATTCTAAAATTAATTGACCGCGGAACAAAATCTTTCTTGTGGAAATACTCCTTCGTAGATCTTAGGTTGATACCAATGGCAACATTTCCTGAGTATACCAATCAAGGAAACCCCTCTGACGGGAATCCTAGTCCTTTCCCTTCTCTTGGAAATACTGGTGCTCCCTATATAGTGACGTTGTCCCTTCCTGGATTGACCATTGGTCTTCCAGTTTGGTTGTTTTCGACCTCAGTTGTTCCGAGTGTCCAAACTGCTTTTCAACCAAGTTCTCCTCCACTTGAACAACATCAACATCATGTTGATTGTAAAGTTGATCCCTTGCCTTCTTCGCCTATTTTTTCTTGTCATTCTTCCTCTTCATCTGGTGAAAGTCTGGATTCTAGTAATCAGGAAGCTAAGAAGAAGAAGAAGAGGCCGAAGAAGAAGAAGTAAAATAAGCAAGGGGGAAACCAAGAAGCCATTGCTACGGATGCAATTGATGTAGAAAAATCTTCCAATCAATCCCGTAAAGTAAAATTCCCTTGCATGTTATGTAAGGGTGACCACCTTCTTCGGAATTGTGCTGGTATTCCCAAGGTCTTAGAGGTGTGGTCCACATGTTCACATCGACCTTTGTCATCAGCGTCTGGCGATCATGCTGGTGACAAACCTTCAACTAGTAAATCCCATGGGAAAAAGTGAAAAGTCAAATTTCCCTATAAGTTGTGTGAAGATAATCATCCCATTCACCTTTGTCCTCTTATGGATGCAACTTCCAAAGAGTTGGAGAACCTTACATCTTCTCAACCTCGTCTTCCAACTGGGTATTGAAAGCTTTCCCCTGATCCTTCACTAGTTGATCCCATGATTGATCAAAATACATATTTTTTCAATCCCACTCTCTCTGAAAATGAGTCTCATGAGTCCGTTCTCGACCAACCATTGATTGAGAAACCAATAGAATTGACTCCACCTTTAGTTAATTGTACCTTTCTGGTAGGGAGTGAAACTCATACTTCTCAAGTTCTTCTGGTTTCTTCAGTTTTGAATGAACTAGAGGGAAATCCTCCCATTCACGAGGTGCATGAGATAATTTCTCCTGTTCCCATAGAGAAAGAAGGAAGCTCTCACCTTCCCATGACACCCCCTCTGAGTAGTTTAGTCACTTATTTTGATTGGAGTCGACTGGCAGGATATCATCTTCCGTCTTATGTGCCTTTCCAGATTACAGTACATGCTTACCATATGGACGTACTTAGCACAGTCATAGATGAGGGCACATCTGTTAGCACCTTGTCCTCAACTTATTGGCAAGCTTTAGGTTCTCCTTAGCTTGTCCCTGTCACCCAGAATCTGTTAGCTTTTAACAGAGGAACCAGTCAAACGTTAGGGATCCTTCCTAAGTTACCTATTAATTTGGGAGGAAAGACTGTCTATATAGACATCATGGTTGTCCAAGGCCCTTAGGATGTTAGTCTACTCCTTGACTGCGACTACGTTTACATCATGGGAGCTCTTGTTTGTTCTCTCTTTCGAGTGATTTGTTTCCCGCATGAAGGAAGAATTGTGATCATTGATCAACTTACATTCATTGGTCCTAAATCGGCTCTCACTCAACAATCATCCCTAAGTGGTTCTTATGTGCAAGTGGTATCACCCCCGCCATAGATCAATTACGTGGCCACCTATTCCATGCCCACATCTACTGATAATCTAGTAGGCGATGTAGTATGCCATTTACTGGGGGCATTGGAGCCCGAATTTTCTATTGGATCCCTGGACATGTATCCCTTCGAGAGTGTTGTTCTCTCGTCTGATGATAAAATCTTGGAATCCATGGCCTCTTTTGGTTTGTGATCAATGTGATGGAGCAGAGTTCTCTGTCCTGTGTCAGTCTCCTTAAAAAGTGAAACCAGGGATATGGATCAGAGTTCCTTGTCTTGTGTCAAGCTCCCTAAAAAATGAAACCAGGGATATGGATCAGGGTTCCTTGTCTTGTGTCAAGCTCCTTAAAAAATGAAACAAGGGATATAGAGAAAAGTTCCTTGTCTTATGTCAAGCTCATTAAAAAATGAAACAAGGACCATGGAGCAGAGTTCCTTGTCTTGTGTCAAGCTCCTTAAGAAATGAAACAAAGGATATGAGGATAGTTCTTTTACTATGTCAACCTCGTTCAAAAATGAAATAGGTTATGAGCATGGTTCTTTTCCTGTGTCAAGCTCATTAAAAAAGGAAACAAACCCCTTTCCAATTCGAGTCTTTTATTAGATCTCGTAAAATCCCAGTCGAGTCTTTCACTTGATCTCGTAAGTAAACCTTCATTGAAATGAATCTTGGGGGACATGTACCTCAAATTTAGTCATTATGATGGGGGAACGCAAACTTATCTCAAGCATAGTTTATCTTTTGTTTCAATCTTGTGTAAAAATGAAACCAAATTCAAGAATAGTTTGTATTAGTTTCAAGCTTGTGTAAAAATGAAACCATTCCCACTTTACATCTCGTGATTGCCATTTTTATCAGCCAATTTTTGCTAGATGAGCCTTGGTTGTTTCATTCCATCATCACCATCTCTTTGGCCAATCATATGCTTTCACTTGGTTGTTTTACCCTTTCTTGAGGAACATCTAAGATGAGTGGTCTTATTAGCTAGCCTCTTGACCTTTACATGTTTTGAGTAGTTCCATCATCACCAGGAACCAATTGTTATCCTTTTATACCACTCGTTCCTCCAGGAGGAGTCATATTTTGGCTCTTTTCAGACTCCAAAAATATGAAAAGATTGTCGAGTACTTGCCATTTTGAACTCGTTAAAGTAAATGAATTGACGTCTACTCAATATAAGTTTAACCCTTTTCTGGACTGAGATAGACTATTGTACGAAAAAGGAACACCTTAGTCAAACATGGCTAGAAGGTTCCCTCGGATATTGTTTTCTACCTTTTCGGATTCGAGGGACAAATTACGAAAAGGGACATGATGGAGTTTACTTTTTCGTCTCTTTTTTAAACTCTCTAAATGTGAAAAATATACCGAGTTATTCTTAGGTCAGGCTCATTAAAACTTTATGACGAAAGACTTGTCACCATGACAAGCCCGAGTTTCTCCTTCCTAGAACTCGTAAAACTTACTAGGATGGATTCATATGAAGGATGGACTTATATGACAAGCATATGGTATCCTCTTCAAGTTTGTGTAAAAATAAAGAGGTACTCGCTAGAAATAGTGGGGGAAAATGAAGATGAAACATCCTTTGTATAGGCAGCATGTCTCTCTTGAACATGACACTCTTTTGCTTTTGTGTCGGGTTTGGGATATCCTCACTCAGTCACTTGTCCTTACGGGTTTGGCTGATCCATTTTTGTCTCTCATCTGACTTTTTCGCCTCGTCATTATGACCCTTGGTCCTATGTTGAGTATAAATGCTACCACACTCCGGAGTCGTGTCGCCAATATGTTCAAGAGAAGTCCAATTTGCAGTTATTTACCTATACACTGATTGAGTTATTGTTATATTTTTGAAAATTATTCCACTTTATTCCTTATTTCGTGTCGATGATGGGGGATTCATCATTATGACCCTCCTTCGATGGGTCACTTCCTGTCGACTTCAACTCATTATCCAGGGAGATCACTTAGAAACTCCCTCTCAGTACCTTAGAGCTTTCATGCCTTAATGGAAAGTTCTTCACATCTGACGATAGGTTTTCACTATTGGCCTTCGATCGGGTGATTCCATGAGTGTTCGATTTCAGATTTGTGATCACATTCACGGATTGTACTGTCGTACCTTGAGAGCCATTGTCATTATGGGTGGTTCCTCTCATGCCTGTTGATAGTCCACATCAATGGATGGTAATCAGGTGGTTTTCTAGTATGTTCAACTGCGACATATTCATTCGCATGTTAGAATTCGTACCCTGATCAGATTAGGATGGAGCACAAGACCATGAGTTTTGTCTAATATGAATCAAGCTACGTGGAGTTATGTGTTATTCAGAGATTGATCCGAATTTCTACCTTTGTAATGCCACTTCATGCATTATATATATGGGGCAACGTCATACATTAGGCTGACATGTGAACCATAAGCTGGGCCGACATATCAAGGAGATCACTTTCTTTATGAAGCCGACTTGCAAGGGATAGTGACACTTGTTTGGAGTGTAGATCTTTTGACAATGTGACTTTGACAAATCCTAAAGACATCAAGAAAATGTCTTTGACCTATGGTAAACATATCTTGCTCATGAAACCCATGATGCAAGAAATAATAATAATTGTTTCTTTTCTTAACATAATTTTTACAAGTCATAATGAAAACTGAACCTAGTTACATTTTCTTCAACACTCCCTCTTAACTAGGGAGGTATTCATTAAATGGTACAAGGCTATTCATCACTAAAGATATCTCATAAAAAGAGTCGGACTAGTAATCCATATGTATAGTATCATGATAACCAACATTGTCACATAGCAAGGCCTTGACTAACAACTCTATCTCTTAATAGATTAGAGCACAATGTTGGCGAGACCAATGATGATAGACACCTTCATCATTGTCTCTCAAGGTACATACCCACCCGGGTGTTCACTGAGTATGACCTTCTAGGACTATTCTTATCTTGGGTCCCCAACCCTCAAAGAATATCGGTCCTCTTGCCTACTCTTATCTTGGATGCCCTACACATCCTCAAAGAGTATCATATGCCAGATGATTACTCAATCCTCCATCCTTTCTTCAAAATGAAGACAAGGATGATGTGTTTATCTCTCCCTCTCAACTAGGGAAGATATGTCAACCAATCCAAGCTTATTTCTGAAATACATAAGCTTTTTATTGGGTAGAGACTTCATCAGAATGTCTGCAGTTTGATCATCGGTGGGGATATACTCCAACTTTAGCACACCATCCTGTACCAACTTTCGAATGTAGTGGTATTTGTTGTTTATGTGCTTTGTTTTCCCATGAAATACTAGGTCCTCGAATAGTCTTATACAACTGGTATTATCACAATGTATGATGGTAGGGTCCAATGGTCCTACAAATAAATCAAATAGCATCTTTCTCAACTAGACTGCTTCCTTACTTACTTCACAGGCTACAACGTACTCGACTTCAACACTACTTAAGGTCGCTGTCTCTTGTTTTTTTCTCATCCAAGAGATCATTAAGGATCCTAGGTTAAAACATCCTCCTGTAGTGATTCTTCCATCCTTCTCACTTCCACCTTAGTTGGAATTAGTGATCCCTTCTAGATTTACACTTCTTCCCTTTTCATATTTCAAGCAATAGTGGATGGTTCCTTGTAAATATCTTAATATGTGTTTTGCAGCTATCCAATGATCATGTCTCGGCTCTATTTGAAATTGGATGAGAATGTTTACTTCAAAAATGTAGAGGTAAATGTAGAGGGATTGGATAATTGAATTCGTCAGATTGAAGTGTATTGTAGGATACAAGGAATCAAATATGATGAAACCAAGATTCAACTTTCTTCTCTTAGAATGGAAGGTGCAACACTAATTTGGTGGGAAGCCAAAACTCAAGCGGACATGAAGAAACATGGTAAGGTTTTATCCTCTTGGAATGATTTTTTTGTTGCAATAAGAAGGCAATTTTATCCATTAACATACATGTAGAAACCTATTATGGATTGGAAAAACTTTAGACAAGCTACGGGGCAAAATGTTCAAAACTATACTCAAGAATTTAGAAAAAGGGATTTGATTTTGGGCATAGATTCGTATTCTCAAGATACTTTGCTCAAATACATTGGAGGATTACATAGTTACTTGAGATAAACCATTCTCATGTTTAACCCTACAAAACTAAATGAATTTTGTGTTTAGGCAACTCATTTAGAGGAAAGAGGGGAAATTTTTTCTAAAGAAACTAGTGAGAGTTCCTTTGAGTCTGGAGAAAAAGGAAAGGGTAAGTTTAAAGGAAAAGGAAAGAAGAATGCTGCCATGATGATGAAGATCATTGTTGGAAACTTCATACAGAGATGAGACCCAAAAAGTTTAAAAACAAGGAGAAAGAGAAGACAATTGCAACTACACAACATGAGTTAGGTTCTGATTCCGGGGATGAAAAAATGATCACAACCATGGTTTTGAAAGGTAAGGACATTACAAGTACTAGTTCTTCAAATTGTCTCAATGAAACTCAATATGAAAAAACAAGAATCGATCTTTTCCACATTAGATTCATTTCAAAACATACCAAGATAGATACATTGTTTGATAGTGGTTCACAAGAAAATATTATCTCATAAGACATTTTCAAGAAGTTGAATTTAGAAACGATTCCTCTTCCTAAGCGTTATCCTCTAGGTTGGATATGTGACAATGCAAAATTGCATGTGACAAAAAGTTGTAAACTAAAATTCACAATCATTGCAAACTTTTTAGATCAGGTAGAGCTTTTGAATCAGTGACCGGAGAATCCACAGTATGAACATTTTTATGCCAACGTTTCAAATCCCAAATGGGATCCATCATCAGGACTTAAGAATGATGATAAAAGAAGAGCGCTTAGAGAGAAATAAATAATAATGAGGATAATTTTTTTTTTTAAGGAACAACACAATGTCCGCTGGAATAATTTATTTATTAATTAATTTTATTAATTTAAATTTAATAAATTACTTATATTTTTATTTTTGTTGTTGAGTTTTTTATATATTAATATTTATTGAAGAGTTTGTACATTAATTCAAAACCTAAGGATTAAATTAGCGTATTGAACTAATATTTAAAAATTTTTATTTAAATTTTATTTAGAAATAAATAATAATAATAATTTTTTTTTAAATTAATTTCTATATAAATTAATTAATAAATTATATTAAACTAAAACATATTAAAAATGTTGAAAAATCAATATTAATAATGTTACTAGATAATAATAGGGTTAATAATAATAAATTAATAATGTTAATAAATATTAATAATATTTAAATTAATGATCAATTAATAATTAATTAACCGTAATTAATAATAATAACAATTAATTGCTAGATGAATTAATTAATAAATTAAGCTAATTAAAATAAATAAATGTTAATAGTGTTAGAAAATCGATATTAATAATGTTAAAAGAAATTAATAGTACTTAATTAATAATGTTAATAAATGTAAAGAAATTAAATTAATAATCACCTAATAATTAATTGATAGTAATTAATATTAATATTAATATTAATTAATATATTAATTAATTGCTATATAGAATTTGTCCAAGTTTAATAATTAATATATTAATTATTATAATAATTAATATAATAATGAATAATTATTAATATAACAATGAATGGTAATTATAATAATTAATAAGGAATAATTAATATAATAATTATTAATAATGAATAATGAATAATAATCACCTAATAATTAATTAATAGTAATTAATATTAATATTAATATTAATTAATTGTTATATAGAATTTGTTCAAGCTTAATAATTAATATATTAATTATTATAATAATTAATATAATAATGAATAATTATTATAATAATTAATATTATAATGAATAATTATTATAATTATTATAATAATTATTATAATTATTATAATAATTATAATAATTATAATTAATTAATATAATAATTAATATATAAATTAATAGCTATATAGAGAAATTATTATATTATTGTATTTTAATGTTAATTATTATACTTGTTATTATTAAAATAGGGTTACTGACTTTTAATATAAGGATAGGAGAGGGATATCTTACCTATTAAATGCTATACCTGGGATGTGTTGGCGATCTTGATTTCCCTGATCAAGGGAAGCCAGCTCCCGCTAATCTCCATACCATTGTCTCTGTTCAGATTATGAGGATGCTTGATAATTTCAAGTGCTTCTCTGATTTTTCGTCTCTGATGTTGTTCTTCCCTTGCGATAATTGATGCGCTTTCCAAGCAGATGTGGTGCTTAGTCTTTGAGGAGTGTTCTGCCAAGGCTGAAGTACGAGATCTTTCATTCCTGATATCAGCTCCATGTTCCTTGAGCCTTGTCTGGAGGGAGCGACCTGTTTCACCAATGTAGCTTTTACCACATGAACAATCTATTTTGTAGACTCCTTTAAGCTGATGTTTGTCAATATCATCTTTTACAGACCTCAAACCTTGCTTGATAGTTCCAGGTGCTGAGAAATGTGTGACAATGTTTTTCTTCCTTAGGATTTTAGCGATTTTGTCTGTGACTCCATGGATATAAGGTAGAAAAACTTTACCACACTGAGGCTGGTCTTGAGCCTTAGGTTCATGAGATAACAACTTTCTTTCAGCTTTCTCTATGGCTCTTTTAATCTCTTGTTCTTTGTAGCCTATACTCTTAAAAGTTGAAACTAAATGCTTCTTTTCTTCGTTCAGATGCTCCGAGTCAGAAATTCGAAGGGCTCTGATGGCAAGAGTGTTTAGAACACCAAACTTCTGGGCTGGGTGATGGTGGGAATCAGCATGGAGGTAACTTTCTGTGTGGGTTGATTTCCTGAAAACCTTATGCCCTAAAGAGCCATCCTCTTTTCTGATGATTAGAACGTCTAAAAATGGGATGCTCATGTTTTCTTCAAGTTCCATAGTAAATTTTATTTCAGGAGAGATAGAATTTAAGTGAATGAAAAACTTGTCAAGCTCTGCTTTACCATGAGTCCATTTTATATTGGTATCATCGACAAATCGCTTCCACCAGGCTGGTTTTAAAGGATATGATTCAAGGGCCTTCTTTTCAAAGTATTCCTTGTATAGGTTGGCCACGATTGGCGAAAGGGGGGATCCCATTGCCACACCAGAGGTAGAGCTTGATGTAATTCCAATTGATATATGTGGTATTGTTTTGGGAAGCCCATATCTATATGATATGAGAGCTATTTTTCATCGCCATGAGAAAAAATATCATTTGTTAAAGAATGGGATTGAGTACATTGTTAGATCACACAACAAGACGTTGAATACATCTATTGTAAATGCCAGACAAATGAAGAGGGTTGTTAATGTTAGTCATAACTTTTCATTGTTAATGATCAAACATGAAGGTGTTGAGGAATCTAAAGCCTTTCAAGGATATGAATCAAGTTTTAAATTTGATTTCATTGAGGTTTCTAATTCATGTGATAAGATGTTTCAAGAGTCTAACATGTTGCCTCCTAAAAGCGGTAAACAAAATGAAGTGAATTTGCAGCAGGATGCATCATTGTTGAACATTAGTGTGAACAAGATGCCAGTGTTAAAGCATGCAGATCAGGTCAAAAATAAAATGCAAATGATATTTGAAAAAGATGAAATTGGTCCCAAAACATCTTCTTGTGGGTTTCATAATGTTTTGGCTTTGAATAAGGATGGTGCATGGCGATGATGATCACATTTGGTAAAGAGTTGAGCCAAGTGCAAGGCTAGACACGTTAAGCATCATCATGACAACAATGTTCAAGGTGAAGGGAACTTCAAATTGTTTAAGTTTACATTGATTAAAGGCCAAGGAGGGAATGTGAATATTCTTTCAAAGGAATTTTTTTGTTCTGCTCATCTTGAAAAATTGCAGAATGATGTCATCGTTGATAGAAAGTCCAGGACTCCAAAATCAAGGAAAGTGTTGTACTTTAATGAAAATCTCAAAGCGACAAAGTCAAGAAAAGTTCGGTGGATTGAGACTGGAAGGGTGAGGGAACTGTACCCTCGTCTATTTTTTGACTAATAAAGAGCTTTCGGAGGTCCAAAAGCTTCCAATGGGGAGGAGTGATCCAACAGATCAGTTTAGTGCTTAAGATTCAGAGTGCTCCAAAATCATAAAAACATGTACGATTAAATAGATCTCAGTTATCTGAATCCAACACAACTCATTTCACTCAAAACCGATATCGGTTACTCCCGATATTGCGTTCTCTTCGATTTGCTAAACAACGAAAATTTTGAAAATGAGTTTGCAGGGATGCCCAGTCAATAGTCTGTACGCTGACTAGGAAATGATTGGATAGGGTGACTGTGCCTCCCATCAACTAATGTGATGAGGACAAGTGGCATGTTTTCATTGGTTCTTTTGGTGGCTTGTTATTGGTTAAAGTGTGATTGGGTGGACCAATTAGAAGATGCCACGTGGGCCGATTTTTGGCTACCATGTGGCCTCCTATTGGCCATGTAAAATTATTGTTGGAGGTCTAATTGCCTCCGCAAGGTCCGAATATGAGACCTACCACTTTCCAGCCAAGCCCTCCACCGGCCCACATACATTGGTTCTTGTTTAGTATGGGTGATAAAGGCTATATAAACTCTATGTAATGCGTCACTAGGGGAAGGGGGCCGAGGCTAAGCCCTGGCCCCTGGCCACCCCAGCGCCATGGGACCATAGGTAGGGGCCAAGGGGCTAGGCCTTAGCTCGGCCCATGGCCACAACCCCTAAGTTAACATTGTTGGAGAGTCAATGCAAAATACCGGAGGCAGAAGGTAAGGGGGCCAACCTCGAGGGGCTAGCCTTAGGTCACAAGGGATCCATGCAACCAAGAATGTGAAGAGAGAGGGGGAAAACCCTTAGTGCTCGGAGCGAGGGCTAGCCCCAGGACCTATGGCCCATTGCATACCGCACCGCTATTTCATTTGGAGTGCAGGTTAATCATCGGCGGAAAACAATGAAACAAACCCCGAATCCAACGCATATGGTCACGCCATTTGGCGCCTTTTTATTCAGTTCAAGGCTAAAATAGTGCAATTAAGTGTTCGAAAATTTGCACCCAAATGAATATCGCTAGCGCAAGGCACAATTGTCGCTCCACGTGACCACAAAAGGCAGAATTTGTGGAACAATTTGTAGGAGAGTTCGAATTGGAGGATAGTCAGTAGGAAAACTTCTCTAGAGCATAACTCAGTCAATTTTTTATCTTTTTGAGAGTAGAAAGAGCCTAGCTAAGGGTTTTTGACTATTCTGGAGCCATTAGAGACATTGTTTTAGCATTTTGAGCACTGTAACTTGATGTAAACACATATTTTTTAGCATAATGAAAGAGGCCCAACATTGGAAGCTAGACCAGGAGATGTAGCTCAAGAGGGGTGAACTCCTTTATCATTTTTTGTCTTGTGTATGTTGTTATGGTACTGATGTCTTATTTATTTTCTGCAAAACTGAGATAAAAATAATCTTTTATGTGTTCAATAAACTGATCCTCTACCCAAAACACCTATAATTTTCAAATGCAAATTGTTAAAATCTTCAAGTTTACATATACAGATCAAGGGGGTTTGAGGGGGAAGTGTAGATCCCTGTGACTGTTGAATTTTTCCTAAGAAAAGGGGTAAATTACATAGTGTATGTGTTTAATTGTTGGCTTCGGTTGTTGCTCACTGTGTTTCTTTCATTCTTGATATATTATGATGGCCATGGTTATTAATTATCGAGGACTGGTGTAAGTCTGTGAGTAATGCTTGTACGAAATGTAACATCAATGGTCCTAATGGTGTTGGTTTAAATCCATTATGTGATTAATGGGTTGTGGTCGCATCTAATTCTACGGTTAAGCCTCAATGGTGTTTTAGCTGAGTCTTGTGCCCGATAGTAGGCATGATTGATAATTTTATTACTCACATCATGGCTATGTTAATGCCTATAAATATAGTGTGGAATGGGATTTCCATTCCTACATAAATTAACATCTGATGTAAGGTCTTCTTTGCTATAGACTATAGTTACTGAGTAACACTTTACTTCGAGGAAAAAATCAAAGAAACTCAAATGGTTGCTCTAGGATATTAAGGCAGAAAAATATTGTAATTGGATCTCAAACTTAGGCTAGTCCGAGAGTTCGAGTGTTTGGGGGAGAATGGCAAATGTTACTTCGTCATGGGCCAGAGATAACGTGAAGGGGTGTTGGTTGAGCTGAGCAAGGTGTATCTGTCATGGGGACGATATGGTTGAAGGCCACATCATCGTGGAGCATAACTCCCTGGAGATGTTATGTAGTGTATCATGTGTAATGTAGGCGTGATGCCATGATTGACGGAAGTTGTAGAACTAGAACTATCCTATCAATTGAAATCTAATTTCACAGTGCACGGTGCCTGCTTTGTCTTGGACCTGGGCTACGAAGTTAGTGTGGTACGATGATAGGATTAAAAAGTCTTCGTCCCGGGAGACAAAGATGGAGATGACATATGATGGGAAGTCCCTTCACCATCGGTTTTATGAATAAATTGTTATAACATAAAAAAATGAAATAACAAGTCTTGGGCCCATGGTCTAGGTGATGTGGCATGTGCCATGTGGTTTTGGCCACGGCCACACTTGGAGCCCTAAGTGATGTGAGACCACCTAGGTAAGGTGGGGGTGCCACGTGGTAGGTCCCTTGCCTATGTGGCAAGATTTAAATGGCAAAACTTTAAAAGGTCATCACTTTTCATCTAAGAGTCAGATTTGGGTCAAATTTATAATTCTAGAAAGGTCTTGACGAGTTGCATGTAATGGTGTTATCCAAAGTTGATTCTACCAAATTAGGAAAGGAAGGGAATTTCGTAACCCTATTTCCATGAGGAAATTATGGGGGTCATTAGCGGAAATATCAGCGTAAAAGTGCCCATCAAATTTTCATGTAATTTCCATGTTATAATATGTAAACCAATCAAAATCCTTTAAATTAAAAATAGGTACATGTTAATATTTTGGAGGGAAAAGAAGAAAAACTATATTTTTTTAATTGTATTTTTGGCTTATCTCCTTATAGGTTTACTCAAACTTCAAGTATAGAGATTCATTGGATGCATAATTAAATTCCACATCCAATGAGTACCCATTATGCATATTTTTGAGAAGAATCACATTGATAAAAATGGAAGATACATTAAAAAAATGTGTTTAATACGTTTTTTAAATGTATTTTCATTTTTTTTTATCAATGTGAGTCTTCTTAAAAGTATGCATGATGAGTACTCATTGGATGTGGAATTCAATTATGCATCCAACGAGTGTCTACACTTGAAATTGAATAAATATATGAGGAGATAAACAAAAAATACAATTAAAAAAAATTAGTTTTCTCTTTTCCCTCCAAAATTCTTAACTCTAATTTTATTATTTTAAATATTATTTCTATTATTTTTCCTTAAGAAACCACTTTTAGGCTGAAATTTCCTCTAATGTAGACTAGGGTAAAATAACAAGTCCCACTAGACTTGGGAAAGTCCAAGTGAGTAAGAGAAAGTGTTACATAAGTTGAAAAATAGATTCCAAATTTTTGACTATATTTCTAATAAAATTGTTTAATTTTTTAATTTATTTTAAAATAAACTAAATCTTTTAAAACCAAAATTCCATAGTCAAATTTTCATCCATTACACTTAAATGTAATAATATATTTTCACAAAATTTTCCTATTTCTTTAAAAATAAAATTATTTAATAAATAAATTAATCTCATAAAACTTCGCAACATCTAAAATACTATACCATTGACATAAATTATACTAACAATGTAACATTGGCACCAAGTACCATGTAATAAGTACTTTGCCGTATTATGTATAAGCTTATGTATCCCAACATGATTTCACATACCTGCAACTACTATGTATAACCACGATAACACAATAAATAAAATCTTAAATGTATTATGAATCAAAGATATTAAAAAATTTTAAATATGAAATTTGAAAATTTAATAATTAGTTGATATATTAATATTATTTATTAATGGTTTTTTTTGGTAGTTTAATGGGGGATGTTTTCAATGTATTATAAGGATTTAGGTTCAAATTTTTTGAGTTTATTAGTTGTTAAGGAACAAGGTATCACGATTCATTTTGGAGGTTATAGTGGTAGTAGTCAAATCTATCATGTATCACATATGTATGAGATTGACCCAATTACCATTTTTCTAGTTAAAAAAAAAGGAACTTTAACTTCATTAAAATTAAAATTTATTAAGTGTTGAAAGATAAATTTTCATAATTATTAATTATTAAATAAGGTAAAGTTTAATTATTCTTTATTTTCATTTTTTTTCTTAAATAAGATTATTGTTCTCCATTGTTTAAAATGTATTTTTGAATGTATAAAAAAATTGAGAGCTCTGAAAAACCCTAGAGTATTAGTTTACATAAAATTAACAATTCAAATATGTCATTCCAACAAATTTTAAACAAATTTAATAGAAAAGTATATCTCAAAAAATGGAAAAGTAAGCATTTAAACTAAACTAAATAAATAAATGTATTACATTTTTATATAAATTAATTAAATGATCCTTCATAACTCTGGATCTACCAAGCACCTAGAGGGATCAAATCTCTCATGATGCAAATCATTTAAACTATACTAAACAAATAAATACATTACATTCTTATTGTTGGAAAATTAGTTAACAAAATAATGAAATACAAAAAAATATTACGGAAACAAAAATACAAAAATGCTTAAAAAAGAGAGACACAAATATATGTGGTTCACCCAATTTGGGCTAAGTCAATAGAGAAATAACTAGTCCTTCATTTTATATTATCCAACAAAATGAAGAAATACAATGTACAACACATCCGTTGTAATTTCCTCTTTGCTCTCACACAACCTCCTCTCTCTCTCTTGCGCTTAGAATAATAATACATAATCGCAATAAAATTCCCTCATATAAACCGAGGTTTGTCTTTTAGGGTTAAAAAACCCTAAATTACATAACTTCTACTGTCAGATCATCCACCTAATGAACGACCCAGATTGACTACGAAATTACAATAGTTTACAAAAAAAGTTTTCATCTATTTTTAGCTTCAAGGGGGCTGCCCTTAAACCCTTGTCAGGGGGGGCTCATAAAAGTCGTCATCTTGCCCCCCCGCTCAACCCCCTAATGGAAATTAAACGGGCGGTGTTTCCAACCAGTTAGGAACATGGATCCAATGTGGTTGAAACAAAAAACCTCTAAACAATAAGGAAGATAATCAGGCTCCACACCCAATAATCTCCCCCTTGGAGACTGATTACATAAACTCCATTGTTGCTTCACTTGCTAGACAATGACTCCACTTGGACCTAGTTGTTTCTCATCTTCACCATCATACTTAAAGACTAATTGAAACTGAGCAAAATCTCAGTTTCTCCCTAGTTACAACTTTTGTTAACATATCTGCAGGATTCTGGCTAGTATGTATCTTTTCCAGCTTCAACTGTCGATCTTCCAACGCTAACAGTATGAAATGGTACTTGAACTGTATATGTTTCGTATTGGAATGAAATGTTGAGTTCTTTGCAGGATGAATGACACTCTGGATGTCACTGTATAACCTGCCCATCTCTTGCTTCTTTCCCAATTCATCCATAAACCTTTCTAACCAAATCATTTCTTTACTAGCCTCTGTAGCAACAACATACTCTTCTTCCGTTGTTGAAAGTGAAATAATATTTTGCAATTTTGAAACCCAATTAACAGTTGTTCTACCTATAGTAAACACATACCCTATGGTGCTCCTCTTGTTATCTCTATCACCTGCCATATTTGCATCAACATATCCCTCTAGAGAAATGTTTGAACCACCAAAGAATAATGCTTAATTTTGGTACCTCTAAAATACCTGAGAATCCACTTTACTACCATCCAATGATCTTTTCTTGGATTGTTCATATACCTTCTTACAACTCCCATTACATGTGCATTATCAGGCCTTGTGCAGATCATTGCATACATTAAGCTTCCAACTGTTAATGCATATGGAACTTTATACATATAATCCATCTCTTCCTGAGTCTTGGGACACCTCTCCTTACTTAGTTTGAAATGGATAGCCAAAGGTGTACTAACTGGTTTTACATTCTGCATATTAAATCTTTCCAACACCTTTTATATGTACTCACTCTGAGACAACGTTAATTTGTCATGTTTCTTGTCTCTAGTTATTCTCATACCAAGGATTTGTTTTGCAGTGCCCAAATCCTTCATTGCAAATGAATTTGTCAAATTTATTTTGAGCACATTTATTTCTTGCATATTAGACCCTGCAGCAAGCATGTCATCTACATACAATAATAATATAATATAGTTGTCATCATTTTTCTTTTTAAGATAAACACAATGGTCAGAGTGACATCTAGTATAACTTTTTTCAGCCATAAACTTGTTAAATTTTAGATACCACTACCTTGGATCTTGTTTTAATCCATACAAGCTCTTCTTCAATTTGCACTATAATTTCTCATTTCCTTTTACCTCATACCCTTGTGGCTACTACATATATATTTCTTCCTCCAAATCCCCATGGAGAAATGTTGTATTTACATCTAACTACTAAAGATACAAATAGTTTTTTGCCACTAAACTTAAAATAGTTCTGATTGAAGTCATCTTAACAACATGAGAAAAAATTTCATCAAAGTATATACCTTTTTTTTGTGCAAACCCCTTCACCATAAGTCTAACCTTATACCTCTGTTTTCCTCCATCTTCTTCCTTTAACCTGTAAACCCATTTATTCTGCAATGTTGTTTTATCTACAGGAAACTTGGCTGAGTCCCAATATTGGTTATGCATCAAGGAGTCCATCTCTTATTCCATGGCTTGCTCCCACTTCTTCTTGGTTTCTATTTGCATTTCTTCTTCATATCTTTCTAGTCCACCAGAATCAGTCAATAATACATAATATAATGAAGGAGAGTATTGTTCAGGGGGTCTACTTATCCTGGTAGATATTTTAACACTGCTTTCAGGGGTTTGAGGTGCATGTTGTTGTTGTGGTTGTTTTTATTGTTGTGGCTGCTAATCATTATGATTTCCAGGAACCTTTAAATTTTATATAATCTCATCAAGCACTGTGTATTCTTTGTTTTCCTTTTCTTTTTTCTTTTTTATGCATCAAATCCTTATACGAGACCTTTTCATTGAATATGACATATTATCTCCTACTGATTTTGTGATTTTCATAATCATATAAGTGTTAACCAAAATCATTAACACCATATCCAATAAAGGTATATCTTTTTTATTTTTCCTCAAGCTTTGTTCTATTTTCTTTATTAATGTGGACAAAGGCTTCACAACCAAAAATATTTAAAAATGAGTAGTTTACCTTTTTACCTTTCCATGCATTCTCTTAAATACCACCATCCAAGGAAATTGAAGGCCCTTTGTTTGTTAGATAAACAACAATATCTATCACATCTGCCCAAAATTGTAAGGGCAATCATATATGCAATCTCATGCACCTTGCACACTTCATAATTATCCTATTCATCTTTTCTAACACACCATTTTCCTATGGCATTCCTGGAACGGTCTTCTCTCTACGAATTCCATGTTATGAATAGTAGTTATCAAACACTTTACTGTAATATTCACCTCCATTGTCTAATCTGAGACACTTCAAATTTTTCCTTTTCTCATTCTTAACCAAAGCTTTCCATTTCTTGAAAGTATCAAATACATCAAATTTATTTCAAATATAATAAATCCAGGTTTTTTGAGTTGCATCATCAATAAAAGTAACATAATAGAGAGACCCACTGAGAGATGATACCTGAACAACCCCCCATACATCTATATGCACAAGCTCTAATTTTTCTTTCCCAACTCTGATAAATATGATTCTCTTTTGCTTTCCATAAACACAATTCTCATAAATATCCAAATCAACATGCGTCAAACCTAGAAACAAATTTCTTGAGTGAAGAACTTGTATTACCTTCTCACTCATGTTCCCGAGCCTATAATGCCACAATATTGTATCTTCTCCTATGGAGGTTAAAGAATTAACATAATTAGAAATATTATTGCATAAATGGAATGTACCTACCTTTTTTCCTTTTGCTATTACCAGGGTTCCTTTAGTGACCTTCCAGGTTTTGTCTGTAAAAGTAGTTACACAACTTTCACCTCCAAACTACCCTGTTGAAATCATATTTTTATTTCGATCTGGAACATGCCTTACCTCCTATAGCCATTGGTTTCCATTATGTTGCTTTATAAAAACCTCACCCATTCCAATGATTTTACAAGTTTTATCATCACCCAAACGAACCTGTCCAAAATCTCCATAAACATAATCAATGATGAAAATGTTTCCTATCACATGTGGCATGGAATGAGGCCCGTGAATCTACCGCCCATGCATCAACAATATTCTCTTTTGAGATAATCAAAGCTTCTTGCAACACATCACCTGTCATATTCGCTTCATGATTGTTCTCTTGTTGTCTGTCTCATTATTTTCCTTTCTAAGATTTGCAGTATTTCTTCAGGTGTCCTTTCTTCCCACATTTCGAGCACACTATCCATGATATGGATTTGGATGTTCCTTTTCTTGACTTACTGTGATTTTCTAGGCTCCTTCATCTTTCCATTTTTCTTCCCCTAGTCTCTACAATCAAAGCATTACCTGATGTCTCATGAGAGCTTTTCTGTCACATTTCCTCGCTAAGGATGACACTAACAACATCATCAAACTTTAAAGTACTAGATCTAGAGATAAAGTTACTAATAACCATAATTAAGCCATTCAAACATTCTGGCAATGAGCACAAAAATAATAGAGCCCTAACTTCATCATCAAAATTTACCCCTAAAGAACTTAACTGACGGGTAACCGTGTTAAATTCATTTAAATGATCAACAACAAATCTAGCTTCTGATATCTTCATATTAAATAGACGCTTCATAAAAAATACCTTATTTTAGGCAAAGGATTTTTCATATAGTTTGTCCAATGTCGTCATTAAACCTTTTGTTGTCATTTCCTTTGAAATGTTAAAAGCCATTGACGCTACCAGACACAACCATATTATTCCTAGTGTATTTATGTTGAGAATCTCTCATTCTGTGTCTGTTATACTCGTCGGCTTCTTTTTTTCCTGCTTAGTGGTAGGTACAAATCTTTCTGATATAGATAATCTTCCATCTGCATCTTCCATAGCTGGTAGTTTTGGTCGTTAAATTTCTTGACCCTAAACCTACCATCTTCCATCATTGCTCCTACTCGAACCAGAAACGCTTCTCTCCTATGAGTTTATTATCCAAATAAACCTTCAGCTTTGATACCATTTGTTAGAAAACTAATTAACGGAGAAATGAAATACACAAAATATTGCAGAAACACAAATACAGAAACGCATAAAAGAAGAGAGATGCAAATATACTTAGTTCACCTAATATGGGTTACGTCGATAGAGAAACAACCAATCCTTCCTTTTATATTGTCTAGAAAAATCAAGAGATACAACCTATAATAGATTTGTTGTAATTTCCTCTTCACTCTCACACAACCTCGTCTCTCTCTGTGGCTCAGAATAATAATACACAATCGCAATACAATTCCTTCATGTAAACCGAGGGTTGCATTCTAGGGTTAAAAAACACTACATTACATAACTTTTACCATTAGATCATTCATCTAATGAATGACCTAGTTTGACTACGAAATTACAATATTTTACAAGGTAATTTTTCATCTATTTTTAGCTTCAGGGGCGCTGCTTCCAAACCCCTGCTAGAGGGGGCTCATAAAATCCAATGTCACCCTCTGGACCTTGTTGACGATGATTAAACAGATGGCATTGTTGCCCCATTAGGAACAAGGATCCAACACGACTGAAACAAAAAGCTTCTAAACAATTAGGTTTTGCACCCAATACTTATATAAATTAATTAAATGATCCATCTTAACTCTAGATCCACTGAGCACCCATAGGGATCAAATCTCTCATAAGGGAAACCTTTTTCTAATCCAAAAATTAAGGAAAAGTTTGCACTTTGAAATATTTTCTCTCTCATGGCTCTTGGTAGACTGAAAATTAAAATGGATCTCTCGTGATTTTGAGCAAAAAATTAATAAAATGACGTAGCGCCACCCGTTGACCAGGGTGTCCGTGAACCACAGAATATATATATATATATATATATATATATATATATATATATATATATATAGATATATATACCCAATCATTTTTGGGAGTAGAAAACACTCTCTTTATATATAATTATTCTTTTTATAAATATTTTTTGAAAGGTTAAGTCTTTATTCATATAACCGTTTATCTATGTATGTGTGTGTTTATGTGTTATATGTCAACTCCATATTAAAAAATGAATGAACTACAAATCTCCTGAAAAAAAAAAAAAAAAACCTATTAATAGAATAAGAATTTTCTATATATATATATATATATATATATATATATGTATGTATGTATCCTTTTGTTTACATAGTATATACATAATTGACAATGAAATATTTTATTTATGATTAGTATATTCTATATTTTAAAATATTAATATGTCTCAATCATATTTTGAAAGTAAAAAACATTAAAAAATGAACGAATTACAAATATCCCTTAAAAGAATAAAAATTATATATATATATATATATGTATATAAATGACATTGAAATATTTTGTTTTTGATTCACATTCTACACATTAAAATGTTAATATACGTCTCAATTTAGAAATAAAAAACATGTCTATATAACTCTTTCTATAAAATTTATTTTAATATAAATATTTTTTAAAATATATATGTTATTAATATTTAAAATGTTACATTTCAACTCTATTTAAAAAAAAAAATTACAAATCTCCAAAAAACAATTTTTTTTTTAAAATAAAATGTTATATATATATATATATATATATATATATATATATATATATTGAAATATTTTGTTTATGATTTACATTTTATATATTGAATTGTTAATACATACACAATTATATTTTGAAATAGAAAATATATATTCCTAAAATTCTTCATATATTATTTTTATTTTATATATATATATATATATATATAATTCTTTGTATATTACTTTTACTATAACTATTATATATATATATATATAAAATTAATGTTACTTCCAAATGGGATGAACTCTTTTGATTAGTGAACATTTACTTTTCATTTGCATTTTTGTTGATGTAGAATGTAGTATGATTCTATATTATTAGACATGTATTGATGTTTCTTCTTTTGTAACTAGAAAAATTTGTTGATATTTAAACTTTGGACTACACGCTCAGTGAGCAAATGGTCATAGCCCTGGTTTCCCACTAGGCAAGTTGGATACTCAGTGAGCAAATGGTCATAAACCTGGTTTCCAACTGGGCAAGTGGAGATCACCTATAAATAATGATCTGATCAATGTAATTAAAATTAAAATGTTACATGTCAACTCCATATTAGAAAATGAATTAATTGCAAACCTTTTTGAAGAATATATATATATATATATATATATCAACTCCATATTAAGAATACAATAAATTATACATATATTTTATGATGAAAAATGAAAATACAATTTTTTTTTTTAAATTTAAGTTACTTTGTTTTTCTTTATATAAACTTGATATAAAATTATGTTATTTAATATGGACATTAAAATATTTTATTTATGGCTAACAATAAAATATTTTTTTGTTATTAGTATATTTTTATTTTAACTATTACATGCCAACTAAACATAAAATGAATTACATATCATGTAATATCAATTATATTATTTTTACATGAATTACATATCATGTAATATCAATTATATTATTTTTACATGACATTTGTCATGTACATATTAAATAGTGAAGGTATTACATATGTTTTTAATATTTTTTTCTTTTCTTTTACTTTCAATTATTTGATTTCAAAGTAAAATAAATATAAAATTAAAAGGGAAATTAAAATATTTTATTTATTTTTAAATTTAACATTGAGTACCAACATCTTTCGTAAAATTGAAAAGTAATGTATGCCTAAAAATAACAGTTGAAAAAAAAAAAAAAAAAAAAAAAATATCCCTCAAAACCATTAAAAAAAAAATGAAAAAAACCTATTCCATATTTAACATAAAAAAATATTGTTTATTTAGATAAATAAAAATATCATATTAAATTAATATTATAAATAGTTTTATTTTAATTAACTCCAAATAAAACTTTGTGTTTTCAAAAAACCCTTCCATAAATTTAAACTAATATCATATAATAATCCATTTTTATTTACTTTTATATGCCATTTATATTGAAAAAAAAAGCTGATGTTAAACGCTTTCAAAGTATCTTATAACTCGTTTTGGAAATGAAAATATTATAAATCTGCCAGACCGTACGGCATTACACAAATCCGGTTTAAAATGGAATCCTTTTGATTAATTAATGTTTTTCTGGGCCATCTTATGAGTCATGTGCACGTCCCATAATTCCATACTCGTACACAAGAAAACATCCCGTTCCGTTCTAGAGGTTTCCACCGTTGTTGGGAGGCCTCCACCGTTGTTTGGAGGGAATTTCAAGTTGCTGAGAGCAAAATTTTACCCGTCTGTTATCTGCCATGGGTTGATACAGGTCACAGGTTTGAATTTTGATACGTTTGTGGAAACAAATTATTTGGGTGAAGTTAAATTTTTTTCAATAGACAAAATAAGAAAGTGGATTTGGATAAATGTAGAGTAATATCAGGGCATTTTAAGGCGTAAGTTTGTTCGCTTTAAATGTGAACAAAGAAGAAAAAAATAGTTCAAAAGAAAAAAAAAAAGAAAAAAAGTAAGTAAATAAGAGTAGCAAAAATAAAGAAGAGTCAACCAGTTACAGTCCCACATCTACACCTCTTACTTGGTCATCGGATCTTTATGTTCAAGAATTGATGAAGGGCAGCACAAGGTTTGGAATTTTGGAAGCCAAAAAACAAGAAAGGGACCACAAAATTTCAGAGATCACATTTGCAAATCATGTTTAATAGAAGGTAATAGAATTTTAAAAGAACAACTAACTAGTTTACAAGAGGCTCTAGAAACAGAAAAACAAAAATGGCAAAGCATGAAGACAACGTGACAAACCATGAAAGAATCAATAGCAACAAACAAGGATGTGATAATTTCTAAAGAAATTTAGGTATATACACAAGTATATCAGCAAACAGACCTTTTGAAAGAGGAAGAAAAAAAGAACAATAGGAAAGACAGTCCAAAATAAATCAAAGCTAGAGATGACGCTAATGGTTACATAAGGACAGAGGAAGAAGAAGATGCAAGTGTCCATAAAACACAGGAAAGAGAACACAAAGAAAGAAAATACAGGGAAACAAACTTTATTATCAGGGGAATAAGAGATTATGGGAGGAATGAAAGTACTTTCAATTTGACAAGGGATTTTATGAAAAAGAAACTACATTGGAAAGGGAAAATTTTCCTAGCAAGGAGGGTGGGGAAGATATGTGAAGAGAGGCATCAACCCATAAAAGTCACCATGGAAAATACACCATCTCTTCAGTAAAAAGAAATTCTTGAAAGACTCACACTTCTTCCTATATGAAGATTTAAATAGCAACCAACAAGAGGAGAGAAGGGTCGAAGTGGAGAAAAATAGAGTAGCAAGAAATGAAGGGAAAAGGGCATGTTTGGACAATGGTAAAGTAGTTATTGCAATGTTTGGGACTCAGGAAAAAGAAAGGCAGCAAGCAGGCAATAAAGAAAAAACAGAGAATTCAATAATAGGGAGGAAAACAACAAGATAAATATGAATGAAAAGGGGTGAAGGCTCAAGTTTGAGTCTTATGTGCCAAACTGTGTAGCAGCCAAATCCTACCCAGGTCTAGCTAGATTTAGCTTGTTGGAATTGTAGAGGTTACCCTTGGAGGAGGGGACTTGGGTTAGGGCCTATTGTAGAAGGTAGAGACATAATTTGTCTCACAAAAACTCATGAACATGATGGTTGCAAAACTCCTATGTTTGATGGTTATTTGAAGTTAGTAGTTTGGAACAAAGTAGTAGAAAATGACAAATAGTATGGGGGAATACTAGTTTTAGTGAAAGAAAAAGAAGGTCGTCACATTCAATTAATGAAAGAATATGCAAATAAACAATATTTATGGTTCAAAATATTAAAGAATGAGAATCACATAAGTATTGCAACATGTTGTTTTACCCCTCAAGTCTTAAAAACTTACAAAAGCAAAGGGCTAGACAACAAGGATCCGTATACAGCTTTAAAGAAAGATTTTGCAATGTACTCACCATAGGGAGAAGTTATTTTAGTGGGATATTTTAATGCTAGAACAACAAATCAACAAGTTTGTAGGTTTTAACCCCGTACAAAAATTACCTGCATACGAATTCTAAAAGCAGAAAATAAACAATGGCGAGAGCATAAAACATAAAACATATATACACAGGGATTTTACCCTGGATCCCAAAACGAGGAATACCAGATTGATTTTTCATTATGTTCCTTTCAATGTTACAATACATATATATACATGCCGAAGCATCCATAAATCCCAATCCATTAACCCTGGATTAGAACATAATCATAGTTCCCTTGACCAGATGTAAAAAATACAATGGACAGAAAACCACCATGTCCAAAACCATGTGCAAATTCCATGCACAAAATCATAGGTAGGGCTGTCCACCTAATATAGGGTCCAAAAAAAAATTCCCGAGGCGCTGCTTCGAACCCTGTGCATGGGGGCGGTAGCCCCCCTGCATATCCCCAATAGGGGCAGCAATTGCCCCTCTTGTGACCCCCCGGCAGCGCTTGACGCGATGTATAGGAAGCCCTCTAGCCCCCCTTATCACCCCCCCTGTGTGTGGGGTAGTCATGGAAAGAATATAACACAACCCAAGATTCTCCCACTTGTTGTCTTCTTTCCACAAGGGGCCAAAAGAGAGCTTAGTCATTGATCCAACCCTGCAATGCCCATTCTTTCTCTACACCAAAAGAACTTCTCAATGCTCACAAAATTTGGCAATGCATCTGCAATATTCTTCAAAGTTTCCACCTTTACCAACAACACATTTTTGTCCTCAACCATATTCCTCACAAAGTGATAATGAACATCAATGTGCTTTGTCTTTGAATGATAAGCAGGGTTCTTTGCCAAGAAAATTTCACTTTGGCTGTCAGAGTCTATCCTTATAGCTCGTTGTACTAACCCCATACTTGAACACAATCTCTGCAGCCAAACTACTTCCTTGCTTGCATAAGTGGTTGCCATGTATTATGCATTTGTAGTTGAAAGTGCCACTACAGGCTGTCTCTTACTCATCCAACTAACCTCACCTCCAAATAGGTTAAACACATACCCACTTGTAGATATTCTCTGATCTAGATCTCCAGCCCAGTCTACATCAACAAAGCCATTGATTTCCAAAACTATGTCCAATCTTGGTCTTCCTTGGTAGCAAAAACCATAATCACTAGTGCCATGCAAATACCTGAAAACCGCTTCACTGTTGTCCAATGCTCTTTCCCTAGTTTTAACATAAATCTGCTCAATACTCCCACTGCATGTGCAATGTCTCATCTAGTACATACCATTGCATACATCAGGCTACTCACTGCACTTGCATATGGAACATAGGACATGTCCTCTTCCTTTTCTTATGCCTTGGGACACTGTTCAGCAGATAAATTTACACCTACAGTAATAGAAACCTTCACTAGTTTAATATCCTACATATTAAACCTCTGTAGTATTGTCTCGACATGCTTCCTCTGGTTTAACCAAAGCTTCCTCTTTGCTCGATCTCATTTAATTTCTATGCCCAAAATACAATTTGCAGCACCAAGATCTTTCATGTCGAATTTGGAGGACAATTGGGTCTTCAAATATTGGATAATTTCTTTGTCATTTCCAACCAACTACATATCGTCCACATACAAGACCAGATAAATAATATGGTCACCAATTAATTTGAAATACACACGGTGATCTGCTTTGCTTCTGGTGAGGCCACGTTCCAGTATAAATGTATCAAATTTTTGATACCACATCCTTGATAACTGTTTTAACCCACACAAAGACTTTTTAACTTGCGTACCGATTCTTTCTTACCCTTCACTGCAAAGCCTTCAGGTTGCTTCATGTAGATCTCTTTTTCCAAATCCCCGTGAAGAAATGTTGTCTTCACATCTATCTTTTCTACTTCAAAATCGAAAGCAACAACAACAGTTAAAACTAATCTAATAGAAGCTACCTTGGAAACAGGGGAAAAGATATCACCAAAATAAATTCCCGGCACCTAGGAATAACCTTTTTCTACCAATTGAACTTTGTATTTCTCCACCTTTCCTTCTGCATTCATCTTCTTCTTAGACACCCATTTTCTTCCAATTAGTTTTCTTTTAGTCGGCAACTCCACCAGATCCCAAGCCTCATTTTTGTGCAAAGATGGCATTTCATCAACCATGGCCTCTTTCCAGAGTTTGCCATTTTCTGAATATACTGCTTTCCTCACAGTTCTGTGATCATCATCACTAGTAGATAAAATAAAATTTGAATAGAAAGTAGATGGACTATACCTTTTTGGTTGTCTTCTTTCTCGAACTGATCTTTTCATAGCCTGAGTTTGTGGGTCTTCATCTTCTGATTCCTCTTCTGCTGTAGAGTCTGATTCTTCCTCCTTTAGCTCAAACTCTATCTTCTTAGGTTCCTTTGGTAGGACTTCATGTTTAATAACATATTTCACATCTCTAAACACCACATCTCAGCTGTACACAACCTTCCTTGTTTCTGGGTTCCAAAGCTTATAAACTTTTAAACCATCCTTATACCCAATAAAGATGCACTTTTTAGATTTACTATCCAACTTTGTTTTTTTTTCTTTTGGAAAATATACATATGTATCACATCTAAATACCCGCAAATGTGAAAGAGAAGGTTTCTTATCATTCCATACTTCTTGTGGATTCTTATTCTCCAATGCTGATGAAGGTGATTTGTTGACCCAGTAACATGCAGTCTCCACCGCCTCTACCCAGAATTCATGTCCTAACCTTGCACCACTGAGTAAGCTTATTTCCTTTTCCATCAACGTCTTGTTCATTCTTTCTGCAACTCCATTTTTCTTAGGTGTGTAAGTAGTATTTTGTCATGCTATACCACACTTCTTACAAAACTCTTCAAATTCCTTCTTGCAAAAATCTCCACCGTTATCTTTTCTCAGCACCTTTATCTTCTTCTCTGTCTAGTTTTCCACCAGAGCCTTAAATTATTTAAACCTGTTAAAGACTTCAGATTTATTCCCGAGGAAATATATCCATGTATTCCTTGAGAAGTCATATATAAATGATACATAGTACACAAACTTTCCTAGTGATGGAATCGAGATAGGTCCAAACACATCACTGTGCACAAACTCTAATATTTGTTTCACCCTCTTAGCACCAGAGAGGAAACTCACCCGATTCTACTTCCCATATACACAGTTTTCACAGAAATCAAAATCCAGAGATGAATTAGACATACCTTTTATAATACCATTATCATGAAGTATTCAAAGGCCCTTCTCTCCAATATGTTCAATCCTTTGATGCCATAACATGGTCTTTTCTCTAGAGACCACTAGATTTTCTTTTCCACTTTCAGGAACCACAAAACTATTGCACCCATCAATAAAAGTTCTACTTTGAATCTTATACAGAATTCGAATCTGAACTCCTCACATCAATACCAGTGCTTCCCGAACCATCTTGCAGGTATCTTTCTTTAACATTGTTTTTACATCTGCATCATCCAACTTGCTTACATAAATCAGATTTATGGCCATTGAAGGAATATGCAGAACACCTGGAAGTGTTCTAATCGTTCCACCTTGCAATTTCAACTTGACTTTTCCATGACCAATGGTTCTAGCCTTCCTGTCATCCCCTAAGAAGACATTACCACCATCATATTTCTCATACTCGCAAAACCACTCTCTATGGGGAGTGAAGTTAAAGGATGCACCTGAGTCAATCAACCATGCCTCATGATCTACATATGTACTTGAAGAAGAGTCCAAGTACACATCCCCACCTTCATCTGAGGTGGTTTTCGCTTCTGTAAAAGGAGCATCATCAGATCCCTTTCCTTTCTCATGAGCTTTAGATTTATAGCCCCTTTTGAAGTGCCCTTCCTTTCCGCATTTACAACACACATTTACAGGTTTTCGTGGAGATTTAGATCTCCCACTCGAGGACTTATTTTTGTTTCTATTTTGGGACCGTCCTCGTACAGACAAGACATCACCATTTCGGCCCTCCATATTTTTTTGTCTCGTTTCCTCCGACAACAAGGATGTGACTATTTCATCAAACTATAAGGCGATTGCATTGCTACCTATTGCAACAATGAGACTATCCCACGAATCTGGTATAGAACAACAAACTGATGCACTTGTCTTCATCTGAAATTTTAATATCAACAAATAATAACTGGCTTACCACAGTATTAAATGCGTTCATATGCTCTGTCACCGAGTCCCCATCTTTTATCCTCAGGTTATACAAATTTTTCCGTAGGAACAGTTTATTCACCAGAGACTTATATTGGTACAAAGTCCCTAACTTGTCCCACAAAGCCTTCGCAGAAGCTTCCCCTGATACATTTAGCAATACTAAATTTGTGACACACAATCGTATTGTGCTCTTTTCCTTTTGATCCAACTTCGCCGAGTCTTCAGCTGACATTCCTGTTGGTTTAGTACCCAGATTTACTACGATTCACTGGTCTTTATCCACCAACAGATCTTCCATCTTGAGCTTCCATAACTCAAAACTTTGACCATTAAATTTCTTGATCTCTATCTCAACATTTCTCGTCATCTTCTTTCTCCAAAAGAATCGATCCCGCAGATCTCCCACTGAATAGAGTCTACCACAGGCTCAAGAAAAAACCCCTCAGTAGTAAAGGCATTCCCTTGAAGCCAAAATAACTCTGATACCAAATGTAGGTTTTAAACTCATACAAAAATTACCTGCATACGAATTTTAAAACAGAAAATAAATAATGGCGAGAACATAACACATAAAACAGATATACACAGATATTTTCCTTTGGATCCCAAAATCAGGACTACCAGATTGGTTTTTTATTATGTTCATGTCAATGTTACAATACATATATATACATGCCAAAGCATCCATAAACCCCAATCCATTAACTCTGGATTAGAACATAATCATAGTTTCCTTGACTGGATCTACAAAATACCATGGACAGAAAACTATCATGCCCAAAACCATGTGCGAAGTCCATGAACAAAACCATAGGTAGGTCTGCCTACCTAATATAGGGTCCAAAAATAATTTCCCGTGGCAAGTGGGCTATCGTCCCCCTACATACCCCCCAACAACGCCCGACAAAACGTATTGGGGGGGCTACCGGTGACCCACGGAAATTTTTCTTGAAGTTTAAAAACATTGGCGAATATCACTAATCCCTAATATGCAAATTATAAAATGTTTATTGATATATTTGTAAAATTATTCAAATTTATAATGGTTTTATATATAGTCTCTATATAATGTTGGTGATTTTTAAGGTAAAATAATTTTATATTCTAAAATTTGGGCAAATTATCTTTTATAAAAATTGGAAATTGATGAATCTTTTTTGTAGAAAAATCATGGAAAATTATCCCACTGAGCGAAGATTGTTGGGCATGGAATCCCCCCAAAAATGGTTTTGGGGCTCAAAGCCCAAGTTTTGGTCAAATGTATTGTAAGACTCTGCGAATTACGGGAGCGGAGCGCGAAATATAGGATGAGTCATAGGGTTGTACGCCCTAAATATTGTAAAGTAATGTAATGTCATGTTGGCCTACCCATGGTCCATGGACTATGGGATTGTATAAATAGAGTGAGGCTCTAAGTTGTAAAGAGAGCAAATTGGAGAGGTAGATAAATACGCATGGTTCAAGCATAGAGTAAGAGTCTAAGTGTATTGGGTAATAGTAGTAGGAAGAGGATCTGCAGCTGAGTGCGCAGAGGCCTAGTAGAGTCCGCAGCTGAGTGCGCAGACCCTTGCAGTTGAGTGCATAGGGCGGTGTCGAGTCTTTAATCAGATCGAAGAATAATAAAAATAAGTTGATTCCAATTTCTATGTATCTGCTTATGTATTGCCTTATTTACATTTATAATGTTTTGTTTATCACACGCACTAATATGATTGCTGGATATGTTGTTAATTATCACTAGTCTTACACAAATAAGTTGAGTAATCGGGTAATAACAGATTAAATAGTAAGAAAATTGGGTATAATACGGGTCGTGCCCCGAGTAGGGCTGCGCGGAAGCAGCATCACAGGTTGCGAGGGACTAACAGGTGCGTGTATCGACGTGCGCGTAGGGTCAAACCGCGGACCTCCAGAAGCTCATCAGACATCCCTAGGGTGCAAAAACCTGGTTCTAACACTCTCCCATACTACTTCGAGTGAGACCTTAGTCCGCGCTCCATGGACTGTTGTCGAAAGGGCCATTAGTACCGAGATTTTCTTGGCTAAATCACCTCTGAACATGGGTCGGGCCAATACAAGCCAACAAATGGTTCCGTTGCCAGGATTAGGATCTGCATAAGGGATGTCTGATGTCGTGCCACTAGAATCCAACAAAGAAATAAATTGAAGAGTGGTTGGATAAGAAGATTCATGAGTTCGCGACACAGGGAAACAGACATCCGCGAGTGACTAAGGAAGAGTGGTTGGAGCGCTACTTGTATACGGAAATCCATGAAATTTTCTTTGCATCCTTTCCTTTTGAGCTGTATGAGTGGATCGCGAACCCAACAAACAGTGAGGGAAGGTGTAGGCTCGACAAACCAATCGTGTAAACTCCAGAATTAGTGCACAAACTAGAAGAATCAGGAGATAAGATCGCACAAGCTGTGGACTATTGGCTCGACCGAATTATAGGAGGATTTATCACTGAGTTCGTGGTAGATACGACTGTTAGCTACAGTGAGGCAGAGCGGCGTTTCCTCAAGGGACCATGAGGTAAGTATATTAAATCTTTGAACACTTGGATTAAGATGCTATTGTGTGAAAAGCGGGTTATGATAATAAATTAATTTTTTGGACTACGCAAAGTAGGAAGATCTACAGAAGCGGAAGTAGTGAAGAATTGGAAACCAGTCCCTTAATTTCCCCCTTGCGGGAAAGCGAGGAAGAGCTCGTGAAAGTTTCTCTAAGAAGTGTGGTCAGTTTGATAAGGCAACACATTCTGCGTTTACCACCTCCACCCACACCGCCACCCATCTCATGCTCCTCACCTCCATCTCCACCCACCCCACCTCCACCACCACCACAGTTCAGTATGGCGAGTGTGATCAAACTACCGATATTCATAGGAGTAGGGAATGAAGATCCGAACTAATTCTGGTTCATGGTAAGAGTAGAATGGGAAGCACAAGGTGTCACAGATGAAAATATCAAGAAGGCTACGCTGGTAAGTGCGTTGCAGGATCGTGCATTAACATGGTACATCAAGCATTCTAATGACCATCCAAACGCAGGAATCGCAGAGATCTAAGCCACGCTGAACAGGGAATTTAGCAGGCCAAAGTCGAAAACACAATCAATCATCGGGTTTAAGGAGATCACGATGCTCTTGGGCGAGACCCCCTGGGATTTGGACCAAATATTGAAAGGTATGATTCGCGAAGCCAACATGACGTTGACGGATGGACAACACCGCGCATGGTTTGTAGCATCACTGACACTACACTTAAGGATGGCGTTGTCACAGCAAAAACATTCCATCCATGCCGAAGCTTTAAAAATGGCAATGAGATTGCATGAGACCCCTATACAAGACCCTAGTTTGGGAGTCCAACAAATCCACACGCAATTGCAAAATTTGTGTCTTGAAATGCAAAGTTTGAAACAGGACATGACACCTCGACGGGAGGCGCGCGAGGAGGTATGGTGCATAAAATGCAAAGGCTAGGGGCATGATAAGAACCACTGTCCAGTGTTCGCAAACTACTTGGTAGGAGGAGAGCTGATGTCATTAAGACCTGAGGCATAGGCAAGACCAAGTGCAACACCTGCATTATGGTGCATGATCTATCAGATAGGATGAAAACAACACTACGAACATTGTCATCTATTGCAGAAGTATACGCAGACGTCCCAACAATTGTTTTGTAACTTTTGTAGGTCGATAGGCCATGACAAGCACACCTGCAGAAGCTATGAACTAATGATGGATCGGACCCCTGCCTACAGGGTGTAGACTGAAACATGACCCCTTGATCCGAATGCAAGAATGGCATGCACTAGATTTCAGGGGTGCGGTCGAGGTCGAGGTGAGGTCAAATGGGACCAGGAAGGGGTCGCAAACAGTTAATTTGTTATAATTACGGAGGGCCAGGGCACTATGCCCGCGACTGTACAAACCCATCGTGGACATCATGTTTGTACTGTACTCAGTTTGATTATGAGGCAGAAGATTGCCCTACACTGATAGCGAGACTGTGCGAAAAAGGTATACTTCAGCCCCCTCTAACTCAGAATTTGCAGATGATGAGGTCTGAACCGCGCGAAGAAGACCCAAATGTAAACATGATGCTCAGGAGCGGTGTGACCACTGGCGATGAAAAAGGGAAGTAGCCAGAAGAAAGTGTGTGGGTTTGCAAGGCTCCTACAAAGGAACCGGAAGTTGATTTAGAACACGCGAAGGAGACATTCATGGAAGCTAAGAAGAGCTTCACGGAGGCCTCCACTTTAGGTAGTAAAGATCAGTTAGAACCAGAAATGGATCCTTCAATGCTCACTACCTTTCTAGATAAATGCATGAAACTGCTACGCGACAGTAAGGCAGTAAAGGGGCTATAGGAACTTATCACTAGGTGTGCGGGGTCAGGAGAACCATGCGTGGTCCGAGAACTCGAAAAGCATGCATTGCACACAGGAAGGGAAATGAGGTTGACTGCACAAATCGGTGAATATGAAATGGATCAGGTAATCCTGGATCTGGGATCAAATGCGAATGTATTATCAAAACAAACATGGGAATGCATGGGCAGACATGCGCTACAGTGGTCTCCTATTCAGTTACGAATGGCGAACCAACAAAAGATCTTGCCCATGGCAAGGTTGCAATGGGTAACAGTAGATATTGAAGGTGTGAGCGCGCAGGTGGATTTTGAAGTGATAGAGATTGTCGATGATAGTAATCCCTATCCCGCGCTACTAGGAATAGACTAGGCCACCGATATGAACGGAGTCATAAATCTGAAGAAGCGCAAAATGATCTTTGAGAAAAAGTCACTATGCATAGTAGTACCGCTAGATCCAGTCGAAGGAGCGCGATACACTTAACCGGTGCACAGCGACGATAGTGATGATGATCTCTATTGTATTTACAAGATAACTACATGAGAAGAGGATTGGGTGAATCTGACCGCAGATGGAATGATTTCGTGGGAGCGCGAAAGCTCCTGCACCTCAGATTCAGACGAAGAGATAGAACGATGGCAAAATCGGTTGCACGAAGTAACAATGCTTAATTGCAACATGATGGTTAGATCACTACGCTACGTGACAAGTGAAGCAAGGGATCTGCTGACATATGATGGGTTGACAGCGGTGGATGAATTCCTGAGCAAATTTGAAAGCGCAGTACCAGAACAGTAGCAGTTCGATGCGCTGAAGTGGGCACTGCACACGACGCCCGCATGATGGTGGGGTACGCATCAAGGAAATTTTGAGGACTGGCGTGGATGCAGAAGGATGATGCGCCTACGCTTTGGAAAACCCCAGCTCATAACGCGAGCTAGTTAGTAGGGGCGGAACGACTTGCACGCCCACCTTTCCCAATGGGTACATACATATGTTGTAAAACCCACACAAATGCACACCACTCCCAGAATAGAGAATCGGAACAAACCGATGCAGCAGGAAAGGCGACGCGCCCTATCAATTATCCACGGCGAAGCATTCGATAGGGTGTGCGAAGTACTGAACAAGGTTCACTAGGCAAGACGCACTGATTGGATCCTGCACGTACCACCGGTTCGATGGGCCTATGGGACCATGTGCAAAACCCTGACTGCTGAAGTGATTACGAAGGTGCGAAACAGAGTAGAGATCGTAATTTCTGAAGAGAATGCAAACAGGAATCCACACGTAATAGCTCCCACAATTGTGATAGCAAGTGAAGATCGGGATGGAGGAATCACACAGCTATGCGAGGTCGAACACATAGAGATTTAGGAAGCCATTTGGCGAGGGAACCTTAGACTTCGCGAACTCGAAAAAGACTGGGTATGACTAAGGAAGAAAAGCATTTTGATGGACGCCGAGATCAAAAGGCTGGAAAATGAGATCAAGCAAGCATGTCTCGTCGATCAACCAAGGATAACAAGACAAGGTGCGGATGATCATACCACTGGATTAGAATATTGTCACCGAGAATTTATGACTTTGCTGCCATGGCTATGACTGCACCTCACCAAACGCAGTAACCAGGGGAGCACACTACATACAGTAGAATGCGCGGTGTTGGCTGTCACGAAGGCAATTGAGGAGTTTCCGCAGACTATACTGGAAGGCAAGTTGAAGTCTCGCACAGGTGGTGCGACCACTTGACTAGCCGTAGGAAGCACAGTCTCAGCACTCCAGGCAGTTGAAAGAGAGCACGGGACTATAAAAGAGTCTGTTTGGGAGCTGCGAAATGAGGGAGGTGCGCGCAAAATCAACATGTCACAAGGGTCACGACCGCACACAGGGGGTTGCGCTGTCGCACAGGTAGGCTGGGAAGTGACCGTTGGTGTCACTATTCATGATGGGATGTCTGAATTAAGGCAAAAGGGAGCAGGCGATGGCCATTTAAGACATGAATTAAGGGAAATATTTGAGGCAATCTGCCGCCAAGAAAGCATTAATGGCCCAGAATTCGGGGGAACAGTCGAATTTGAATTCAAAAGGCGCTATAAAACTCCAGGGGCTAGCCACGAGACAACACTTGTTCACTTGAGATTTGAGCAGTTGATTAGAGCACAGAGTGTTGAGCGTTGTGTGACATTTGAACCCTAAAGTTCGCGAACGACCATAGACAATTCAAATAGGATGGTGGCTACCAGGAGAGGTTTGGGCTCTGCAGTAGGAACCACTGATGAGGTTGCGCGGAACCCCATGGTACATGATGTTCCCAGAGATACTCGGGTTGCACTGAAAATCTTGAAATCGCCTCGGACACCGAGGCCCAAGAAAGATAAGCAGGCAGTGGGACTAGTTCGCATGTCCCCGAGGAATCCGTGGTTCGGTAAACTCTCAATGGAATAAAAGGGCAAGGCTGTCACCATTGAGACAGATGACGAGGAGGAGGACCTACAAGCTCTCGTTGATGAGATAGAGGAAGCAGAGGACATGGAAGAAGACATCCAGCTGGTGTGCTCTGCAGCAAAATTGCCCAAGTAAGTCCCTTTGCAGAAAGAGAAAACTAAGATACCAAAGGATCTGGATGCCACCAAGAGCGCACTCCAGACCTTGCTCCTCCCTGATGGAATTTTGTTTGAGGGCTCGCACCTGGGCCGTGTGCCCACAATGAAGTTTGAAGATTGGGACCTCATGGATAGCAAGAAGTTCCCACACTTAGAGATGGAGAGCCTCATGAAGCAAAGCACGAAGGGGCCAGTCACAACATTAGAATCGTGAAAATGGCTGCGCAGTGTGGAGAAGGCCGAATTTCTTCATCTGCTGTGAATTCCACACTTTCATCGCATGCCTATCACTATTTTTGTCATCAGGTAACTGCTTTTCCTGGTGCACGATGGGTAGTTATGGCTGGAGGAGCCTATTCCCATCATGGCGAATCTCATCCATAGAATTTCCCGGCTCCCATGTAAGGGAAAGGACCCCACGGTGATAGCAGAAAAAAGTGGAGATTTGGCGCTCGCGGAGGCCATGAAGAAAAAATACAAGCTTGAGAAGAAAAATAGGGGTTACGTAATCAACAATATCAGAGATAAAGGCATGTGCATAGCCACCCAACTCCTGGTTGGAAAGGTAATGAGAAAATGTCATGGTGATGAGGTACCAACGTCGGTAGTTGTGTTGGCAGAACAATGCACAGAGGGGGTCCAATTCAACTGGGCCGAGTTCCTCTGTGAGGAATTCTTGACCAACTGCAAGGAAGCCCAGGAGCAGGGCAAGACCTTCCACTACGCATGGTTTCTCTTGTCCATTTTGCTAGTAATACGAGAACTGCCAGAGGACAGTCAGTTCCCTAGCATTGAACATGACTTACCAGAGGCCGCAAAGTACACGTCACTCTGGGCTACCAAGGACACGAAGTGGATTCGTGAGACAAAGATATTCTAGGTGCTCATGGAGGTGAGCATCCAGATGTGGATCAATAGATGGCCACATGTGTCCCCCACAGTGCACAACAGTCTAGGGAGCTTTGCAGAATTCAAGGTGGACATGTATAATATTTACATCAAGCCACGTAAGGATCCGGCGCAGCAATGGACCAAGCTCCCCTTCATCGCCATTGATGATGCAATCTTTTCAGTGTTAGAATCATGGCCTCTCAAGTGGCATGCCCCGGATCTGGCGGCGTTGGATAGGACAACAACACAGAAACAAAAGGATGAGGCCAAGTTGCACATCACAAAGTTAGCCAAGAAGAGGTGTAATGAAAAATCGGCCGCAGAGGTAAGGGCTATCCGCGAGGCAGCAAAGGTAGCCACGGAGTTGGCAAAGGTTGCCGAAGTTGCAGCAGCAGCGCAAAAAACAGGGGCCACCACAACGCAAGACAAGGAGGGCCAGGACTTGTCTACAGGATAGGGAGCAGAGGACATAGACCTCGCAGAAGAAGGCACGGGCCCGGGCACAACTTCCAGCCAACTGAAAAGGTCACGCATCACAGAGAGATCGGGTCCACAGAAAAAGGTCAAGGCCTCAAAATTGGCCATCGACCCGATCACATTAACAGAAAGTGACCTCTATGACATCGACGACACAGTTTGCGAGGTCACCAAGGAAGCGTTCTAGGAAGCCGTGTTAGAGCAGCATATTGTATTGGGGGCCCTAAGGGCACAATTGCAGGAACTATAGGTGCGGCCCCCACAGGAAGGAACCGTAGCCACCTACGACGTAGCAAGCACATCAGCAGTGGAGCAGCTACTACGTGCAAAGATGGCCAACACCATAGTGCTACCGGAAGGAGCGCTGACAGCGGAGAATGAGGAAGACAAAGCCGCGGTGGGCAGGATCAAGGGACTTGGCCTTAATTTGGCTGCCCTTCTGTGAGACACACTTTACCAACTACAGGATGGCATAAAAGAAGAGCTCCACGCCAGGGAGGGCCGCGCGATTCAGGTGATGAGTGAGAAAAAGATCAACATCGAACAACTCAGCTTGCAGCGTGATGAAATGGTGTCACAGAAATAGCAGATCGTGCAGACAATTGATGAAGCGTGCCAGTGAGTCCTAGAGTTGTCCATCACCGTAAACCTACCAACAATGATGCGGATCCACTATCTGGCAAGTGGAGTCCAAAACACGCATGAGGAAACAATGCGTGTGCAGCTGGAGCTGAATCTCCAGATTGCCGAGCTGTGACTGAAGGCGCAACCTTCCACTCCTCCGGAAGTTAGAGAGCAGCGCATTAGCGCTATTCAAAAAGGATTGGAAGAAATTGGACGAACAATGCAGGATTGTACTGGTATGTTGGACCAAGCCTTTGGCGTACTCACATCCTTGTAGGAGGACCCAACATACAGTGCCTGGAAACAGAGGCGCGCGTGCTTTAGGAGCAGTACGATAATGTAAGGGGAATTGCGTAGATAGTCATCCTCACTCAACGGCTAGCAAAGATGCAACAAGCAAGGGCATTGAAAGAGCAGGTGGATGCCGTAAGATAGAAATAGGCACTTCTCAAAGCGCACGTCCAACCATGGATTGATGAGGCCTTGACCATTACAGCAGATATTGAGGGCAAGCTCGCACCGATATAGGGACTCTACGTGATAAGGCAGGTAGTTGATCCTCACAAAGAAGCATCAGAAGAGCGCATGCAGTAGGTCCAGTAAACTGCAGAACAGTGCGTTGCGGACCTCTGAGCAGTACGGGACCAGTTGGAGGGGCTCCGCGCCAAGATCGCGGCACCAAAAGAGTGACTCAGGACGAGTCACAATGATTGTGTTGGGGGCCTGTTAGGCATGGAATCCCCCCACAACATGTTTTGGGCTCAAAGCCAAAGTTTTGGTCAAATTTATTGTAAGACTCCGCGAATTATGGGCATGGAGCGTGAAGTATAGGATGAGTCATAGGGTTGTCCGCCCTAAGTATTGTAAAGTAATGTAATGTCATGTCGGCCTACCCATGGTCTGTGGACCATGGGATTGTATAAATAGAGCGAGGCTCTAATTTGTAAAGAGAGCAAATTGGAGAGATAGATGAATACGCATGGTTCAAGCATAGAGTAAGATTCTAAGTGTATTGGGTCGTAGTAGTAGGAAGAGGCTCTACAACTAAGTGCGCAGAGACCCAATAGAGTCCACAGCTAAGTGCACGGACCCCTGCAGCTGAGTGCGCAGGGCGTGTTGAGTCTATAATCTGATCGAAGAATAATAAAGAGAAGTTGTTTCCAATTTTTGTGTATCTGCTTGTGTATTTCCTTCTTTACATTTATGTTGTTTTGTTTATTGTGCGCATTGATATGATTGATGTGTATGTTGTTAATTATCACTAGTATTACACAAATAAGTTGAGTAATTGGGTAATAACAGATTAAATAGCAAGGAACTTGGGTATAATACGGGTCGCACCCCGAGTAGGGTTGCATGGAAGTAGCATCACAGGTTGCGAGGGACTAACAGGTGTGTGTAGTGACATGCACGCAGGGTCAAACCGCAGACCTCCAGAAGCTCATCAGACATCCCCAGGGTGTGGAAACCTGGTTCTAGCACCCTCCCATACTACTTCGGGTGAGACCTTAGTCCACGCTCCGTGGACTATTGCGGAAAGGGCCAGTAGTACCGAGATTTGCTTGGCTAAATCACCTCTGAACCTGGGTCAGGCCCACACAAGCCAACAAAGATTAGTGCCTAAAATTTTCCATGGCTACCACCCCCCCGTGACCCCCCCGCACGTGGGGTAGTCGTGGAAAGAATATAACACAACCCAACAAAGCTAGTATTCTTTGTTGCAAAGAGGATCACAATCCTATTTGGCTCACTGAAGATGTTTTGGAGAGGAGTTTCTTACATTGTGTGGTGCTTTCAACTTAGTTATTTGCAATGGTCTAGAGAGATGGAAAAGGTCTGAGAAATTCACTTGCAACACATATAACGAGGTAAGTGTCGTTGACTATGTGATTTGTTCACAAATATTGATAAAAAATATAGATGAAGTTAAGATTGGAGAGCATATTTGGGACTTAAAATCAAACCATAATCCAATTTATATAAATTTATCATGGTTAGAAAAAATACAACATAGGAAGAAAACCGAATGGTCTTGACAAGCACTATTAAGGGGAAAAATTCTTCTAACATAAGAAAATTTTACTATCTTCAAGACAATGCTAGAGATATTAGAAGGAGAACACTGGTTTCCAAAGCTTCAAATATCATGAGTTAACGAATATAATTCAAAGTGCACTTGAGAAGTGCAAAAGAGTAAAAAATAGGAAATCAAAATCAAATTGTTTTCCTGTAAATGCTTGGTTTGATGAGGAATGCAAAATGACGTGGAAAACCTTGAAAAAGACATGCAAGGAGAAGATGAATATAAAGTTATATAAGTAGATACTAAAAAGGAAAGAAGATGATTTCATGCAAACAAGGCTATAACAGTTAATATATCTAGGAAAGAAGAACCCAAAGTGTTTCTAGCAGGAACTTCAACTAAGGAAGAAGCAAATCAAAAATAATATTACATCCAATCAATGGTTTTAATATGCAAGACAACTCTATGAGAAAGAATCAAAGGCTAAGCCTCTCCCTAGGATCAACACAACTATGAAGCTCTTCAAGTTACAGGAGGTGGAGATTGGAATTAAGAAGCTAAAAACAAGAAAGGAAAAGGACTTGGTTGAACTTCAAGCAGAGTATCTAAAATGGGGAATGAACACTCCTACACCGCACATCATGGAAATATTCAACAACATCATTCAACAAGGATTCCCAAGAGACTGGACAACTCTAACAATACCTCTTTTTAAAAGTGGAGACATTAATAATCCTTCCAATTATAGAACCATTATGATCAATCATTTGTTTGCAAATCTTTTTAGCAGCATGGTAGAAAATAGAATCATTAAGTGGGAAGAAGTAAAAGAAAATAGGGCAAAAGCACAAGCAGGTTTTACGTCGAAGCATTCTACAACGGACCATGGTATCACATTGAGACACATTATTGAAAAGGTTTAGGGGGACAAAGAAAAAGTATTATGCTGCTTTGTTGACTTCAAGAAGGCATTTGACACAGTCCCTAGAGATAAGTTGTGACGTAGAGTGGAAGAACTTGAAATTCCTTTGCATTATAGAGTTGTTGTCCATAGACTTTATGAAGAGGTGAAAGTCAAAATTAGAACCTCGGCGGGTATTTCAAAAAGGTTTAGAAGTCACATTGGAGTCAAGCAATGATGCTCTCTATCCCCTACTCTTTTTGGTTTATATATTGATAAACTGGAAGAGTGGCTAAATCTGCAAGGTGGAGATGGTGTTCAATTGGGGAAGTTTGTGATAAAGCTTCTTTTATATGTTGATGATCTTGTATTGATTTCTAAATTTGTAGAAATTCTCACTGTAGATCACCCAATAATGCAATATACTAAAGCAAAATACTTGATTTACTTCTACAAACAAACTTGCGGAAGCTTAATCGATTTTGAGCAAGATCAAATAAAACACATATAACAGATGAAGAAGAAATCAATCACATGACCACGGAAGAATGCTCTGAGGAAAGCCTCAGCTAAAAACCATGCTATCTGTATTATCATACAAGTGGAAATATCTCAGCATTACACAAAGCTTTAGCTCATAAGCTATCCGGCTCTTAGTACAATCCCTCATTGCTGCTCATAGATAGAATACAAAACACATATGCCTTTCCTCTGCCCTCCAAGCCTCCTATTTCCTTGCGTATTTTCTCCTGGGTCCTCAAGCTGCCACCTGTGCGTAATTACCTCACACACTGCTCACTAACCTCTAAAATAACTGCGCAATCCTCAACGAAAGAGTTCCTTCTGCATGCAAGAGATATCCTCATGGGAATATTCCTGCAAATGATAGTACACTGTCCCATCCTTTGATCTCAACTGGGTCTCTGTCTGAACTGACATGAATGAGTTATTTATGAGAGAATATTCAGTTATTTGAAGTACACTAGTTGCATCCATGCATGCATTGACTAACTGAACTCACAATCAGTTCCACAAATTGTTGGAACTAATCTAACTGGAATTAACTCAGTTAACTAAGCTAACTAATTACAACTCAAAGTACAACTCATCTTGATCTCCTCAATTAAGGGATAACTTCCTCAATCACAGGTATAACTGTTGCATGTCTTCACATAGACTTCATGTTTGATTTTATCCAACTAATTAACTCAAGATGAATTAATTAATTATTTTAAAAACAACAGTTGAGCTCAAATTCAAATTTTAATTTAGGGACTAATTAAAATTGGAATGTATCCCGAAATGCTATCTATAGTAATGCTATTTTTAGCATTTCTTGTTGCTATTTTCAACAAAATCGGTCCACAGATTGCAGATGCACCTATATGCGCTTGAGCATTTTTGTAGAGAAGTGGGGATGCAAGTCAATACTAGCTAGACCAAAATAATTATTTTATATAATAAAAGGAAGTTAAGCGAACATATGTTCTTCTTTGAAGGCAACATTCTTGAGGAAGAAAATGAGTACAAGTACCCCAGGATTGATTTCAACAACAAACTTAATTGGGAGGACTACAGAAAGAAGATAATTTTAGGAGGGTGGAAAGCATTATAAGCTCTTCAAAATAGATGTAGAGAGGAGTTATGGGATTGGAAAAAAATTAAAGTGCTTTTTGGACTCCTAGTTTGTCTAGTGATGATATATGGGTGTGAATTGTGGGCTAGAAGCACCCTGTCTCAAAATGGAAACAAATTGAGAAAATCCAAAAACGCTTGATCATGAGCAAGTTCAAAATAAAAAGTTCGGTACCTTATGAGATAATGTTGAGTGAAACATAAGCAAATCCCATCGAAGCAATTGCTATGGTGCGGCTCATAAGATATCTAAAAAGAATTGCGCAAATAGGAGTAGGTAGATGGCCTAATTTTATCTTCAATGAAGGCATGAGTGAAAGAAAGAAAACATGGATGAGACAAAACTATGCATGGATGAAAAAATGGAATATCTACCTCAATGCTTGTCCCACAAATAACAAGGAGCTAAAGAATTTTGTTATGGAGAAGTTTCGTAAACGAGTATGGGGAAAAGAGTTGGGTAGAAAAAAGAAGTACTACATTGAGGAATTCAACTTTACATGTGATATCCAACAAAAAGAATACATTGGAGCTAACATTCTGTGGAGGGAAAAGGTTCTTATGGATCAATTAAGAACCAACTCGCATCAACTTTAGTGTGAAATATGATGGTGGAAAAGGCCTAAATAATCTTGGGAAGAATGGGTGTGTACATTTTGCACATTTGGGGTAGTGGAATCGGAAAAGAATTTCATTTTGGAATGCGATGCGTTCAAAGACATCAGAGAAAGTTATGAGAATATGTTAGCATCGGTTTCTTCGCATTGTCTTTTCAGTGAGGGGATTGTTGGAAGGTTGGGTAAACTCATCATCAATTTGAATAAGAAAATGATTGAGTTGCAAAAGGCGAAAAAAAAGGGAGTTGGTGATCCCATAGACTATTTTTAGCCTCAATGACGTTAAAATATCATTTCATTTCATTTCAATTTGAGATCAAAACGCTAGAAAATAGTTAGCCTAGAAAATGTCCAAAAATTGGAAGACTACACTTTAATTTATTTCAGTTTTAACTAATAATACTTGGGCATTTATAGTGGGAACACTTTAATTTAAAGAAAGAGATTAATTGAAATATTTTATATGCTATATATATATATATATATATATGTTAGTTATATATATATATATATAGATATAAATGTTAGTTATATATATATATATATATATATATATATATATATATATTTAAATGTTAGTTATATATATATGAAATGTAAATGAATAAACTATAAATCTCTTTGAATAATCAATTAATAGAAGAACAAAAAATTCTCTCTATGTATACATGACATTTTGATGTTGTTAATATTTTTTAAATGTTATAGATCAATTTTATATTAACAATACAACTCGTATCATGAAAAATGAAAATATAAGATTTTTTAAAATTTAAATTACTTTGTTTTATATATATAATTTATATAAAATAATTTAATATGGACATTAAAATATTTTATTTATCACTAACAATAGTTTTTTTGGTTATGAATATATTTTTATTTTAACTATTACATGCTAATCAAATATAGAATGAATTACATATCATGTAATATCAATTATATTATATTTGTATGGCATCTTTCAAGTCTATATTAAGTAGTGAAGGTATTACATATCTCTTTAATAATAAAAAACCTTTTTTTGTCTTCATTTTTAATTATAGTTGACATTTACTTTCAATAATAGTTGACATTGTTTTTTTAGTACTACTATTATTTTAAATTTGTTTTTTAAGTATTTTTTATTATAACATTAAATGACAACATCTTCTTCAGGCTAAATTGTAAAATGTCTATCAAAACAATAAAATAAAATATATTTATTTTAACTATTACATGCTAATCAAATATAGAATGAATTACATATCATGTAGTATCAATTGTATTATATTTGTATGGCATCTTTCAAGTCTATATTAAGTAGTGAAGGTATTACATATCTCTTTAATATTAAAAAGCCATTTTTTGTCTTCATTTTCAATTATAGTTGACATTTACTTTCAATAATAGTTGACATTGATCTTTCTTAGCACTACTATTATTTTAAATCTGTTTTTTAAGTACTTTTTATTATAACATTAAATGACAACTTCTTCACGCGAAATTGTAAAATGTCTATCAAAACAATAAAATAAAATATATTTATTTTAACTATTACATGTTAATCAAATATAGAATGAATTACATATCATGTAATATCAATTATATTATATTTCTATGGCATCGTTCAAGTCTATATTAAGTAGTGAAGGTATTACATATCTCTTTAATATTAAAAAGCCTTTTCTTGTCTTCATTTTCAATTATAGTTGACTTTTTCAATAATAGTTGACATTGTTTTTTTTTTCTCGATAAAACTATACTAATATATTATATACAGAAGTCAAAATTTACATCGGATCAAAACAGAGAGAACCAGGCACCTGGTGTGTCAACATCGGATCAAAACAGAGAGAACCAGGCACCTGGTGTGTCAACCTAGAACAGCTGAGACTGCAAGGTCCAAAGGACTAGACCATTCTAAAGAGCTAGCCCTCGTAGGGGCGCCAACCAGAAATCCAAATTATCCCGCGCAGGGGAGACTGACATAACCCAGACCATCAACAAAGTTTCTAGAACACAAACAAAAAGCACAGATGACAAAACTAAGCTAATACAGACAGCATTAGAGACCAAAAGACCAGACAGAAGAGCCATGTAGACCTTGAGCGCGGGCGTCTCTATTCTTCCAGTTGCACCTCCTCTACCCGGCACCATCCGTAAGCCTCCCTCTCCGCAGCAGTGGGGGCAGTGTCCATATGGATGTCTTCTGTTTCGCTGGTCCTCGCCTTCTGATCCAGCATGCTTTTCGAGACATTCTCCAGGTCTGTGGCAGGATCCTTTATTTCTTTCTCCGGGCCTGTATCAGGATCCTTTGTTTCTTTCACCGTGCTGTCAGCATTCACCTGCCCACGATCGTCCAGAGAGTCATTGTCTTCCTGGGAAGTTTCAATGAACAGAACCGAAACGTGCGCACTGATCTGGGGGTTGTTCATGGAACTGCTAAAGTTAAAAATAGCAGAGCCAAAGGCGGGCAAGGAAGCCGAGCTCGAAGCACCAACGTCCATGAACTGACTTGATTGAAGGGGATTAGCTCCAGTAGAGCGAATGCTATGGCAATGACAACAGTGGGCGGAAGTATCAGCAACGGGAGTGCGTGAAGTTCCTCCCCTGGAGGTGCCTCGACGGCTAAGCATGCGCTGTCAAGGCCTCACCATCCTCGCAGGGACCGAAGGGATGAGACCCAGCTCCCGAGCGTGATACAACTCCTTCCTATGAGGAGAGCGTACAGACTGCGGAATAACCCAAACAGACAGCGTAAGGATCCCGACGGAGATGGAGAGGCAGGGCATCTGAGGTTGCAGAGACCTGCCTGAAGGAAGAACCGACAACATTCCCTGACCCGATGCAGTGACATGGTTTATAACCTCAGCGACCTCACCTTGGAACGCGCCCGCCATAACTGCAACCTCCAAGCGAGCCGAATAGTCGTGCAGGGCATTAACTCTGCTCTGCTGAATGGCCTTATACCAGCTTCCACTTACGCCTGTACAAGCATGAGCCCCAACGTCTGCCATGTGATGGCACATGGCCGGCATGTGGCCAGCGGCATACTCCCGTCCCATCCTAACTATCACCCGCATCCGGGGGTTGACATTGTTTTTTTTAGTACTACTATTATTTTAAATTTGTTTTTGAAGTATTTTCTATTATAACATTAAATGACAACATCTTCTTCACGCTAAATTGTAAAATGTCCATCAAAACAATAAAATAAAATATATTTATTTTAACTATTACATGCTAATCAAATACAGAATGAATTACATATCATGTAATATCAATTATATTATATTTGTATGGCTTCTTTCAAGTCTATATTAAGTAGTGAAGGTATTACATATCTCTTTAATATTAAAAATCCTTTTTTTGTCTTCATTTTCAATTATAGTTGACATTTACTTTCAATAATAGTTGACATTGATTTTTTTAGTTCTACTATTATTTTAAATTTGTTTTTGAAGTATTAGTTATTATAACATTAAATGACAACATCTTCTTCACACTAAATTGTAAAATGTCTATTTAAACAATAAAATAAAATATATTTATTTTAACTATTACATGCTAATCAAATATAGAATGAATTGCATATCATGTGATATCAATTATATTATATTTGTATGGCATCTTTCAAGTCTGTATTAAGTAGTGAAGGTATTGTAGAGCCTCTATTCTACACCTACTTGTCTACCATTTTCCTCAGTTTTTCCTTATCTTTCCTTCACTTTTGCCTCATTTTCACCATAAAACCACCCAGATCATTACATTAGGTGTCATTAAGCATGATCAAGCAAGTTTTGCTAATGAATGACTATTTGTTTAGATTTTGACTTACTTGCAGGAATCCCGCAGCTATCTGACGATCCTGCAGCTATCTGAAGATCCTGCAGCCTTTTTGTTAAACACAATGTTCCACGTGTCGGTTTGCTAGATGAGCCACATGGGCACTTAGGTATCAACGTGCTCGAGGTTCCTGTTCCATTTTTCCAGCCATCCACGTCATCTTTACCCATGGTCAAAGCTGGTCAAGTTACGGTCAACTCAAGGCTGTTTAACGGTGATTGTGAGCTGCTTGGTCACGTCATCTTAAACGGTGACTTGTCCACGTTCTACAGGTGGCAAGGGACATGATCCAACATGGGATTCATTACCCATGACGACAGAAGCATTAAACTCATCCACGCAGTCGTATGATGTGTCCAGGGACCATAAATACGCATGACTGTTTGTTGTTTTTCAGTTAATTAGCTGTACGAGTAGGCTATCTTAGAAACCTCTATAAATAGCTGCGTCTGCGTACGCTCATCAGACTTTTTATCAGTTGTAATTTCTGAACTTGTGTTAAATTTAAGAGCGTTGTGAACTTTGTTTTTTTTAGTGCTATCCTAGCACTCTGTTTTGTACACTTTTTGCAAATGGAGGAATAGACATAGCACTGTTTTGAAGTTTCCAGATCTTTGAGTTTTCTTGTGGCTGAATGAATAGAGGGCCCCTGCTCATCTCAGCCTCTGTAAAGTATTTTATGTGCAGTATTTCTTTATTTTCTTGTTTATTTCCTTAAGCATGTATAGTTTCATTTACTTGTTTTCCTTTCTTTCAAGCTGATCAGTGTTATTTCTTTGCAGGTTTCTTTTAGCCCGGGATTTATTTTTATGTGTGTGTGTTTGCTTTACAAACTAATGGTATTTGAAGTTGACAAATTCAAGTGCTGCTTTTGTTTTTATAGCTGATTTTTAATCTTATTTCTCAAAGAGCTGCTAACACATGAATGATCTTCATCATAAACTGTTATCTTTTAAGATCAGAATATCACTAACCTGCAGTCAATTTTGAGTGCTTTTTGGACTATTCTTTCACTACTTTCTAACCATACTTTGCATAGTACATATGGCTGAAGTAGAGAGTTAGAAAGAGCAAAATATTACTACTAGTCTTTAAAGTAGAGTTTTGATTTTAAAGTGCTTCTTAGACTATTCTTTCACTACTTTCTAATCATACTTTGCATAGTACATATGGCTGAAGTAGAGAATTAGAAAGAGCAAACCATTATCATTAGTCTTTCAAGCAGATTTTTCTCACTTTTCTAATTCAACTTAAGCTACTTTCTATCCGTGCTTTACACAGTACATGTGCTTTGAAGCATCGAGTTAGAGAGAGATAATCTTTATTTTTGGGTTTTAAAAGTGACTTTCTTTTCTTTTATTAGCAGCAGCTTGAACGGTGTCTAGTGCCATTGGAAGTGGTCATTTGCTTTCAATTTTATTTCAAGTCATTTCAGTTCACTTATTCCTTTCAAGCATTTCCTTTCAAGCAAGTAGTTAGAGATCACTAAACACACACTTTCACTCATTTAGGATTCACTCTACACACACACCATCACTCACTTGTTTATAAATTATCACTCCATCTTAGGAACATAATTAACCACAACAACACCCCCAACGATAAGAAAAACTCTAAGAGGTTGCTTAAGTACATATAGTACACCTTCGCTTCATCAGCTTACGAGCCCCAGGTTGACAATAAATACTAGCAATTTAGATAACACTAAATTGACTAAACAGGTATTACATATCTCTTTAATATTAAAAAGCCTTTTTTTGTCTTCATTTTCAATTATAGCTGACATTTACTTTCAATAATCGTTGACATTGATATTTTTTAGTACTACTATTATTTTAAATTTGTTTTTTAAGTATTTTTTATTATAAAATTAAATGACAACTTCTTCTTCAAGCTAAATTGTAAAATGTCTATCAAAACAATAAAATAAAATATATTTATTTTAACTATTACATGCTAATCAAATATAGAATGAATTACATATCATGTAATATCAATTATATTATATTTTTATGGCATCTTTCAAGTCTATATTAAGTAGTGAAGGTATTACATATCTCTTTAATATTAAAAAGCCTTTTTTTGTCTTCATTTTCAATTATAGTTGACTTTTTCAATAATAGTTGCCATTGTTTTTTTTAGTACTACTATTATTTTAAATTTGTTTTTTAAGTATTTTCTATTATAACATTAAATGACAACATCTTCTTCACGCTAAATTGTAAAATATCTATCAAAACAATAAAATAAAATATATTTATTTTAATTATTACCTGCTAATCAAATATAGAATGAATTACATATCATGTAATATCAATTACATTATATTTGTATGGCTTCTTTCAAGTCTATATTAAATAGTGAAGGTATTACATATCTCTTTAATATTAAAAATCCTTTTTTTATCTTCCTTTTCAATTATAGTTGACATTTACTTTCAATAATAGTTTGACATTGATTTTGTTTAGTACTACTATTATTTTAAATTTGTTTTTTAAGTATTTTTTATTATAACATTAAATGAAAACATCCTCTTCACTCTAAATTGTAAAATGTCTATCAAAACAATAAAATAAAATATATTTATTTTAACTATTACATGCTAATCAAATATAGAATGAATTGCATATCATGTAATATCAATTATATTTATTTGTATGGCATCTTTCAAGTCTATATTAAGTAGTGAAGGTATTACATATCTCTTTAATATTAAAAAGCCTTTTTTTGTCTTCATTTTCAATTATAGTTGACATTTACTTTCAATAATAGTTGGCATTGATTTTTTTAGTACTATTATTATTTTAAATTTGTTTTTTGAGTATTTTTTATTATAACATTAAATGACAACATCTTCTTCACGCTAAATTGTAAAATATCTATCAAAACAATAAAATAAAATATATTTATTTTAACTATTACATGCTAATCAAATATAGAATGAATTACATATCATGTAATATCAATTATATTATATTTGTATGGCATCTTTCAAGTCTATATTAAGTAGTGAAGGTATTACATATCTCTTTAATATTAAAAAGCCTTTTTTTGTCTTCGTTTTCAATTAGAATTGACATTTACTTTCAATAATAGTTGAGATTGTTTTTTTAGTACTACTATTATTTTAATTTTATTTTTTTTAAGTATTTTTTATTATAACATTAAATAACAGCATCCTCTTCACGCTAAATTGTAAAATGTCTATCAAAACAATAAAATAAAATATATTTATTTTAACTATTACATGCTAATCAAATATAGAATGAATTACATATCAAGTAATATCAATTATATTATATTTGTATGGCATCTTTCAAGTCTATATTAAGTAGTGAAGGTATTACATATGTCTTTAATATTAAAAAGCCTTTTTTCATCTTCATTTTCAATTATAGTTGACCTTGATTTTTTTTAGTACTACCATTATTTTAAATTTGTTTTTTAAGTATTTTTATTATAACATTAAATGACAACATCTTCTTCACGCTAAATTGTAAAATGTCTATCAAAACAATAAAATAAAATATATTTATTTTAACTATTACATGCTAATCAAATATAGAATGAATTACATATCATGTAATATCAATTATATTATATTTGTATGGCATCTTTCAAGTCTATATTAAGTAGTGAAGGTATTACATATCTCTTTAATATTAAAAAGCGTTTTTTTGCCTTCATTTTCAATTATAGTTGACATTTACTTTCAATAATAGTTGACATTGTTTTTTTAGTACTACTATTATTTTAAATTTGTTTTTTAATTATTTTTTATTATAACATTAAATGACAACATCTTCTTCACGCTAAATTGTAAAATGTCTATCAAAATAATAAAATATATTTATTTTAACTATTACATGCTAATCAAATATAGAATGAATTACATATCATGTAATATCAAGTATATTATATTTGTATGGCATCTTTCAAGTCTATATTAAGAAGTGAAGGTATTACATATCTCTTTAATATTAAAAAGCCTTTTTTTGTCTTCATTTTCAATTATAGTTGACATTTACTTTCAATAATAGTTGGCATTGATTTTTTTAGTACTACTATTATTTTAAATTTGTTTTTTGAGTATTTTTTTATTATAACATTAAATGGCAACATCTTCTTCACCATAAATTGTAAAATGTCTATCAAAACAATAAAATAAAATATATATATTTTTTAACTATTACATGCTAATCAATTATAGAATGAATTACATATCATCTAATATCAATTATATTATATTTATATGGCATCTTTCAAGTCTATATTAAGTAGTGAAGGTATTACATATCTCTTTAATATTAAAAAGCCTTTTTTTGTCTTCATTTTCAATTAGAATTGACATTTACTTTCAATAATAGTTGAGATTATTTTTTTAGTACTACTATTATTTTAAATTTGTTTTTTAAGTATTTTTTATTATAACATTAAATAACAGCATCCTCTTCACGCTAAATTGTAAAATGTCTATCAAAACAATAAAATAAAATATATTTATTTTAACTTTTACATGCTAATCAAATATAGAATGAATTACATATCAAGTAATATCAATTATATTATATTTGTATGGCATCTTTCAAGTCTATATTAAGTAGTGAAGGTATTACATATGTCTTTAATAATAAAAAGCCTTTTTTCGTCTTCATTTTCAATTATAGTTGACCTTGATTTTTTTTAGTACTACTATTATTTTAAATTTGTTTTTTAAGTATTTTTTATTATAACATTAAATGACAACATCTTCTTCAAGCTAAATTGTAAAATGTCTATCAAAACAATAAAATAAAATATATTTATTTTAACTATTACATGCTAATCAAATATATAATTAATTACATATCATGTAATATCAATTATATGATATTTGTATGGCATCTTTCAAGTCTATATTAAGTAGTGAAGGTATTACATATCTCTTTAATATTAAAAAGCCTTTTTTTGCCTTCATTTTCAATTATAGTTGACATTTACTTTCAATAATAGTTGACATTGTTTTTTTAGTACTACTATTATTTTAATTATTTTTTATTATAACATTAAATGACAACATCTTCTTCACGCTAAATTGTAAAATGTCTATCAAAACAATAAAATAAAATATATTTATTTTAACTATTACATGCTAGTCAAATATAGAATGAATTACATATCATGTAATATCAATTATATTATATTTGTATGGCATCTTTCAAGTCTATATTAAGTAGTGAAGGTATTACATATCTCTTTAATATTAAAAAGCCTTTTTTTGTCTTTATTTTCGATTATAGTCGACATTGTTTTTTTAGTACTACTATTATTTTAAATTTGTTTTTTAAGTATTTTTTATTATAACATTAAATAACAACATCTTCTTCACACTAAATTGTAAAATGTTTATCAAAACAATAAAATAAAATATAAAACAATTCAATATTTAATATTAGAAATATTAATTATTTAAATAAAAAATCTTTAAAATATTAATTATTTAAATAAAAAAATTATTATTTTTTATATTATTTTAATATATAAATCTATCAACTCAAACTAATATTATAAATTGCTTTATTTTAATAAATCGTAAATTTAAACTAATCTATTTCTCTTTAATTTTATAGTCCATTTATATTGGAAAAGCTTACCTTAAACCGTGTAAAAGTATCTTATAACCTTTTTGTTTTTTGGAAATGACAAAAATCACAATATTATAATATGCCAGAACATATGGCATTAAACAAATCTGATTTAAAAGGGATGTTTTAATTAATTAATGGCTGGATTTCTTCTAATTTTTTTATGAACCACATTGGTGTTTTTTTTAAATTAATAATAAATTATATTATTTTTATTAATAATAAATTATATTATATTGGCAATCAATATAATTAATAATTTTATTTTTATTTTTATTTTTTTATATTGTTTTTTTATGAACCATATTGGTATTTTTCCTTTTTTTTACTAATAATAAATTATATTATATTGGCAATCTATATAATGAATCTGGAGAGAAATATCTAAATTAATAATTCTGTTCGTTCTAATGTTAAATAATGTTCACATATTAATATTCTTTTTATTTTTTTATTTTAATAATGAACTGTATTGATTAGTTCTAAATATATTCACAATCAATGTGATGAATTATTGATATCTAAATTAATAATTTTGTTTACACATTAATATTTTTTTAATCGTTTCATATTAATAATCAAGGATATTGGTTGATTCTAAACTCATTGACAAACAATACGATGAAATTCATAATCAATGTAATGAATTATTGATATCTAAACTAATAATTTTGTTTTTTTTAAAGGGTGCAACCCTTGGAAGAAGCGTGTTTCATATATCCCATCAATTAGATCATGTTTACATATGGTTGCGATGACACAACTTATCTTGATTCTAAGCCCATTGACAATCAATATGATGAAATTCAGAATCAACATATATCCCATCAATTAGATCATGTTTACATATGGTTGCGATGACACAACTTATCTTGATTCTAAGCCCATTGACAATCAATATGATGAAATTCAGAATCGATGTAATGAATTATTGATATCTAAATTAACAATTTTGTTCCTTTTTTTTAAAAGGTGCAACCCCTATAAGAAGCGTGTTTCATATATCCCATCAATTACATCATGTTTACATACTATTGATATCTAAATTAACAATTTTGTTCCTTTTTTTTTAAAAGGTGCAACCCCTATAAGAAGCGTGTTTCATATATCCCATCAATTACATCATGTTTACATATTGTTGCGATGACGCAACTTATCTTGATTCTAAACCCATTGACAATCAATATGATGAAATTCATAATTAATGTAATGAATTATTGATATCTAAATTAATAATTTTGTTTTTTGTTTTAAAGGGTGCAACCCCTGAAAGAAGCATGTTTCATATATCCCATCAATTACATCATGTTTACATATGGTTGCAATGACACAACTTATCTTGCGATTGGAACCCCGGCGGGGAAGTTATTATTAAACCGTCCCAACCACCCAGAAAAACATCCATTGAAGTTATTATAATTTTGTTTACACATTAATATTTTTTTCAATCTTTTCATATAGATAATCAACGATATTGGTTAATTCTAAAAGCATGGACAATCAATGTAATGAAACTCACAATCAATATGATGAATTATTGATATCTAAATTAATAATTTTGTTCGTTTGTTCGTAATGTTAGATCATGTGAACGTGGCATAATTCCATACTCGGAAACCAGAAAAAGTTTTCATCACCAACTTGACATCAAAACGCGAGAAAATAGTTAGCCTACAGAATGTCCAAAAACTGCAGGACTCTCTTTTAATTTATTTCATTTCCAACTTTAAAAAATACTGTATTCAATGGTTATCTAATACACGTCTCCCAAGTTTAGCTCTACACTTCGAATTTAGTTCCAGACTGTGATCCTCGGTTCGTGACCCAAAATTAGCGGGCAGATCTCAGAAAAATGTTCCAATGGTTTTCCCAACTCCAAATCCCTCTTTATATAAGTGGATTATGGGGAGAAGAAGAGTGGGCAGCGGCAAGCAGCGGTGCAGAAGCGGTGAGATTTTAGGGAGAGTTTTATATGAAATGTGATTAATTCTAAAGAATGTACAAATCATAAAAATTTAAAATCAAATCAAATATATTCATTTAATAGTTATATGTACTATTATTTTTCTCTATTTAAAATTATTTTATAATAAAGATTGATGTGTTTTTATTGGTATTATGTTTTTTTCATATAATGAAAAATATCAAATCATTAATTTTTTTACATATAATAAAAAATATCAAATCATTAATTTTTCATTATGATTAGTCTTTTTTACTAATATTTATGTGTTTTCACATAATGAAAAATATTAAATCATTATTTTTTCATTATGGAATACAATATTATATACTCATGAGTGTTTTGTGTAATGCCTAAGAAATGTATTAATCTCATATAAATTCTATATTTGAGAGTTTTGTGCGGGCTATAATTCAAATATTGGAATTTACTAATTCAAATATAAAATCCAAATCTGACTCATGCCAAATTTAATTCGTTTTAATATCCTTGAGCATATTGAATTCCAAAAAACCGTAGAGTGCAAACCTATTTAAACGTCATGAGAAGTGGAGGGCTGCTCTTCGATGATGCGGCATCCATATTTGTAGTCATCATCGTCCTCAGAGGGGTGGCCCTCTTTGCTTGTAGAGCCTCCACCGATAGGGACACTCGGGCTTGCCTGGTCATTCATGATCTGGGATGCCATGCCTTTGCCTGAGCCTGAGGCCTTGCTCTACTCGTAATTCATCTGAATGGTGCCAAATCTGTCTTCCACCTGCATTTCCTTAGTCACCCCAAGGGAAGCTGCTTCCTGACCAACATTAATCTCACTAAGCTCTATGGTAATAGTGGCCATGAAGGAGAAATTGCCATGAGTGCAGGGAAACTGTAGCCGAGCAGAATTAGTAGCAGAATTGAAAGAGCTGCTGCCAAATTGTGCATTCCTCTACCCCTTCCCCATCCACTTCTTGTAGCCGGATACCGGTCCATGCGGAAGTCCGAACAAAAAGTCGAGGAATCCGTCGTGGAGGAGGAGGCCTGGCGGCCCGTTTGCCCCCGGGAGCTGCCTCTTCTGTAGCTCATCCTCTGGTGAAGTTTCGGCATTACCGGAAGAAAAGGAAGATCCAGGCGAGTGTTAAACTAATAAGGCAGAAAAGGATAAGAACAAGCTTAGCTTTAGCACTCAGATGGGCGGATGGGAGAGCAGAGGACAAATAACTAGCGAATTTGCAGGTGTGGCAGTGAAAAACCTGAAACCCCAGCCAAAAATCCACCCATCGAACCAAAGCCCATCGTATCCCCGGGAAGATTCGAGAACGAGTCTCTGCAGTTGCAAAGGAGGAATTTGAACGCAAAGAAGTAGCGCAAATGAGGCGAGCTGAGGGCACCATGATTAAGAAGTAAACACGCCAGAGAGGAGGGACACGCTACCTTGAGGCAGCGTTAACTTTGAGTGCATGGGAAATAAAGACTTGTTCCGTGAGAGGCCGAGGGGCGGTGGAGATGAGCCACGTGCCCACCCATTCTGCTTCCCACGTACCTGTACTACAATCAAACACACAGATCCGGGAAATTTAATTTAATTAATTAAAAAACATATTTTTTTATTTAAAATTAATTTTGAATGTAATATATAGAACTAATATACATTTATAATAATGTTTAATTTTAATTTATTAATTTTTTAAATTAAAATAATTCATTATAAAATGTATTAAATTCTTTATTAAAAATATTTTTAAAATTAAAATTAAATTAATCAAATTAATTATAATTTTAAACTTTTTTCCCAAGAAGTTAGTTAAATTTATCGATTAATACCCAATGGTAAGTATTCTATGTTCCTATAAGTTTATACATGGCATTTGCAAGCTTTGTTATATGGTAGTTCAGTCACACATTTCATACATTATAGTTCAGAAGACCGTCAACTTTTCAACCTTGATATTGATTCAATCTCACATTTCGTGAAAATATTGTTCACAAGTCAGTGAAGAACTTTTTTATGAACTTATCCACCTAGATATTAAATTCATGTATAACATGTGCTCAGCTGTCAGTCACACATTTCATGAAAATATAGTTCAGAAGTCCGTGAAGAACTTTACTATGAACTTGTGAAACTTGGTATTAAATTCATCTTTTGAAAAAATCATCCTTTTTCTGAGAATTTTTTCTACTACTGTTCATCATGTTTTACAATGACTTCATCATGTTCTACGATGAGGCAAAGTTCTTTTCCAAGAATTTTTAACCGAAGGCGTTTTTCTGTGGACTCGAGGTGGATTACCTATGTTGACTTTATTTTTTTAACATATTGATAATTGTTAATGACTTTGAAATGAATATGTTTAGTCTGAGTCAAAGGACAGATGAGCGCCCCATGGTGTCGTTCTAGTTGATCTTTTACCGGTGTTTGCATTTTCAGCGATGACGATGGTTTTGGCCGGAGCTAATCAGAGTTATGAATGGTCTTATCGCTTACATGGATATTAATGGCCTCCTCGATATGTGAAAGTCCACGTTGTTAGAAATTAATTAACGCTTTATCGATATGTGTGAGTTCACAAATACAAAAACAGATATACACGTGGTTCACTTAATTTTGGTTATGTCTACAAAGAAGCAATCAGTGATTCTTTTTATATTATCTAGCAAAATGAAGAGATACAACCTATAACAAATCCACTCTAATTTCATTTTCACTCTCACACAACCTTCTCTCACTCAAAGACAATTCCTTCATATAAACCAATGGTTGTCTTTTAGGGAAAAACCCCTAATTAATATAACTTCCACTGTCAAATCATCCACCTAATGAATGAGTCAAATTGACTACAAAATTACAATATTTTACAAGACAAATTTTCATCTATTTTTAGCTTCAGAGGCGCTGCCCCAGAACCCCTTCCACGGGGCTCATAAAATTCATCATCTCCCCCCTCTAGACCCCCCTCACAATTTTTAAAGGAGTGGTGTTATAGCTTCGTTACAAATAGGGATCCAACGCGGCTGAAATAAAAAACCTCTAAACAATCAGGAAGATAATCAAGTTTCACACCCAACAATCTCCCACTTCAAGATTGATTATATAAACTCTTTCGTTCCTTCACTCGCTGGACAATGACTCCACTTGGACTTGGTTGTTTCTCATCTTGACCATCATATTTGAAGACCAATTGACACTGAGTAGAATCTTAGTTTCTCCCTAGTTACAAATTTTGCTAACATATCTGCAAGATTCTGGTTAGTGTGTATTTTTTCCAACTTCAAATGTCCATTTTTCAACACTGACCGTATGAAATGGTACTTGAGTTGTATATGTTTAGTCTTGGAATGAAATTTTGAGTTCTTCGCAATATGAATGACACTCTCACTGTCATTGTATAACCTGCCCATCTCCTACTTCTTTCCCAATTCATCCATAAACCTTTGTAACCAAACCGTTTCTTTACTACACCTGTAGTAGTGACATACTTTGTTTCTGTTGTTGAAAGTGTAACAATGTTTTGCAATTTTAAAACCCAACTTATAGTTGTTCCACCTATAGTAAAGACATACCTTGTGGTGCTCCTCTTGTTAATTCTGTTGTTGAAAGTGTAACAATGTTTTGCAATTTTAAAACCCAACTTATAGTTGTTCCACCTATAGTAAAGACATACCTTGTGGTGCTCCTCTTGTTAATTCTATCACTTGCCATATTTGTATCAACATATCCCTTTAGAGCAATGTTTGAACCACCAAAGCATAATGCTTGATTGTGGTACCTGTCAAATACCTAAGAATCCACTTCACTTCCATCTCATGCTCTTTCCCTAGATTGTTCATATACCTTATTACAATTCTCACTACATGTGCAATATCAAGTATTGTTTAGACCATTGCATACATTAAGCTTCCAACCGCTGATGCATATGGAACTTTACACATATAATCTATCTCTTCCCGCGTCTTGGGATATATCTTCTTACTTAGTTTGAAATGACTAGCCAAAGGTGTACTAAATGTTTTTTCATTCTGCATATTAAATCTTTCCAACAACTTTCCTATGTACTCAGTCTGAGACAATTTTAATTTGCGTTTTTTCTTGTCTCTAGTTATTCTCATACCAAAGATTTGTTTTGCAGCACCCAAATCCTTCATTAAAAGTGAATTTGTCAATTTTATTTTGAGCACATTTATTTTCTGCATGTTAGACCTTGCAACAAGCATGTCATATATATAAAATAACAATATAATATAGTTGCCATCATTTTTCTTTTCAAGATAAACCCAATGGTTACAGTGACATATAGTATAACCTTGTTTAGACATAAACCTGTTAAATTTTATATACCACTGCCTTGGAGTATGTTTTAAGCCATACAAACTCTTCTTCAATTTGCACACTAACTTCTCTTTCCCTTTGACCTCATACCCTTGTGGTTGTTGCATATATATTTCTTCCACAAAATCCCCATGGAGAAAAGTTTTCTTTACATCTAAATACTCAAGATGCAAGTCTTTTGTTGCCGCTAGACTTAAAATAATTCTAAATGAAGTAATTTTAACAACAAGAGAAAAAAATTCATCAAATTCTATACATTTCTTGTCTTCAAACCCCTTCACCACAAGTCTAGCCTTATACCTTTGTTTACCTTCATGTTCTTCCTTCAACATGTAAACCCATTTATTCTGCAATGATGTTTTACCTGCAAGTAACTTAATTACGTTCCAAGTTTGGTTATGTATCAAAGATTCCATCTCTTCTTCCATGGCTTGCTCCCACTTCTTCCTAGTTTCTACCTGCATTGCTTCTTCATATCTTTCTGGTTCACGAGAATCAATCAACAATACCTAATATAGTGAAGGAGAGTATCATTTAGGGGGTTTACTTATCTTGGTAGATCTTCTAACACCACTTTTAGGTTTTTGAGGTGCATATTGTTGTTGTTGTTGTGGCTGCTGACCATTACAATTTTTCAGGTACCTTTACCTTTTCTGTGATCTCATAAAGCACTACATATTCTTTGTTTTCTTTTTCATGTTTTCTTCCCTACATCAGATCTTTATACAAGACCTTTCCATTGAATATAACATCTCTTCTCCTAATAATTTTGTGATTTTCATAAGCATATAAGCAATAACCAAAATCATTTACACCATATCCAATAAAGATACATTTATTTGATTTTTCCTCAAACTTTGTTATATTTTCTTTATTGATGGGCACAAAGGCTTCACAACTGAAAAGCTTTAAAAATGAGTAGTTTACCCTTTTACCTGTCCATGTCTCCTCTGGAATACCACCCTCCAAGGAACTTGAAGGCCCTATGTTTATTAGATAAACAACAATATCTACAACATTTACCCAAAATTATAAGAGCAATCCTGCATGCAATCTCATCTACCTTTCACGCTCCATGATTGTCATGTTCATCCTTTCTGACACACCATTTTCTTATGTGTTCCTGGAACTATCTTCTCTTTGCAAATTCTAAGCTCTGAACAATAGTTATCAAACTTTTTGCTGCAATATTCACCTTCATTGTTTGATCTTAGACAATTCAACTTCTTTCATGTCTCATTCTCAGCGAAAACTTTCCATTTCTTGAAAGTATTAAATACATTAAATTTATTTTGAATACAATAAATCCAGGTTTTTCTAGTTGCATCACCAATAAAACCAACATAATAGCGAGAGCCACCAAGAGATGATACCTTAGCAAGGTCCCATACATTTGTATGCGTAAGCTCTAATTTTCCACTCTTCTTTTCCTTCCCAACTCTGATAAATCTGACTCTGTTTTCCATAAACACAATTTTTACAGAAATCCAAATCAACATGCTTCAAACATGGAAACAAATTTCTTGAGTGAAGAATTTGCATCCCCTTCTCACTCATGTTCCCAGCCTATGATGCTAGAGTGTCGTATCTGCTCCAGTGGAGGTTAAAGAATTAAAAAAATTAGAAATACTACTGCATAAATAAAATTTACCAACATTTTTCTCATTTTTCTATTACGAGGGATCCTTCAGTGACCTTCCAAATTTTGTTTTTGAATGTAGTTACACAACCTTCACCACCTAACTACCCTATTGAAATTAAATTTTTCTTTAGATCTAAAACATCTCTTACCTCCTTCAATAACCATTGGTTTTCATTTTGTTGTTTTATAAAAACCTTACCCATTCTAATGATTTTATACGGTTTATCATCACCCAGAAGAAGTTGTCCAAAATATCCTTGAACACAGTCATGAAAATGTTTCCTATGAAGTGTGGCATGGGATACAACTCATGAATCTACCACCTAGGCATTAATAATATTCTTTAATGAAATAATCAAAGCATATTTCAACACATCACTTGTCACATTCGCTTCATGGTTGTTCTCTTGTTGTCCATCTCCTTCTCTTCCCTTCCGAGATTTGCAGTTTTTCTTCAGGTGTCTTTTTTTCCCGCATTTCTAGGACACTATTCCTGATCTAGATTTGGATCTTCCTTTTCTTGACTTACTGTGATTTCCTGGACTCCTTTCTCTTTCCATTTTTCTTCCCCTAGTCGCTCCAGTCAAAACATTAACTAATGTTTCACCATAGCTTTTCTGTCGTGTTTCCTTGCTAAGGATGACACCAACAACATCATCAAACTTTAAAGTACTATATCTAGAGACAAAATTCCTAATAGCCATAACTACGCCATTCCAACTTTCTGGCAATGAGCACAGAAATAATAGAGCCCTAACTTCATCATTAAAATTTACCCCTACATAACTTAACTAACTGGTAACTGTGTTAAATTCATTTAAATGACCAGCGACAGATCCACATGCTGAAATATTCATAATAAAGGGACACTTCATAATAAATAATTTATTTGAGGTCAAGAGATTTTCATATATTTTGGCCAATGCCATCATTAAACCCTCTATTGTCATTTCTTTTGAAAAGTTGAATGTCACCGACACTGCTAGACACAGTCATATTGTTCTTAATGTCTTTCTGTTAAGAATCTCCTATTTTGCATATGTCATACTCATTGAATTCTTTGAATTTCCAATCAATGGTAGGTATAGATATTTCCTCTACAGATAATCTTCCATCTACATCTTCCATATTTGGTAGTTTTGACCATTAAATTTCTCAACCCTAAACCTACCATCTTCCTCCATTTCTCCCACTCAAACTAGGAACCCTTCTCTCCTGCGAGTTTATCAGCCAAATAAACCTTCGGTTCTAATACTAGTTGTTAAAAATTAATTAAGAGATAAATGAAATACATAAAATATTGTGAAAACATAAATACAGAAATGTATAAAACAAGAGGGACACAAATATATGTGGTTCACCCAATTTAGTCTACATCCATAGAAAAACAACAAGTCATTTCTTTATATTATCTAGTAAAATGACGAGATACAACCTATAGCAGATTTGTTGTAATTTCCTCTTTTCTTTCACACAACCTCCTCACTCTCTCTCTCACTCAGAATAATAATCCACAGCCGCAATATAATTCTCTAATATAAATCGAAAGTTTCCTTCTAGGGCAAAAAATCCTAAATTAACATAACTTTTACCATTAAATCATCCACCTGATGAACGACCTAGATTTACTATGAAATTACAATATTTTACAAGGAAAATTTTCATCTATTTTTAGCTTAAGGGGTGCTTCCTCCGAACCCCCACCAAGGAGGGATCATAAATATCATCGTCACCCTCCCTGAAGTCCCCTGACAACGATTAAATAGATTGTGTTTCCGCTCTGTTAGGAACAAGGATCCAACGCGGTTGAAACAAAAAACTTTTGAACAATCAGAAAGAACATCAAACTCCACACCCAACGCACATCAATACTATCATGATGCCACCTCATTGCATAAAAGGCGCACCACAATGTTAACTGACACACCTTTCTCACGATGGAATATTGTTTAAAGGTATTTCAATCGATAGAGTAAAGATGTATTTTACATCTTCCCCACCACTTTGTAATATTAATTATTATTAAAGTGTTGTTGAAGAAGTGTCCTTACAATCTATTATAACAAAGTAATATTCGTCGAAGGTGTTATATATCAACCTCTCGTGGAAGGGCCTCCATTGAATTATTTTTTTAATATATTTAGATGGGTGAGATTAAATCTGGGCTGCATATACTTAGAATATGCTTCGTCTTAGTCCCATATTGACGGCTCTGTTGTGAGGGAGCATGGAGCATTGGGAAAAAAATGTTTCATGTTATTTTTTTAAATAAAAATGAGTTGGGAAGGAGAATTTGATAGAGGGGGCATGTTCGGTTTGATTCAGTTTTTTGGATCTCAATTTGATTAAGGTGGCCTGTACCATGTTACTCTTAGAGGCGATGTGATATGGTAGTTTGTCGAGTGATACTATATAGGTGTGAATTGTGGGCTAGCAGCACCCTCATTTCAAAATGGAAACAAATTGAGAAAATACAAAAACGCTTGATCATGAGCAAGTTCAAAATAAAAATTCAGGTGCAATTTCTATCGTGTAGTTCATAAAATATCTAAAAAGAACTGAGAAAATGTTAGTAGGTAGATGGCCTAATGTTATCTTCAATGAAAGCATGAGTGAAAGAAAGAAAACATGGATGAAACAAAATTACACATGGATAAAAAAATGGAATATCTACCTCAATGCTTGTCCCACAAATAGCAAGGAGCTAAAGAATTTTGTTATGGACAAGTTTCGTAAAAGGATATGGGAAAAAGAGTTGGGTAGAAAGAAGAAGTACTACATTGAGGAATTCAACCCTACACATGATCTACAACAAAAAGAGTTCATTGGAGATAGCATTTCGTGAAGGGAAAAGGTTCTTATTTCTTAATTAAGGACCAATTCACATCAACTTCGATGTGAAATAGGATGGTGGAAAAGATCTAAAGAAGCTTGGCAAGAACGGGTGTGTACATTTTTCACGTTTGAGGCAGTGGAATCAGAAAAAACATTTCATTTTGGAATGTGATGCTTTCAAAGACATCAGAGAAAATTATGGAAATATGTTAGCATCGGTTTCTTGGCATTGTCTTTTCAGCGAGGGGGTTGTTGGAAGGTTGGGCCAACTCATCACCAATTTGATTAAGAAAATGTTTGAATTGCAAAAAGTGAAAAATAGGGAACTAATGGTCTCATAGACTATTTTTAGTTTCGTAGACCTTAAAATATCATTTAAATTCATTTCATTATGGTGGACATTTACTTTCAATTATGATTAACATTGATTTTTTTTATTACCACTATTTCTTTTAAATTTATTTATTATTATTATTATTTTTTTAATGTGTTGCAAGTATTTTTTATTATATTTAAATATAGTATTAAATGACAACATCTTCCTCACACTAAATTGTAAAATGTCTATCAAAAAATTAAAATTTTTAATAATAAAATTTTTAATTATATAGATAAAAAACTCTTTCTTTATTTTTTATATTGGTTTAATAAATAAATCTATCAACTTAAATTAATATTATAAATTGTTTTATTTTAATTAACTATACATTTATATGTATTTTCAAAAAATGATAAATTTAAACTAATCTATCTTGTCCTTAATTTTATAGTCTATTTATATCGGGAAAGCTTAGCTTAAACGGTTTTTTTTTTTCACTTACTGGTTCACGAATACCCGGGTCAGTGGGTAGCCGCTACGTCCAGGGTTTTTAAACACGCCACCCGAAGGGCATCAACACCCCTCGGCCTATTTACTGACCTAACCCCAAGAGCTTTCGGGATTCGACCCTGTGACCTCCCATTGACGAGGCACTTGATTTGACCGATTGAGCTAACTCTTGGGGCTAGCTTAGCTTAAACGTTATAAAAATATCTCATAACTTTTTTTTTTTTTGGGAAATAACAAAATTAGACAAATTTGAATTAAAATGGATTTCTTCTAATTAATTAATCAAATTCTCTTTATCTTTGTCTATTGATGATCCTATTAGTTAATCAAATTCTTTTTATCTTTTTGTGTTGATGATCTCTTTTTGTATTGATGAACCACATTGATATCCTTTTTTATCTTTTCTTACTGATAATCTGAGAGGGGTAAATCAAAGTTGCATAGTGTAATCCGAGAAATAGCCCAGCTCCAGGGATTAAAGAAAAAGATTAAAAGACTGACAGGCAAATTTAATAAAAATAGTAGACTAACAAAGAAAATTCATTGGATATGTAATTTATACTCAAAAGAAAATTCCTAACATTTGAATTTACATTCATAAACACCAACAATAATTTGTCATAACATAAATCAAATATAAAATTCAAACCTGACCCATGCCAAATTTAGTTCGTTTCGTCAGGTTCTCCACCTCCCTCCCTGAATAATATCACATGGTGCACCCAACCTACCATCAATTATGTTTAATAAATTAATATAAATATAAATAAATATTTATTATGTAAGTATATTTATGTCTAATAAAAAATTAATTTATCTCTACTATTTTTATTATTATTATTATTATTATTTTTTTTTAATTTTCCCACTTCTTATCCACACAAAACTCCCACATTTGCAAATTTGTGAAGTAACTAAGTTGTTTCTATTTAATCTATGGAGACCCTTGGCTCATGCACATCACTTATTGTTAAAAAATAAAAGTTAATGTTGTGAACGGTTTTTGACTTAGAAGCAACGAGTACGAAGATAATGTGAAGTCAACAAGATGGCTCCATTTAGTATATAGAGTTCCTAATTCATAACAATTCATGAATTATAATTAAAAAAATGAGGATAGGGTTGTGAATGGTTTTTTACTTGATATTAGTTCAAGCAACATCTATATCTATATTATATATTTTTGGTTGAACATGTTTTTTAAAAAAATTTAGTGTGCGTAGAGAAGTTAAATATTAATTTATTTTAGTTAATGATTTATTAATATTAAATTTATTATAAAATTGAATTATTTTAATAATTAAAATAATTTTTAAATTAATCATAGGTATTTAATTAAATTTAATTAATTAAAAAAATCATATTTTCCATTTAAAATGAATTTTTGAATGTAATATATTAAACCAAATACATGTCTTAATTTTTTAATGTAATATATTAAACCAATATACATGTCCTATGAGTTCATTTGTGGTTTTTTTAATAATATATAATTTTAATTTATTTATTTTTTGAAATTAAAATAATTTATTATTATTATATTATATAAATTTAAGGTTATGGCCAAGCTAGCCATCAAATTGGTGTATAAGACTTTTTTGTTTATGGGACAAGGGACCTAACTTTGCGCGACAATTTGATTGCTAAGTCTACTAAGGCATACATATGACCGTGACTTCTTAAGAGGAAACATATACTCTTAACCATTATAAAATGTATTAACTTCCTTATTAAAAATACTTTTAAATTTAGATTTAAATTAATCAAATTTAATTTATTTGTAGTTTTTTAATAATGTTTAATTTTAATTTATGTATGATTTGAAATTAAAACAGTTCATTTTATATTAATTTTTTTAATAATATTTTTATTTTTAAATTTAAGTTTAAATTAATCAAATAAATTATAATTATAATTTTTTTAAGAAGGTAATTAAATTTATCTATTAATACCTAATGGTAATTATTACATGTTCTTATAAGTTTATATATGACATTTGCAAGTAATTAGATTCAAAATTAGTTGTAAATATAAGACAACTTAAGTGGGCCTAATGGTTAAGAGCATGCATTTCTTCTTGAGAAGTCATAATAATAATAATGAAAAGTTAAAGGTTTTAAATTTCTAAAAAATTAGAAAATAAATTAATTACGTTAGATGTTTATTTTGAAATAGGATTTTTGAAATCTTAATTTAATTATCAATAATTATTAGATATATGATAGGGATTTAACTTTCACAAAAGATTGTTAAGCTTGAGATTTATTTCAAAAGTAATTTCGCCCATTCTACTTTTTAATTAATTTAATAAACTAAAAAAATGTCATATGAAATGAGCTATGGTTTTTTGGGCATGTAGTATTGATAAGCCATAGTAGTAGCCTATAGTATTGTAGTGAAGCCTATTTATAGATTAAGAATATCCATAGTAAAGTGAGAGTGAATTTATGATTAAGAATCTTGTTACATAATGTTTAAGTATTTACATATCATTAATTGATGCCTATTGTTATTAGCCAACCATTTAATTTGTATAATAGTACAATTTTAGAAAATATAAATTTTAACAAACACAAATTAATTAATTTAGCTTCTATCCTCACATTTCCAAAATATTCAAAATCAACCAAAAAGACAACTTCTCACTCACTTAATCAAAATTAGATTAACATCTATCTCATAAAAAAATTCACCATTTGAATGTTTGACAAAAATTTTAAAGATGAAAATTTATATTAAGTTTGGAAATTTTAACAAATCTTACTAGTCCTTAATATCATCACCGAAGGAAAACAAAATGGTGAGTAAAATATAATTATTTTTAAATTCCCATCCAATTTAAGCCTAGGTACAAATATCATTTCCAATTGGATTCTTGATTTTGTAACAGTTGTTTCTACCCAAGTCTGATGTCCTCTAATCTGTGCTCAGTCACACATTTCATGACATTATAGTTCAGAAGACCGTCAACTTTTCAACCTTGATATTAAATCATCTCCTCATCTGTCAATCTCACATTTCGTGAAAATATTGTTCACAAGTCGGTGAAGAACTTTTTTATGAACATATCCACCTAGATATTAAATTCACTAACATGTGCTTTGCTATCAGTCACACAATTCATGAAAACATAGATCAGAAGTCCGTGAAGAACTGTGAAAATATTGTTCACAAGTCAGTGAAGAACCTTTTTATGAACTTATCCACCTAGATATTAAATTCATGTATAACATGTGCTCAGCGGTCAGTCACACATTTCATGAAAATATAGTTCAGAAGTCCGTGAATAACTTTACTATGAACTTGTGAAACTTGGTATTAAATTCATCTTATGAAAAAACCATCTTTTATCTGAGAACTTTCATCATGTTCTACAATGAAGCAAAGTTCTTTTCCAAAACAATATTAGCCGAAGGCGTTTTTATTTTTATGTTGACTCTATGTCGATTTTAATTTTTTAATATATGGATAGTTGTTAATGATTTTGAAGTGAATATGCTTCACCCGAGTCTTAAAAAGACACATGAGATTTCATTAGCGCTTCTTATCCGTGAGTTGAAATCTATTCATTTATTTATAATCGTGAGTTGAAATTTATTTATTTAATTTTAATCGTTACGTAGTGCGTGCTGGTGTCATTTTAGTTGATCTTTCGTTGGTGTTTGCATTTGTAGTGACGACCGTGGTTTCTACGCCGGTGCCCACCAAAGTTATGAATGATTTATCGCATTTACGGATATTAATGGCTTCATTGATATGTGGGAGTCTAAGTTGTTAGAAATTAATTAACGGAGCAATGAATACATAAAATATTGCGGAAACATAAATATAGAAAAACATAAAATAAAATAGACATGTATACATGGTTCATCCAATTTTGGGTATGTCCACGGAGAAGCAATTAGTCCTTCCTTTTATATTATCCAGCAAAATGAATATACAACCTACAACAAATACATTGTAATTTCATCGTCGCTCTCACACAACCTTCTCTCTCGCTCAGAATAATAATCCATAGTTGCAATACAATTCCCTCATATGAAAAAGGGTTATCTTCTAGGGAAAAAAACTTAAATTATAATTTCTACTGTGATAGCATCCACCTAATGAACAACCCAAATTGACTATGAAATTACAATATTTTATAAGACAATTTTTCATCTATTTTTAACTTTAGGGGCGCTACCCCAGAACCCCTTCTAGGGGGCCTCATAAAAGTCATCGTCATCCCCCCTCTAGACTCCCCTAAAGGTGTATAAATGGGTGCCGTTATAGCCCCATTGAGAATAGGGATCTAACGTTGTAACGCCCTGCGTTCTTGGGCACGGGCGCGCGCTCCCTCCGTCGTGGAAAATGACTAAGTATAAGTGCGAGCCGTCCAAGCATCACATGTGCACGCGAGTATGGAGGAATGTTCATGGTTATATATGGTGAATGGATAGTTCGGTCAAGCGTTTAAGCCGACCATGAGCGCACCCACGCATTGGGCGAGCCGACGATGAGGACGAGCGCTAGGTGGGCGAAGCTTTAAGAATTTTGGAGGTCGGCCAAGCGTTAAGTCGACGACCTTGCGAGCATATAAAAGGAGTGAAGTGCGTGGTCATTTCATCATCGATCTCTCGTGACATCTCAACGCACAAAGGTGTGTGCGCACTTGGGATAGCGCAGTTTTACCCCAGCTCAGTAGGATGAGCCTGCCGAGCCGGGCGAGGGTCGTGTGAGGTTTCGGTGGTGCGCACGGGCGCCCACATTGTTGCACTTAGTTTTGGGTTGTGGTTTGGGCACGGGTCGTGCACGGGTGCGCCCGCCCGCCCAACGCCAAGTTTGTGCACGCATTGTATAACTTGTATTCTCGGTGGAGTTTTGGCAGACCGCCGTGCGCTCTTGCACGGGCGGGCGCCCTCCCGGTTATGTAACTTCGCATATATAATAAAAGAGATTGATTATTATTATTGCCGAGTTGATTTATTATTGTTATATTGTTAATGGTTTTCGCACATTAATAATATGAATTCATGTTTATTATGAATTGTTAAGGCGTAGTTCGTAAAGTTAACTAACGGTGAACAAGTTATTAACTTAGGCGGTGCCGCACCTGCTCAATTAAACGAAAAAAGAATTGGGGGCGTGACAGTTGGTATCAGAGCTTCGGTTCGGTGAAGCTGTTGAGCAGGGTTGCTCGTGACAGGTACTTGCATGTGAAGGAAACCGTTTCACACGAAGTGGAACAAGGGTTGGTTCAGGTTGCAGGTAACTTGGTGAATATGGAGAAGGCTGAAAAGGCAGTGATGGTAGATGAACCTACGAAAGGTGAGTCTAGCCATAGTGCAGTTAAAGCTCTCCGGTACGAAGTGTTGGAACATATGAGTCGATGGAGTTCAGAATGGGTTTTGATGAAGGCTGAGAACATGAAGATTCGAAAGAGCTGTTCGGAACTAAAGAAGGAACTTGAAGAACTCAAGAGCCAATGCGGAAGTACGACAGATGTTGAACTCAATGAACTTGATGAGGAGATCCAACGAAGTGGTCTTGATCTTCAAGAGCTCTTTGATGAAAGAGCCCAGTTGAGGAAGGAAAGTGCCAGGGTGGAAGCCGAAATCAAGCAAGTTGAGGAAGAGATAAAGAAGAAGCTTCTTGGTAAGAAGGTTGTTGTGATTGAGCAAGAAGAGCTCGACTACATTGACAAGTTGGGAACTCACTAGCGAGAACATCCAGAGGACTTTCGGAAGTTAAGTTCCATGAACTTGGTCAATGGACACTTGGTTGGTGCACTTGAGCAGAACACGGTGGAAGGAAAGCTTGAAGCAAGTCAAGCTAGGTCGGGGCCGAGTTCCCTAGAAGGACCAAGCAAGGAGGTGAAGTACCTTAAGAGGAATGTCAAGAAGGAGCATGAGCCTATTGACACTTCTGAGGCCGAATTCTTGAAGAAGGTTGCTGATGTGAGGCGCAAGACAAAGCCAACAGAGGGAGGTGATTCCTTGAAGCTAAGTTTTGTGTAGGTGACCGTGAAGGGCAAGAGATTTGCAGCTTTGGTGGATACGGGGGCTACTCATAGCTTCGTGAGCAGGAAGGCAGCAAAGTCTTTTGGGAAGAAAGCAAAGATGGAGAGGGAATGGAGTGCTTTCAAAGCAGTCAACTCTACCATTAGAGCTGTTGATGGTGTGTTGAAGGACACTCAGGTGAAAGTAGGATCGTGGTTCGGGAAGTTGGACTTAAGAGTTGTGGACATGGATGATCATTCTGTGGTGTTGGGGCTGGACTTCATGGAGCTAGCACAAGCCATGCCAATGGTGGACCGGGACATTCTCTTGATCACAGCTGAAGGGAAGACCATGATGGTACCGATGAATAGAAGAAGTTGCTTGGGGTATAGACCAAGGATGGCTTCTATGACTTTGTATCCCAAAGATCCGAATGTGAAGCATGAGGATGTGGAGCAAAGAGGACTTGGGAGTGTGACTCAAACAACGAAGGAAAGGAAGCTTGTTGACTTCATTGCAAGAGCTGGAAAGAAGAATGAGGGAAGTGAGAAGAAAACCTCATGAACATGGAGACACTTGTTGGGAGCATCTTCTACTAATGATCTTCACAATGGAGCTACAAGTGAAGGGAGCCCGAGCGCTACTTCAGAGGCAGTGGTTGATGAGGATTATGGAGGTAGAGATCTTGCCGGCATAGTGGACTTTTGTAGATATGCTATGGGCATATATGACTTTCAGTTGACAAAGAACAAGCTAGGTGAGCTTGGATGTACATGTGAGGAGATTGAAGCTGTGCATAGATACTTGAGGACACAACATCAATCTGACACATGGGTGGATGAAAGTCAGGGAGGAAACTTCCTGGCCTTCCTTTCTCTATAGATAACCTTGGAGGAAGGTTGGTGTGGAGGCCTTGGTAGGGAGGAACCACATCAACTTTACAAGGGGCCTTGGAGGAGGCTTCTTTATGACAGGTGAAGACTTGGATGAAGATGGCCAGAGGTTGAGATGGAGTCTACATGGGTTGGACATCATGGGCAGCTAGAGTCATGGACATCAGGTTGGTTATATGGAGCATGTTGCAGATGGGATGGAGTTTCCATGGACCTGAGCATGGGATGATTGATAGATTCTTGATGAGTCCGAGATGTAGCAGAAGTCAGGGGAAGACTTGTGATGGCATAAGGATGTGCATTCTTATGGTTTGAGCGTATGGTTGGACTGATCACCCGACTAGTTCAAGTCATGAGGGGTACCAATGTGCAGAGATATGTTGGCATTAGTCGAGACATGGTGACACATGTGTGTTGGCATCTGACAGGGAGACTACATGGAGGATGGACACATGATGAGGACTACATGAGATGTTGCAATGGAGATTGTGACATAGAGTCAACAATCATGGATCAAGAAGATGTCTGATGGAGAGCATACCGTGGAGGTGCATACCTTGGTATGGTGAGCTTGGTGGCAGCTGGTCATTAAGCCGGGACATAGTGGAGAGGAGTCTCTACATATGTTGCAAGGATGTTTGCCTTGCGAAGAAGAGTTCACATCACGGATAAGTGATGATCTTGGTGGATGGCTACCAGGATGGTATGTTGTCGAGGACAACAACGATTTCCAGTGGGGGAGAATGTAACGCCCTACGTTCTTGGGCACGGGCGCGCGCTCCCTCCGTCGTGGAAAATGACTAAGTATAAGTGCGAGCCGTCCAAGCATCAAATGTGCGCGCGAGTATGGAGGAATGTTCGTGGTTATATTTGGTGAATGGATAGTTCGGTCAAGCGTTCACGCCGACCATGAGCGCACCCACGCATCGAGCGAGCCGACAGTGAGGACGAGCGCTAGGTGGGCGAAGCTTTAAGAATTTTGGAGGTCGGCCAAGCGTTAAGTCGACAACCTTGCGAGCATATAAAAGGAGTGAAGTGCGTGGTCATTTCATCATCGATCTCTCGTGACATCTCAATGCACAAAGGTGTGTGCGCACTTGGGATAGCACAGTTTTACCGCAGCTCGGTAGGATGAGCCCGCCGAGCCGGGCGAGGGTCGTGTGAGGTTTCGGTGGTGCGCACGGGCGCCCACATTGTTGCACTTAGTTTTGGGTTGTGGTTTGGGCACGGGTCGTGCACGGGTGCGCCCGCCCGCCCAATGCCAAGTTTGTGCACGCATTGTATAACTTGTATTCTCAGTGGAGTTTTGGCAGACCGCCGTGCACTCTTGCACGGGCGGGCGCCCTCCCGGTTATGTAACTTCGCATATATAATAAAAGAGATTGATTATTATTATTGCTGAGTTGATTTATTATTGTTATATTGTTAATGGTTTCCGCACATTAATAATATGAATTCATGTTTATTATGAATTGTTAAGGCGTAGTTCATAAAGTTAACTAACGGTGAACAAGTTATTAACTTAGGCGGTGCCGCACCCGCTCAATTAAACGAAAAAAGAATTGGGGGCGTGACAAACGTGGTTGAAACTAAAAACCTCTATACAATCAGGAAGATAATCAGGGTTCACACCTAACAATCTTCCACTTGGAGGCTGATTATATAAACTTCATCGTTCTTTCACTCGCTAGACAATGACTCCACTTCGATCTGGTTGTTTCTCATTTTCACCATTATATTTGAAGACCAATTGAAACAGAGTAAAATCTCAGTTTCTGCCTAGTTACAAATTTTGTTAACATATCTGCAGGATTCTGGCTAGTGTGTATTTTTTCCAGCTTCAAATGTCTATATTCTAACACTGACCGTATGAAATGGTACTTGAGTTGTATATGTTTAGTCTTAGAATGAAATTTTGAGTTTTTTGCAAGATGAATGACACTCTCGTTGTCACTGTACAACCTGCCTATCTCCTACTTCTTTCCATATCATCCATAAACCTTTGTAACCAAACCATTTCTTTACTAGCGTATGTAGCAGCAACATACTCTGCTTCCGTTGTTGAAAGTGTAATAATGTTTTTCAATTTTGAAACCCAATTGACAGTTGTTCCACCTATAGTAAAAACATACCATGTGGTGTTTCTTCTGTTATCTCTATCACCTGCCATATTTGCATCAACATATCCTTGTAGAGCAATGTTTGAACTACCAAAGCATAATGCTTGATTTGTGGTACCTCTCAAATATCTGAGAATGCACTTCACTTCCATCTCATGCTCTTTTCCTAGATTGTTCATATACCTACTTACAATTCTCACTATATGTGCAATATCAGGTCTTGTGTAGACCATTGCATACATTAAGCTTCCAACTACTGATATATATGTAACTTTAGACATATAAGCCATCTCTTCCTGAGTCTTGGGACATATCTCCTTACTTAGTTTGAAATGGCTAACCAAAAGTGTACTAATTGGTTTTGCATTCTGCATATTAAATATTTCCAACACCTTTTCTATGTACTCACTCTGAGACAACGTTAGTTTGTGATTTTTCTTGTCTTTAGTTATTCTCATACCAAGGATTTGTTTCACAATGCCCAAATCCTTCATTAAAAGTGAATTTGTCAATTTTATTTTGAGCACATTTATTTTATGCATGTTAGGCCATGCAACAAGCATGTCATCTATATACAATAACAATATGATATAATTGTTATCATTTTTCCTTTTAAGATAAACCTAATGGTTAAAGTGACATATAGTATAACTTTATTTAGACATAAACTTGTTAAATTTTATATACGACTGCCCTCGAGTTTGTTTTAAGCCATACAAGATCTTCTTCAATTTGCACACTAACTTCTCTTTCCCTTTGACCTCTTACCCTTGTGGTTGTTGCATATATATTTCTTCCTCAAAATCCCCGTGGGGAAAGGTTGTCTTTACATCTAACTACTCAAGATGCAAGTATTCTATTGCCACCAGACTTAAATTAGTTATGATTGAAGTCATTTTAACAACAAGAGAAAACAATTCATCAAAGTCTATACTTTTCTTTTGTGCAAACCCCTTCACGACAAGTATAGCCTTATACCTTTGTTTACTTTCATCTTCTTCTTTCAACATGTAAACCCATTTATTCTGCAATGTTGTTTTACTTGCATGTAACTTGATTAAGTTTCAAGTCTAGTTATGTATCAAGGAGTCCATCTCTTCTTCTATGGCTTGCTCCCACTCCTTCCTGGTTTCTCCCTGCATTTCTTCTTCACATCTCTCTGGTTCATAAGAATCAATCAACAATACATAATATAATGAAGGAGAGTATCGTTCAGGGGGTCTACTTATCTTGGTATATCTTCTAACACCACTTTTAGGTGTTTGAGGTGCATGTTGTTGTTGTGGCCACTAACCATTATTATTTTCAAGAACATTTACATTTATGTGATCTCATCAAGCACTGCGTATTCTCTGTTTTATTTTTCATGTTTTTTCCCTGCATTTGATCCTTATATAAGACCTTTTCATTGAATATGACATCTCTACTCTTAATAAGTTTGTGATTTTCATAATCATATAAGCAATAACCAAAATCATTTACACCATATCCAATAAAGATACATTTCTTTAATTTTTACTCAATCTTTGTTCTATTTTCTTTATTGATGGGGATAAAGGTTTCACAACCGAAAGTCTTTAAAAATGAGTAGTTTACCCTTTTACCTGTCCATGTCTCCTCTGGAATACCACCCTCCAAGGAACTTGAAGGCCCTCTGTTTATTAGATAAACAACAATATCTACAACATTTTCCCAAAATTGTAAGAGAAATCCTGCATGCAATCTCATGCACCTTGCACGCTCCATGATTGTCATGTTCATCCTTTCTGACACACCATTTTCTTATTGTGTTTGTGGAACTATCTTCTCTTTGTGAATTCCAAGTTCTGAACAATAGTTATCAAAATCTTTGCTGCAGTATTCATCTCCATTGTCTGATCTTAGACAATTCAACTTATTTCATGTCTCATTCTCCGCGAAAGTTTTCCATTGATTGAAAGTATCAAATACATCAGATTTATTTCAAATACAATAAATCCAAGTTTTTTTAGTTGCATCATCAGTAAAACTAATATAATAGTGAGAGTCACCAAGAGATGATACCTTAGCAGGTCCCCATACATCTGTATGTGTAAGCTATAATTTTTGGCTCTTATTTTCCTTCCCAACTCTCATAAATTTGACTCTGTTTTCCATAAAAACTATTTTTACAGAAATCCAAATCAACATGCTTCAAACCTGGAAACAAATTTCTTGAATGAAAAATCTGCATCCCATTCTCACTCATGATGCCAGAGTGTCGTATCTACTCTAGTGGAGGTTAAAGCATTAAAAAAATTAGAAATACTATTGCGTAAATAAAATTTACCAACATTTCTCCTTTTTCTATTACTAGAGCTCTTTCAGTGACCTTCCAAATTTTGTCTATGAATGTAGTTACACAACCTTCACCACCTAACTGCGATTTTGAAATTAGATTTTTCTTCAGATCTAGAACATCCCTTACCTCTTTTAATAAACATTGGTTTCCATTTTGTTGTTTTATGAAAAACTTACCCATTCTAATGATTTTACAGGGTTTATCATCACCCAGACAAACCTGTCCAAAATATCCTTGAACATAGTCATGAAAATGTTTACTATCAGGTGTGGCATGGAGTAAGGCCCATGAATCTACCACCCAAGCATCAATAATATTCTTTAATGAAAGAATCAAAAGATCTTGCAACACGTCACCTGTCACATTCACTTCATGATTGTTCTCTTGCTGTCCATCTCCTTCTTTTCCCTTCCGAGATTTGCAGTGTTTCTTTAGGTGTCTTTTCTTCCCGCATTTCCAGCACACTATCCTTGATCTGGATTTGGATCTGCCTTTTTCTACTTACTGTGATTTCACAAAACTATTGCACCCATCAATAAAAGTTCTACTTTGAATCTTATACGGAGTTCCAATCTGAACTCCTTGCATCAATACCAGTGCTTCCCGAACCAGCTTGCAGGTATCTTTCTTTAACACTTTTTTTACATCTGCATCATCCAACTTGGCGTACATAAATCAGATTTATGGCCACTGAAGGAATATCCAGAACACCTGGAAGTGTTACAATCGTTCCACCTTGCAATTTCAACTTGACTTTTCCATGACCAATGGTTCTAGCCTTCCTGTCATCCCCTAAAAAGACATTACCACCATCATATTTCTCATACTCGCAGAACCACTCTCTATGGGGAGTGAAGTTAAAGGATGCACCTGAGTCAATCAACCATGCCTCATGATCTACATATGTACTTGAAGAAGAGTCCAAGTACACATCCCCACCTTCATCTGAGGTGGTTTTCACTTCTGCAAAAGGAGCATCATCAGATCCCTTTCCTTTCTCAGGAGCTTTGGATTTATAGCCCCTTTTGAAGTGCCCTTCCTTTCCGCATTTACAACACACATTTACAGGTTTTCATGGAGATTTAGATCTCCCTCTAGATTTAGATCTCCCACTCGAGGACTTATTTTATTTCTGTTTTGGGACCGTCCTCGTACAGACAAGACATCACCATTTCAGCCCTCCATATTTTTTTGTCTTGTTTCCTTCGACAGCAAAGATGTGACTATTTCATCAAACTAAAAGGCAGTTGCATTGCTACCTATTGCAACAATGAGACTATCCCACGAATATGGTAGAGCACAACAAACTGATGCACTTATCTTCATCTGAAATTTTAATATCAACAGATAATAACTGGCTTACCACAATATTAAATGCATTTAGATGCTCTGTCACCAAGTCCCCATCTTTTATCCTCGGGTTATACAACTTTTTCCATAGGAACAGTGTATTCACCAGAGACTTATATTGGTACAAAGTCCCTAACTTGCCCCACAAAGCCTTCGCAGAGGCTTCCCCTGATACATTTAGCATTACTAAATTTGAGACACACAATCGTATTGTGCTCTTTTCCTTTTGATCCAACTTTGCTCAGTCTTCGGCTAACATTCCTGTTGGTTTAGTATCCAGATCTACTACGATTCACTAGTCTTTATCCACCAACAGATCCTCCATCTTGAGCTTCCATAACTCAAAACTTTGACCATTAAATTTCTTGTTCTCTATCTCAACATTTCTCGTAATCTTATTTCTCCAAAAGAATCGATCCTGCAGATCTCCCACTGAATAGAGTCTACCACGGGCTCAAGAAAAAACCCCTCAGCAGTAAAGGCGTTCCCTTGAAGCCAAAATAACTCTGATACCAAATATAGGTTTTAAACTCATATAAAAATTACTTGCATACGATTTTTAAAACATAAAATAAATAATGGCGAGAACATAACACATAAAACAGATATACACAAATATTTTCCTTTGGATCCCAAAATTAGGACTACCAGATTGGTTTTTTATTATGTTCATTTCAATGTTACAATACATATATATACATGCCAAAGCATCCATAAACCCGAATCCATTAACTCTGGATTAGAACATAATCATAGTTTCCTTGACTGGATTTACAAAATACCATGGACAGAAAACTTTCATGCCCAAAACCATGTGCGAAGTCCATGAACAAAACCATAGGTAGGTCTGCCCACCTAATATAGGCTCCAAAATAATTTCCCGTGGCAAGTGGGCTACTATCCCCCTACATAGCCCCCAAAAATGCCTGACACAACGTATTGGGGGGGCTAACGATGACCCAAGGAAATTTTTCTTGAAGTTTAAAAACATTGGCGAATATCACTAATCCCTAATATGCAAATTATAAAATGTTTATTGATATATTTGTAAAATTATTCAAATTTATAATGGTTTTATATATAGTCTCTATATAATGTTGGCGATTTTTAAGGTAAAATAATTTTATATTCTAAAATTTGGACGAATCATCTTTTATAAAAATTGGAAATTGACGAATATTTTTGTGGAAAAATCATGGAAAATTATCCCACTGGGCGAAGATTGTTGGGCATGGAATCCCCCCACAGCATGTTTTGGGGCTCAAAGCCCAAGTTTTGGTCAAATGTATTGTAAGACTCCGCAAATTATGGGCGCGGAGCGCGAAATATAGGATGATTCATAGGGTTGTCCGCCCTAAGTATTGTAAAGTAATGTAATGTCATGTTGGCCTACCCATGGTTCGTGGACTATGGGATTGTATAAATAGAGTGAGGCTCTAAGTTGTAAAGAGAGAGAATTGGAGAGATAGATAAATACGCATGGTTCAAGCATAGAGTAAGAGTCCAAGTGTATTGGGTCGTAGTAGTAGGAAGAGGCTCTGCAGCTGAGTGCGCAGAGGCCTAGTAGAGTCTGCGGCTGAGTGCGCGGACCCTTGTAGCTGAGTGCGCAAGGCGGTGTTGAGTCTGTAATTTGATCGAAGAATAATAAAGAGAAGTTGATTCCAATTTCTGTGTATCTGCTTATGTATTGCCTTATTTACATTTATACTATTTTTTTAATCACAAGCACTAATATGATTGCTGGATATGTTGTTAATTATCACTAGTCTTACACAAATAATTTGAGTAGTCGGGTAATAACAGATTAAATAGTAAGAAACTTGGGTATAATACGGTTGCACCCCGAGTAGGGTTGCGCGGAAGCAGCATCACAGGTTGCGAGGGACTAACAGGTGTGCATATCGACATGCGTCCAGGGTTAAACCGCGGACCTCCAAAAGCTCATCAAACATCCCTAGGGTGTGAAAACCTGGCTCTAGCACCCTCCCATACTACTTCGAGTGAGACCTTAGTCCGCGCTCCATAGACTGTTGCTGAAAGGGCCAGTGGTACCAGGATTTGCTTGGCTAAATCACCTCTGAACCTGGGTGAAGCCCATACAAGCCAACAAATGGTTCTTTTGCCAGGTCCGAGATCTACATAAGGGATGTCTAATGCCGTGCCACTAGAATCCAACAAAGAAAGAAATTGAAGAGTGGTTGGATAAGAAGATTCACGAGTTCGCAACACAGGGAAACAGAAATCCGCGAGTGACTAAGGAAGAGTGGTTGGAGTGCTACTTGTATACGGAAATCCATGAAATTTTCTTTGCATCCTTTCCTTCTGAGTTGTATGAGTGGATTGCGAACCTAGCAAATAGTGAGGGAAGGTGTAGGCTCGACAAACCAATCGTGTGAACCCCAGAATTAGTGCACAAACTAGAAGAATCAGGAGATAAGATCGCACGAGCTGTGGACTATTGGCTAGACCGAATTCTAGGAGGATTTATCACTGAGTTCACGGTAGATACGACTGTTAGCTATAGTGAGGCAGAGTGAAATTTCCTTAAGGGACCGCGAGGTAAGTATATCAAATCTTTGAACACTTGGATTAAGATGCTATTGTGTGAAAAGCGGGTTATGCAAATAAATTAATGTTTTGGACTATGCAAAGTAGGAAGATCTACAGAAGCAGAAGTAGTGAAGAATTGGAAACCAGTCCCTTAATTTCCCCCTCGCGGGAAAGCAAGGAAGAGCTCGCGAAAGTTTCTCTGAGAAGTGCGGTCAGTTTGATAAGGTAGCGCATTCTGCGTTTACCACCTCCACCCACACCGCCACCCATCTCACCCTCCTCACCTCCATCTCCACCCACCCCACCTCCACCACCACCACAGTTCAGTATGGCGAGTGCGATCAAACTACGGTATTCATAGGAGTAGGGAATGAAGATCCGGACCAATTCTGGTTCATGGTAAGAGTAGCATGGGAAGCACAAGGTGTCGCAGATGAAAATATCAAGAAGGTTACACTAGTAAGTGCGTTGCAGGATTGTGCATTAACATGGTACGTCAAGCATTCTAATGACCATCCAAACGCAGGAATCACAGAGATCCAAGCCACGCTGAACAGGGAATTTAGTAGGCCAAAGTCGAAAACACAATCAATCATCGGGTTTAAGGAGATCATGATGCTCCTGGGCGAGACCCCCTGGGATTTGGACCAAATATTGAAGGGTATGATTCGCGAAGCCAACATGACGTTGATGGATGGACAACACCGCGCATGGTTTGTAGCATCACCGACACCGCACTTAAGGATGGCGTTGTCACAGCAAAAACATTCCACCCAGGCCGAAGCTTTAAAAATGAAAATGAGATTGCATGAGACCCCTATACAAGACCTTCGTCTGGGAGTCCAACAAATCCATGCGCAATTGCAAAATTTGTGTCTTGAAATGCAAAGTTTGAAACAGGACATGACACCTTGGCGGGAGGCGTGCGAGGAGGTATGGTGCATAAAATGCAAAGGCCAGGGGCATGATAAGGACCATTGTCCAGTGTTCGCAAACTACTTGGCAGGAGGAGGGCCGATGTCGTTAAGATCTGAGGCACAGACAAGACCAAGTGTAGCACTTGCATTATGGTGCACGATCTGTTAGATAGGATGAAAACACACTACAAACAATTGTCATCTATTGCAGAAGTATACGCAGACGTCCCAATAATTGTTTTGTAACTTCTGTAGGTTAGTAGGCCATGATGAGCGCACCTGCAGAAGCTACGAACTAATGATGGATCAGACCCCTACCTACAGGGTGCAGACTGAAACATGAGCCCTCGACCCGAATGCAGGAATGGCGTGCACTAGATTTTAGGGGCGCGGTCGAGGTCGAGGTCGAATGGGACCAGGAAGGGGTCGCAAATAGTTAATTTGTTATAATTGCGAAGGGCCAGGGCACTATGCCCGTGATTGTACAAACCCGTCGAGGACATCATGTTTGTACTATACTCAGTTTGATTATGAGGCAAAAGACTACCCTACATTGATAGCGAGACTATGCGAAAAAGGTATACTTCAGCCCTCTCCGACTCAGAATTTGCAGATGATGAGGTCTAAATTGTGTGAAGAAGACCCGAATGTAAACATGATGCTCAGGAGCGGTGTGACCACTGGCGATGAAAAAGGGAAGTAGCCTAAAGAAAGTGTGTGGGTTCGCAAGGCTCCTACAAAGGAATTGGAAGTTGATTTGGAACACGCAAAGGAGACATTCATGGAAGCTAAGAAGAGCTTCACGGAGGCCTCCACTTTAGGTAGTAAAGATCAGTTAGAACTAGAAATGGATCTTTCAATGCTCACTACCTTTCTAGATAAATGCATGAAACTGCTACGTGACAGTAAGGCAGTAAAGGGGCTATAGGAACTTATCACTAGGTTTGCGGGGTCAGGAGAACCGTGCGTGGTCCAAGAACTCGAAAAGCATGTGTTGCGCACAGGAAGGGAAATGAGGTTGACTGCACAAATTGGTGAATATGAAATGGATCAAGTAATCTTAGATCTGGGATCAAATGCGAATGTACTATCAAAACAAACATGGGAATGCATGGGTAGACATGCGCTACAGTGGTCTCCTATTTAGTTACGAATGGCAAACCAACAAAAGATCTTGCCCATGGCAAGGTTGCAAGGGGTAACGGTAGATATTGAGGTTGGAGCACGCAGGCGGATTTTGAAGTGATAAAGATTGTCAATCATAGTAATCCCTATCCTGCGCTACTAGGAATAGACTAGGCCATCGATATGAATGGAGTCATAAATCTGAAGAAGCGCAAAATGATCTTCGAGAAAAAGTCACTATGCATAGTATTACCGCTAGATCCAGTAAAAGGAGCGTGATACACTTAACCGGTGCACAGCGACGATAGTGATGACGATCTCTATTGTATTTACAAGATAACTGCATGAGAAGAGGATTGGGTGAATCTGACCGCAGATGGAATGATTTCGTGGGAGCGCGAAAGCTCCTGCACCTCAAATTCAGATGAAGAGACAGAATGATGGTAGAATCGGTTGCATGAAGTAACAACACTTAATTGCAACATGATGGTTATATCACTGCACTGCGTGACAAGTGAAGCAAGGGATCTTCTGACATATGATGGGTTGACAGTGGTGGATGAATCCCTGAGCAAATTTGAAAGCGCATTACTAGAACAACAGCGGTTCGATGCGCTGAAGTGGGAACTGCACACGACGCCCGCATGATGGTGGGGTACACATCAAGGAAATTTTGAGGATTGGTGTGGATGCAGAAGGATGATGTGCCTACACTTTGGAAAACCCTAGCTCATAATGCAAGCTAGTCAGCAAGGGTGGAACGACTTGCGTGCCCACCTTTCCTGATGGGTACAGACATATGCTGTACAACCCACACAAATGCACACCACTCCCAGAATAGAGAATCGGAACAAATCGCAGTAGCAGGAAAGGCAACGTGCCCTACCAATTATCCATGGCGAAGCATTCGATAGGGTGTGCGAAGTGCTGAACAAGGTTCACCAGGAAAGACACACTGATTGGCTCCTACACGTACCAGGGGTTCGATGGGCCTATGGGACCATGTGCAAAACCCTGACTGCTGAAGTGATTTCGAAGGTGCGAAACAAAGTAGAGATCATAATTTCTAAAGAGAATGCAAACAGGAATCCGCACGTAATAGCTCCCACAATTGTGACAGTAAGCGAAGACCAAGATGAAGAAATCACACAACTATGCGAGGTCGAACACATAGAGATTCAGGAAGCCATTCGGCGAGGGAACCTTAGAATTCACGAACTCGAAAAGGACTGGGTACGACTGAGGAAGCATTTTAATGGATGCCGAGATCAAAAGCCTGGAAAACAAGATCAAGCAAACATGTCTCGTCGATCAACCAAGGATATCAAGACAAGGTGCGGATGATCATGCCATTGGATTAGAATATTGTCACCGAGAATTTATGACTCTGTTGCCATGGCTACGACTAACCTCACCAAACGCAGTAGCCAGGGGAGCACACAACATACAGTAGAATGTGTGGTGTTGGCTGTCACGAAGGCAATTGAGGAGTTTTCACAGACTATCCTGCAAGGCAAGTTGAAATCTCGCACAGGTGGTGCGACCACTTGACTTGTTGTAGGAAGCAGAGTCTTAGCGCTCCAAGCAGTTGAAAGAGAGCACGAGACTATAAAAGAGTCTGTTTGGGAGCTGCAAAATGAGGGAGGTGCAAGCAGAATCAACATGTCACAAGGGTCATGACCGCGCACAGGGGGCTGCGCTGCCGCATGGGTAGGCTGGGAAGTGACCATTGGTGTCACTATTCATGATGGGATGCCTGAATTAAGGCAAAAGGGAGCAGCCATTGGCATTTAAGACATGAATTAAGGGCAAGATTTGAGGAAATATGCCGCCAATAAAGCATTGATGGCCCAGAATTCGGGGGAATAGTCGAATTTGAATTCAAAAGGCACTGTAAAACTCCAGGGGCTAGCCACAAGATAACACTTGTTCACTTGAGATTTGAGCAGTTGATTAGAGCACAGAGTGTTGAGTATTGTGCGACACTTGAACCCCAAAGTTCGTGAACGACCACAGACAATTCAAACATGATGGTGGCTACAAGGAGAGGTTTGGGCTCTGCAGTAGGAACCACCGATGCAGCTGCGCAGAACCCCATAGTACATGATGTTCCCAGAGATACTAGGGTCACACCGAAAATCTTGAAATTGCCTCGGATGCCGAGGCCTAAGAAAGATAAGCAGGTAGCGGGACTAGTTCACATGTCCCTAAGGAATCTGTGGTTCGGTAAACTATCAATGGAAGAAAAGGGCAAGGCTATCACCATTGAGACAAATGATGAGGAGGAGGACCTACAAGCTCTCATCAATGAGATAGAGGAAGCAGAGGATATGGAAGAAGACATCCAGTCGGTGTGCTCTGTAGCAAAATTTCCTGAGTACATCCCTCTGCGGAAAGGGAAAAGTAAGATACCAAAGGATCTGGATGCCACCAAGAGCACACTCTAGACCCCGCTCCTCCCTGATGGAATTTTATTTGAGGGCTCGCACCTGGGCCGTGTGCCCACAATGAAGTTCTAAGATTGGGACCTCACAGACAACAAGAATTTCCCACACTTAGAGACAGAGAGCCTCATGAAGCAAAGAATGAAGGGGCCAGTCACAACATTAGAACCGTGAAAATGGCTACGCGGTGTGGAGAAGGCCGAATTTCTTCATCTGCTGTGAATTCCACACTTTCATCGCAAGCCTATCACTATTTTCATCATCAGGCAACTGCTTTACCTGGTGCACGATGGGTACTTATGGCTGAAGCAGCCTATTCCCATCATGGCGGATCTCATCCATAGAATTTCCCAGCTCCCGTGTAAGGGAAAGGACCCCACAATGATAGGAGAAAAAAGTGGAGATTTGGCGCTCGCGGAGGCCATGAAGAAAAAATACAAGCTTGAGAAGAAAAATAGGGGTTACGTAATCAACAATATCAAAGATAAAGGCGTGCACATAGCCACCCAACTCCTGGTTAGGAAGGTAATGAGAAAATGTCGCGGTGATGAGGTACCAACACCGGTAGTTGTGTTGGCAGAACAATGCACATAGGGGGTCTAATTCAACTGGGCCAAGTTCCTCTGTGAGGAATTCTTGACCAACTGCAAAGGAAGCCCAGGAGCAGGGCAAGACCTTCCACTACGCATGGTTTCCCTTGTCCATTTTGCTAGTAATACAAGAACTGCCAGAGGACAGTCAGTTCCCTAGCATTGAATATGACTTACCAGAGGCCGCAAAGTACACGTCACTCTGGGCTACCAAGGACACGAAGAAGATTCGTGAGACAAAGATCTTTTGGGTGCTCATGGAGGTGAGCATTTGGATGTGGATCAATAGACAGCCACACCTGTCCCCCACAGTGCACAACAGTCGATGGAGCTTTACAGAATTCAAGGCGGACATGCATAATATTTACATCAAGGCACGTAAGGATCCGGTGCAACAATGGACCAAGCTCCCCTTCATGGCCATTTATGATGTAATCTTTTCAGTGTTAGAATCATGGCCTCTAGAGTGGCGTGCCCCGGATCTGGCGGCGCTGGATAGGATAGCAGCACATAAACAAAAGGATGAGGCCAAGTTGTGCGTCATGAAGTTAGGCAAGAAGAGGTGCAATGAAAAATCGGCCGCGGAGGTAAGGGTTATCCATGAGGCAGCAAAGGTAGCCACGGAGTTGGCAAAGGTTGCCGAAGTTGCAGCAGCAGCGCAGAAAACAAGGGCCACCACAATGCAAGACAAGGAGGGCCAGGACTTGTCTACAGGATAGGGAGCAGAGGACACAGACCTCGTAGAAGAAGGTGCGGGCCTGGGCACAACTTCCACCCAACTGAAAAGGTCACGCATCACAGAGAGATCGGGTCCACAAAAAAAGGTCAAGGCCTCCAAATTGGCCATCGACCCGATCACGTTAACAGAAGGTGACCTCTATGACATTGGCGACACAGTTTGCAAGGTCACCAAGGAAGCATTCTAGGAAGCCATGTTAGAGCACATATTGTATTGGGGTCCCTAAGGGCACAACTGCGGGAACTACAGGTGCGGCTCCCACAGGAAGGAACCGTAGCCACCTATGACGCAGCAGGCACATCAATAGTGGAGCAGTTGCTATGTGCAAATATGGCCAACATCATAGTGCTACCAGAAGGAGCGCTGATAGCAGAGAATGAGGAAGACAAAGCCGCAGTGGGCAGGATCAAGGGACTTGGCCTTAATTTGGCTGCCCTTCCATGAGACACACTTTACCAACTATAGGATGGCATAAAAGCAGAGCTCCATGCTAGGGAGGGCCGCGTGATTCAAGTGATGAGTGAGAAAAATATCAACATCGAACAACTCAGCTTGCAGTGTGATGAGATGGTGTCACAGAACCAGCAGATCGTGCAAAAAATTGATGAAGTGTGTTGGCGAGTCCTAGAGTTTTCCATCGCCGTAAACCTACTAACAATGATGCAGATCCACTATCTGGCAAGTGGAGTCCGAAACACGCATGAGGAAACAATGCATGTGTAGCTCAAGCTGAATCTCCAGATTGCCGAGTTGCGACTGAAGGCGCAACCTTCCACTCCTCCAGAAGTTAGAGAGCAGCGCGTTAGCCTATTCAAAAAGGATTGGAAGAAATTGGATGGAAAATGCAGGATTGTACTGGTATGTTGGACCAAGCCTTTAGCGTACTCACATCCTTGTAGGAGGACCCAACATACAGTGCCTGGAAATATAGGCACATGTGCTTTAGGAGCAGTACGATAATGTAAGGGGAACTGCGTAGACAGTCATCCTCACTCAACGACTGGCAAAGATGCAACAAGCAAGGGCACTGAAAGAGTAGGTGGATGCTGCAAGATAGAAAGAGGCACTTCTCAAAGCGCACGTCCAACCATGGATTGATGAGGCCTTCACCATTACGGCAGATATTGAGGGCAAGCTCACATAGATGTAGGGACTCTACGTGCTAAGGTAGGCAGTTGATCCTCACAAAGAAGCATCGGAAGAGCGCATGCAGCAGGTCCAGCAAACCGTAGAACAGTGCGTTGCGGACCTCCGACAATAAGGGACCAGTTGGAGGGGATTCGCGCCAAGATCACCGCACCAAAAGAGTGGCTCGGGACGAGTCACAATGATTGTGTTGGGGGCCTGTTAGGCATGGAATCCCCCCACAACATGTTTTGGGCTGAAAGCCAAAGTTTTGGTCAAATGTATTATATGACTCCGCGAATTACGGACGTGGAGCGCGAAGTATAGGATGAGTCATAGGGTTGTCCGCCCTAAGTATTGTAAAGTAATGTAATGTCATGTCGGCCTACCCATGGTCTGCGGACCATGGGATTGTATAAATAGAGCGAGCCTCTAATTTGTAAAGAGAGCAAATTGGAGAGATAGATGAATACACATGGTTCAAGCATAGAGTAAGAGTCTAAGTGTATTGGGTCATAGTAGTAGGAAGAGGCTCTACAACTGAGTTTGCAGAGGCCCAATAGAGTCCACAGCTAAGTGCATGGACCCCTGTAGCTGAGTGCGTAGGGCGTGTCGAGTCTGTAATCTGATCGAAGAATAATAAAGAGAAGTTGTTTCCAATTTCTGTGTATCTTCTTGTGTATTGCCTTCTTTACATTTATATTGTTTTGTTTATCGCGCGCACTGATATGATTGATGTGTATGCTATTAATTATCACTAGTATTACACAAATAAGTTGAGTAATTGGGTAATAACATATTAAATAGCAAGGAACTTGGGTATAATACAGGTTGCACCCCGAGTAGGGTTGCACGGAAGTAGCATCATAAGTTGCGAGGGACTAACAGGTGTGCGTAGCGACGTGCATGCAGGGTCAAACCGCGGACCTCCAGAAGCTCATCAGACATCCCCAAGGTGTGGAAACCTGGTTCTAGCACCCTCCCATACTACTTTGGGTGAGACCTTAGTCCATGCTCCGTGGACTATTGCAGAAAGGGCCAGTAGTACCGGGATTTTCTTGGCTAAATCACCTCTGAACCTGGGTTAGGCCCACACAAGCCAAAAGAGGTTAGTGCCTAAAATTTTCCATGGCTAACACCCTCTCGTGACCCCCCCGCACGTGGGGTAGTCGTGGAAAGAATATAACGCAACCCAACAAAGCTAGTATTCTTTTTTGCAAAGAGGATCACAATCCTATTTGGCTCACTGAAGATGTTTTGTAGAGGATTTGCTTACACTGTGTGGTGCTTTCAACTTAGTATTTGCAATGGTCTAGAGAGATGGAAAAGGTCTGAGAAATTCACTTGCAACACATATAACGGGGTAAGTGTCATTGACTATGTGATTTGTTCACAAATGTTGATTAAAAAGATAGATGAAGTTAAGATTGGAGAGCATATTTGGGACTTAAAATCAAACCATAATCCAATTTATATGAATTTATCATGGTTAGAAAAAATACAACATAGGAAGAAAACCCAATGGTCTTGGCAATCACTATTAAGGGGAAAAATTCTTCTAACATAAGAAAATTTTACTATCTTCAAGACAATGCTAGAGATATTAGAAGGAGAAAACTAATTTCCAAAGCTTCAAATATCATGAGTTAACGAATATAATTCAAAGTGCACTTGAGAAGTGCAAAAGAGTAAAAAATAGGAAATCAGAATCAAATTGTTTTCCTGTAAATGCTGGTTCGATGAGGAGTGCAAAATGACATGGAAAACCTTGAAAAAGACATGCAAGGAGAAGATGAATATAAAGTTATATAAGCAGATACTAAAAAGGAAAGAAGATGATTTCATGCAAACAAGACTATAACAGTTAATATATCTAGGAAAGAATAACCCAAAGCGTTTCAGTAGGAACTTCAACCAAGGAAGAAGCAAATCAAAAATAATATTACATCCAATCAATGGTTTTAATATGCAAGATAACTCTATGAGAAAGAATCAAAGGCTAAGCCTCTCCCCAAGATCAACACAACTATGAAGCTCTTCAAGTTACAGGAGGTGGAGATTGGAATTAAGAAGCTAAAAACAAGAAAGGAAAAGGACTTGGTTGAACTTCAAGTAGAGTATCTAAAATGGGGAATGAACACTCCTACACCGCACATCATGGAAATATTTAACAACATCATTCAACAAGGATTCCCAAGAGACTCGACAACTCTAACAATACCTATTTTTAAAAGTGGAGACATTAATAATCCTTCCAATTATAGAACCATTATGATCAATCATTTGTTTGCAAATCTTTTCAGCAGCATGGTAGAAGATAGAATCATTAAGTGGGAAGAAGTAAAATAAAATACGGCAAAAGGACAAGCAAGTTTTACGTCGAAGCATTCTACAACGGACCATGGTATCACATTGAGACACATTATTGAAGAGGTTTGAGGGGACAAAGAAAAAGTATTATGCTACTTTGTTGACTTCAAGAAGGCATTTGATACAGTCCCTAGAGATAAGTTGTGACGTAGAGTGGAAAAACTTGAAATTCCTTTGCATTATAGAGTTATTGTCCATAGACTTTATGAAGAGGTGAAAGTCAAAATTAGAACCTCAATGGGTATTTCAAAAAGGTTTAGAAGTCACATTGGAGTCAAGCAATGATGCTCTTTATCCCCTACTCTTTTTGGTTTATATATTGATAAACTGTAAGAGTGGCTAAATCTGTAAGGTGGAGATGGTGTTCGGTTGGGGAAGTTTGTGATAAAGCTTCTTTTATATGTTGATTATCTTGTATTGATTTCTAAATTTGTAGAAATTCTCACAGTAGATCACCTGATAATGCAATATACTAAAGCAAAATACTTGATCTAATTCTACAAACAAACTTGCGGAAGCTTAATCGATTTTGAGCAAGATCAAATAAAACAAATATAACAGATGAAGAAGAAATCAATCACATGATCACAGAAGAATGCTTTGGGGAAAGCCTCAGCTAAAAACCCTGCTATCTGTATTATCATACAAGTGGAAATATCTCAGCATTACACAAAGCTTTAGCTCACAAGCTATCTAGCTCTCAGTACAATCCCTCACTGTTGATCATAGACAGAATAGACAACACATATGCCTTTCCTCTACCCTCCAAGCCTCCTATTTCCTTGCACATTTTCTCATGCGTCCTCAAGTTGCCACCTGTGTGTAATTACCTCACACACTGCTCACTAACCTCTGAAATAATTGCGCAATCCTCAACGAAAGAATTCCTTCTGCATGCAAGAGATATCCTCATGGGAATATTCTTGCAACTGATAGTACACTGTCCCATCCTTTGATCTCAACTGGGTCTCTGTCAGAACTGACATGCATGAGTTATTTATGAGAGAACATTCAGTTATCTGAAGTACACTAGTTGCATGCATGCATGCATTGACTAACTGAACTCACAATCAGTTTCACAAACTGTTGGAACTAATCTAACTGGAATTAACTCAGTTAACTGAGCTAACTAATTACAACTCAAAGTACAACTCATCCTGATCTCCTTAATTAAGGGATAGCTTCCTCAATCAAAGGTATAACTGTTGCATGTATTCATATAGACTTCATGTTTGATTTTCTCCAACTAATTAACTCAAGATGAATTACTTAATTATTTTACAAACAACAACGGAGCTAAAATTCGAATTTTAATTCTCAATTTTAATTTATTGACTAATTAAAATTGGAATGTATCCCAAAATGCTATCTATAGTAATGTTATTTTTAGCATTTCTTGTTACTATTTTCAACAAAATCGGCCCACAGATTGCAGATGCACCTATATGCGCTTCAGCGTTTTTATAGAGAAGTGGGGATGCAAGTCAATACTAGCAAGACCAAAATAATGATTTTATATAATAAAAGGAAGTTAAGCGAACATACGTTCTTCTTTGAAGGCAACATTCTTGAGGAAGAAAATGAGTACAAGTACCCCAGGATTGATTTCAACAACAAACTTAATTGGGAGGATTGCAGAAAGAAGATAATTTTAGGAGGGTTGAAAGCATTATAAGCTCTTCAAAACAGATGTAGAGAGGAGTTATGGGATTGGAAAAAAATTAAAGTTCTTGTTCGACTCCTAGTTTGTCTAGTGATGATATATGGGTGTGAATTGTGGGCTAGAAGCACCCTGTCTCAAAATGGAAACAAATTGAGAAAATTCAAAAACGCTTGATCATGAGCAAGTTCAAAATAAAAAGTTCGATACCTTATGAGATAACATTGAGTGAAACATAAGCAAATCCCATCGAAGCAATTGCTATGGTGCGGCTCATAAGATATCTAAAATGAATTGCGCAAATAGGAGTAGGTAGATGGTCTAATTTTATCTTCAATGAAGGCATGAGTGAAAGAAAGAAAACATGGATGAGACAAAACTACGCATGGATGAAAAAATGGAATATCTACCTCAATGCCTGTCCCACAAATAACAAGAGCTAAAGAATTTTGTTATGGAGAAGTTTCGTAAACGAGTATGGGGAAAAGAGTTGGGTAGAAAGAAGAAGTACTACATTGAAGAATTCAACCTTACATGTGATATCCAACAAAATGAGTACATTGGAGCTAACATTGTGGAGGGAAAAGGTTCTTATGGATCAATTCAGAACCAACTCGCATCAACTTCGGTGTGAAATATGATGGTGGAAAAGGCCTAAATAATCTTGGGAAGAACGGGTGTGTACATTTTGCATGTTTGGGGTAGTGGAATCGGAAAAGCATTTCATTTTGGAATGTGATGCATTCAAAGACATCAGAGAAAGTTATGAGAATATGTTAGCATCAGTTTCTTCGCATTGTCTTTTCAGTGAGGGGATTGTTGGAAGGTTGGGTAAACTCATCATCAATTTGAATAAGAAAATGATTGAGTTGTAAAAGGCGAAAAAAAGGGAGTTTGTGGTCCCATAGACTATTTTTAGCCTCATAGACATTAAAATATTATTTCATTTCATTTCAATTTGAGATCAAAATGCTAGAAAATAGTTAGCCTAGAAAATGTCCAAAAATTGGAAGACTACACTTTAATTTATTTCAGTTTTAACTAATAATACTTGGGCATTTATAGTGGGAACACTTTAATTTAAAGAAAGAGATTAATTGAAATATTATAATTATATATATATATATATATATATATATATATATATATATATATATATATATATATAGATATATATATATATATATATATATATATATATATATATATATATATATATATATATATATATATATAAAAATGTTAGTTATATATATATGAAATGTAAATGAATAAATTATAAATCTCTTTGAATAATCGATTAATAGAAGAAGAAAAAATTCTCTCTATGTATACATAGTTGTTAATATTTTTTAAATGTTATAGATCAATTTTATATTAAGAATACAACTCCTACCATGAAAAATGAAAATATAAGATTTTTTTAAATTTAAATTACTTTGTTTTATATATATATAAATAATTGATATAAAATAATTTTATTTAATATGGACATTAAAATATCTTATTTATCACTAACAATAGTTTTTTTTGTTATGAATATATATTTATTTTAACTATTACATGCAAATCAAGTATAGAATGAATTACATATCATGTAATATCAATTATATTATATTTGTATGGCATCTTTCAAGTCTATATTAAGTAGTGAAGGTATTACATATCTCTTTAATAATAAAAAACCTTTTTTTTGTCTTCATTTTCAATTATAGTTGACATTTACTTTCAATAATAGTTGACATTGTTTTTTTAGTATTACTATCATTTTAAATTTGTTTTTTAAGTATTTTTTATTATAACATTAAATGACAACATCTTCTTCACGCTAAATTGTAAAATGTCTATCAAAACAATAAAATAAAATATATTTATTTTAACTATTACATGCTAATTAAATATAGTTGAATTACATATCATGTATTATCAATTATACTATATTTGTATGGCATCTTTCAAGTCTATATTAAGTAATGAAGGTATTAAATATCTCTTTAATATTAAAAAGCCATTTTTTGTCTTCATTTTCAATTATAGTTGACATTTACTTTCAATAATAGTTGACATTGATCTTTTTTAGTACTAATATTATTTTAAATTTGTTTTTAAAGTGTTTTTTATTATAACATTAAATGGCAACTTCTTCTTCACTCTAAATTGTAAAATGTCTATCAAAACAATAAAATAAAATATATTTATTTTAACTATTACATGTTAATCAAATATAGAATGAATTACATATCATGTAACATCAATTATATTATATTTGTATGGCATCTTTCAAGTCTATATTAAGTAGTGAAGGTTACATATCTCTTTAATAATAAAAAGCCTTTTTTTTGTCTTCATTTTCAATTATAGTTGACATTTACTTTCAATAATAGTTGACATTGTTTTTTTAGTACTACTATCATTTTAAATTTGTTTTTTAAGTATTTTTTATTATAACATTAAATGACAACATCTTCTTCACGCTAAATTGTAAAATGTCTATCAAAACAATAAAATAAAATATATTTATTTTAACTATTACATGCTAATCAAATATAAAATGAATTACATATAATGTAATATCAATTATATTATATTTGTATGGCATCTTTCAAGTCTATATTAAGTAGTGAAGGTATTACATATCTCTTTAATATTAAAAAACCTTTTTTGGTCTTTATTTTCAATTATACTTGACATTTACTTTCAATAATACTTGACATTGTTTTTTAAGTACTACTATTATTTTAAATTTGTTTTTAAGTATTTTTTATTATAACATTAAATAACAACAACTTCTTCGCACTAAATTGTAAAATGTTTATCAAAACAATAAAATAAAATGTAAAACAATTTAGTATTTAATATTAAAAATATTAATTATTTAAATAAAAAATCTTAATTATTTAAATAAAAAATTTATTTTTTTATTGTATTATTTTAACATACAAATCTATCAACTCAAACTAATATTATAAATTGCTTTATTTTAATAAATCGTAAATTTAAAGTAATCTATTTTTCTTTAATTTTATAGTCCATTTATATTGAAAAAGCTTATACCTTAAACAGTATAAAAGTATCTTATAACCTTTTTGTTTTTTGGAAATGACAAAATTGACAATGTTATAATATGCCAAAACATATGGCATTAAACAAATCTGATTTAAAAGGGATGTTTTAATTAATTAATGGCTGGATTTCTTCTAATTAATTAATAATTTTTATTTTTTGTATTGATGAATTTTTTTATGAACCACATTGGTGTTTTTTTTTAATTAATAATAAATTATATTATATTGACAATCAATATAATTAATAATTTCTATTTTTATTTTTATTTTTTTATATTGATGATTTTTTTTAACCATATTGGTATTTTTCTTTTTTTTTTTACTAATAATAAATTATATTATATTGGCAATCAATATAATGAATCTGGAGAGAAATATATAAATTAATAATTCTATTTCTTCTAATGTTAAATAATGTTCACATATTAATATTCTTTTTATTTTTTTATTTTAATAATGAACTATATTGATTAGTTCTAAATACATTCACAATCAATGTGATGAATTATTGATATCTAAATTAATAATTTTGTTTACACATTAATATTTTTTTTAATCTTTTCATATTATTAATCAAGGATATTGGTTGATTCTTAACCCATTGACAATCAATACGATGAAATTCATAATCAATGTAATGAATTATTGATATCTAAATTAGTAATTTTGGTTTTTTTTTTTTTTTTAAGGGTGCAACCCTTGGAAGAAGTGTGTTTCATATATCCCATCAATTAGACCATGTTTACATATGGTTGCGATGACACAACTTATCTTGATTCTAAACCCATTGACAATCAATATGATGAAATTCATAATCAATGTAATGAATTATTGATATCTAAATTAATATTTTTGTTCTTTTTTTTTAAAGGGTGCAACCCCTGTAAGAAGCGTGTTTCATATATCCCATCAATTACATCATGTTTACATATGGTTGCGATGACGCAACTTATCTTGATTCTAAACCCATTGACAATCAATATGATGAAATTCATAATCAATGTAATGAATTATTGATATCTAAATTAATAATTTTGTTTTTTTTTAAAAGGGTGCAACCCCTGGAAGAAGTGTGTTTCATATATCCCATCAATTACATCATGTTTACATATGGTTGCGATGACACAACTTATCTTGATTCTAAACCCATTGACAATCAATATGATGAAATTCATGAATAATCAATGTAATGAATTATTAATATCTAAATTAATATATATTTTTTTTAAAAGGGTGAAACCCCTGAAAAAGCCATGTTTTATATATCCCATCAATTACATCATGTTTATATATGGTTGCGATAAGGCAACTTATCATGTAGCATATGCGATTGCAACCCCAGTGGGGAAGTTATTATTAAACCCTCCCAACCACCCGAAATAACATCCATTAAAGTTATTATAATTTTGTTTACACATTAATATTTTTTTTAATCTTTTCATATAAATAATCAACGATATTGGTCAATTCTAAAAGCATTGACCATCAATGTAATGAAATTCACAATCAATATGATGAATTATTGATATCTAAATTAATAATTTTGTTCGTTTGTTCGTAGTTTGTTCGTAATGTTAGATCATGTGAACGGGGCATAATTCCATACTCGGAAACAAGAAAAAGTTTTCATCACCAACTTGACATCAAAACGCGAGAAAATAGTTAGCCTACAGAATGTCCAAAAACTGCAGGACTCTCTTTTAATTTATTTCATTTCCAACTTTAAAAAATACTGTATTCAATGGTTATCTAATACACGTCTCCCAAGTTTAGCTCTACACTTCGAATTTAGTTCCAGACTGTGATCCTCGGTTCGTGACCCAAAATGAGCGGGCAGAAGAAGAAGAAGAGGAGTGGGCAGCGGCAAGCAGCGGTGCAGAAGCGGTGAGATTTTAGGGAGAGTTTTATATGAAATGTGATTAATTCTAAAGAATGTACAAATCATAAAAATTTAAAATCAAATCAAATATATTCATTTAATAGTTATATTTACTATTATTTTTCTCTATCTAAAATTATTTTATAATAAAGATGGATGTTTTTTATTAGTATTATGTTTTTTTCCATATACTGAAAAATATCAAATCATTAATTTTTTTTTCATATAATAAAAAATATCAAATCATTAATTTTTCATTATGATTAGTGTTTTTTACTAATATTTATGTGTTTTCACATCATGAAAAATATTAAATCATTATTTTTTCATTATGAATACAATATTATATACTCATGAGTGTTTTGTGTAATGCCTAAGAAATGTATTAATCTCATATAAATTCTATATTTGAGAGTTTTGTGCTGGCTATAATTCAAATATTGGAATTTACTAATTCAAATATAAAATCCAAATGTGACTCACGCCAAATTTAATTCGTTTCAAAATGAAGCTCTCCACCTCCCTCCCGAATAATATCACATGGTACAACAAACCTGCAATGAATTATTCTTTAAAAAATTGAGGATGGGCTGTGAATGGTTTTTTAACTTGATATTAGGTCAATTAACATTTATATAATATTATTTATATTTTTTAAAATCGAGGATAGGGTTGTGAATGGTTTTTTTACTTCATATTAGTTCAATCAACATTTATATCGATATTACATATTTTTGGTTGGAACATGTCTTTTTAATTTTATTTTTTTATTAAATGTGTAAAAGCTAAATACTAAGATTAAGATTATTATAAAATTGAATTATAATTTTTTAATAATTAAGATCATTTTAAAATTAATTATATGCATTTAATTTAATTTAATTTTTTTTTTTTGAATTTGTCTACTTTTATTGATACAAAATATTTTTACACCGAAGCAATGGCCTCGCAAAGCTAGCCCAAAGAAGCGGCATGATTACATAGCATCGCTGATCAAAAACCAAAAAATACCATGCTGATTATTACCTTGAAGGATTGCAGGGAACCTGACCATGACTATTACCAAAAAAAAAAAAGCCCAAAACAACAATTTAAACAGAGACCAAACAGCATCCGTGACAGGATGATTAGACCATGGCAAGTGAACCAAGAAGCACTGCCTGGAACTGGAACTGAGTATAAACTTCAGAAGCACCTGTGACTGCATCCGAGACCAAAAACCATAAGCTAGCGGAGTGCTTCTCTCGTAGGGGAAACCGACATTTTGAGCTGGAGCGCTTATCATGACAGTCAAGTAGGTGATAAGTGAATATCCTTGAGCATACTGAATTCCAAAAAACTGTAGAGTGCAAACCTGTTTAAACGTCATGAGAAGTGGAGGGCTGCTCTTCGATGATGCGACATCCATATTTGTAGTCATCATCGTCCTCAGAGGGGTGGCCCTCTTTGCTTGTAGAGCCTCCACCGATAGGGACACTCGGGCCTGCCTGGTCATTCATGATCTGGGATGCCATGCCTTTGCCTGAGCCTGAGGCCTTGCTCTGCTTGTAATTCATCTGAATGGTGCCAAATCTATCTTCCGCCTGCATTTCCTTAGTCACCCCAAGGGACGCTGCTTCCTGACCAGCATTAATCTCGCTAAGCTCTATGGTAACAGTGGCCATGAAGGAGAAATTGCCATGAGTGCAGGGAAACTGTAGCCGAGTGGAATTAGTAACAGAATTGAAAGAGCTCGCTGCCAAATTGTGCATTCCTCTACCCCTTCCCCATCCACTTCTTATGGCCGGATACCGGTCCATGCGGAAGTCAGAACAAAAAGTCGAGGAATCCGTCGTGGAGGAGGAGGCTTGGCGGCCCGTTTGCCCTCGGGAGCTGCCTCTTCTGCAGCTCATCCTCTGGCGAAGTTTCGGCATTACCGGAAGAACAGGAAGATCCGGGCGAGTTGTTAAACTAATAAGGTAGAAAAGGATAAGAACTAGCTTAGCTTTAGCACTCAGATGGACGGATGGGAGAGCAGAGGACAAATAACTAGCAAATTTGCAGGTGTGGCAGTGAAAAACCTGAAACACCAGCCAGAAATCCACCCATCGAACTAGAGCCCATCGTATCCCTAGGAAGATTCGAGAACGAGTCTCTGCAGCTGCAAAGGAGGGATTTGAGCGCAAAGAAGTAGCGCAAATGAGGCGAGCTGAGGGCACCATGATTAAGAAGTAAACATGCCGGAGAGGAGGGACAGGCTGCCTTGAGGCAGCATTAACTTTGAGCGCAGGGGAAATAAAGACTTGTTCCGTGAGAGGCCGAGAGGCGGTGGAGATGAGCCACGCGCCCACCCATTCTGCTTCCCACGTACCTGTACTACAATCAAACACCCGGATCCGAGAAATTTAATTTAATTAATTAAAAAACATATTTTTTTATTTAAAATTAATTTTGAATGTAATATATAGAACTAATATACATTTCTAATAATGTTTAATTTTAATTTATTAATTTTTAAAATTAAAATAATTCATTATAAAATGTATTAAATTCTTTATTAAAAATATTTTTAAAATTAAAATTAAATTAATCAAATTAATTATAATTTAAATTTTTTTTCCTAAGAAGTTAGTTAAATTTATCGATTAATACCCAATGGTAAGTATTCTATGTTCCTATAAGTTTATACATTGGCATTTGCAAGCTTTATTATATGGTAGTTATGTTTAAAATTAGTTGCAAATATAATTAAAAGTTAAAGTTTTTAAATTTCTAAAACTTCAGAAAATAAATTAATTATATAATTGTATCTGCTTTTTTTTAATTATAGTTTATTCAAACAACTTTGGAATGGCCTATGACGCACTGGTGTCATCGTTTCAGTGGCCATTTAGCCTTTTCATCTCAATTATGAATTAAATAATGAACATAATATCATCACCAAAGGGACACAAAATGGTGAGCAAAATATAATTAATTTTATATTCCTATCCTATTGAAGCCTACGTACAGATATCATTTCCAATTGGATTCTTCATTTTGTAACTGTTGTTTCTACCGGCTTCCCAAGTCTGATGTCCTCTAATCTGTGCTCAGTCACACATTTCATGACATTATAGTTCAGAAGACCGTGAACTTTTCAACCTTGATATTAAATCAATCTCACATTTCGTGAAAATATTGTTCACAAGTCAGTGAAGAACTTTTTTATGAACTTATCCACCTAGATATTAAATTCATGTATAACATGTGCTCAGCTGTCAGTTACACATTTCATGAAAATATAGCTCAGAAGTCCATGAAGAACTTTTCTATGAACTTGTGAAACTTGGTATTAAATTCATCTTTTGAAAAAAATCATCTGTTTTCTGAGAATTTTTTCTACTACTGTTCATCATGTTTTACAATGACTTCATCATGTTCTACGATGAGGCAAAGTTCTTTTCCAGGAATTTTTAACCGAAGGCGTTTTTATATGGACTCGAGGTGGATTAACCTATGTTGACTTTATTTTTTTAACATATTGATAATTGTTAATGACTTCGAAATGAATATGTTTAGTCTGAGTCAAAGGACAGATGAGCGCGCGATGGTGTCGTTCTAGTTGATCTTTTATCGGTGTTTGCATTTTCAGCGATGACGATGGTGTTGGCCGGAGCTAATCAGAGTTATGAATGGTCTTATCGCTTACATGGATATTAATGGCCTCCTCGATATGTGAAAGTCCACGTTGTTAGAAATTAATTAACGCCTTATTGATATATGTGTGTTCACAAATACAAAAACACATAAAATAAGAGAGACACAGATATACAAGTGGTTCACTTAATTTTGGTTATGTCCACAAAGAAGCAATTAGTGATTCCTTTTATATTATTTAGCAAAATGAAGAGATACAACCTATAACAATCCACTGTAATTTCATATTCACTCTCACACAACCTTCTCTCACTCAAAGACAATTCTCTCATATAAACCAATGGTTGTCTTTTAGGGAAAAAACCCTAAATTAATATAACTTCCACTGTCAAATCATCCACCTAATGAATGAGTAAAATTGCCTACAAAATTACAATATTTTACAAGACAAATTTTCATCTATTTTTAGCTTCAGAGGCGCTGCCCCAGAACCCCTTCCACTGGGCTCATAAAATTCATCATCTCCCCCCTCTAGACCCCCCTCACAGTTTTTAAAGGAGTGGTGTTATAGCTTCGTTACAAATAGGGATCCAACGCGGCTGAAATAGAAAACCTCTAAACAATCAGGAAGATAATCAAGTTTCACACCCAACAATCTCCCACTTCAATATTGATTATATAAACTCTTTCGTTCCTTCACTCGCTGGACAATGACTCCACTTGGACTTGGTTGTTTCTCATCTTGACCATCATATTTGAAGACCAATTGACACTGAGTAGAATCTTAGTTTCTCCCTAGTTACAAATTTTGCTAACATATCTGCAAGATTCTGGTTAGTGTGTATTTTTTCCAACTTCAAAAGTCTATTTTTCAACACTGACCGTTTGAAATGGTACTTGAGTTGTATATGTTTAGTATTGGAATGAAATTTTGAGTTCTTCGCAATATGAATGACACTCTCACTGTCATTGTATAACCTACCCATCTCCTGCTTCTTTCCCAATTCATCCATAAACCTTTGTAACCAAACCGTTTCTTTACTACACCTGTAGTAGTGACATACTTTGTTTCTGTTGTTGAAAGTGTAACAATGTTTTTCAATCTTAAAACCCAACTTATAGTTGTTCCGCCTATAGTAAAGACATACCTTGTGGTACTCCTCTTGTTAATTCTGTTGTTGAAAGTGTAACAATGTTTTGCAATTTTAAAACCCAACTTATAGTTGTTCCACCTATAGTAAAGACATACCTTGTGGTGCTCCTTTTGTTAATTCTATCACTTGCCATATTTGTATCAACATATCCCTGTAGAGCAATGTTTGAACCACCAAAGCATACTACTTGATTGTGGTACCTGTCAAATACCTAAGAATCCACTTCACTTCCATCTCATGCTCTTTCCCTAGATTGTTCATATACTTGATTACAATTCTCACTACATGTGCAATATCAAGTAGTGTTCAAACCATTGCATACATTAAGCTTCCAACCGCTGATGCATATGGAACTTTACACATATAATCTATCTCTTCCTGCGCCTTGGGATATATCTTCTTACTTAGTTTGAAATGGCTAGCCAAAGGTGTACTAACTGTTTTTGCATTCTGCATATTAAATCTTTCCAACAACTTTCCTATGTACTCAGTCTGAGACAATTTTAATTTGCGCTTTTTCTTGTCTCTAGTTATTCTCATACCAAAGATTTGTTTTGCAACACCCAAATCCTTCATTAAAAGTGAATTTGTCAATTTTATTTTGAGCACATTTATTTTCTGCATGTTAGACCTTACAACAAGCATGTCATCTATATAAAATAACAATATAATATAGTTGTCATCATTTTTCTTTTCAAGATAAACCCAATGGTTACAGTGACATATAGTATAACCTTGTTTAGACATAAACCTGTTAAATTTTATATACCACTGCCTTGGAGTCTGTTTTAAGCCATACAAACTCTTCTTCGATTTGCACACTAACTTCTCTTTCCCTTTGACCTCATACCCTTGTGGTTGTTGCATGTATATTTCTTCCACAAAATCCCCATGGAGAAAGGTTGTCTTTACATCTAAATACTCAAGATGCAAGTCTTTTGTTGCCACTAGACTTAAAATAATTCAGATTGAAGTCATTTTAACAACAAGAGAAAAAAATTCATCAAAGTCTATACCTTTCTTCTCTTCAAACCCCTTCACCACAAGTGTAGCCTTATACCTTTGTTTACCTTCATCTTCTTCCTTCAACATGTAAACCCATTTATTCTGCAATGATGTTTTACCTGCAAGTAACTTAATTACGTTCCAAGTCTGGTTATGTATCAAAGATTCCATCTCTTCTTCCATGGCTTGCTCCCACTTCTTCCTAGTTTCTACCTGCATTGCTTCTTCATATCTTTCTGGTTCACGAGAATCAATCAACAATACCTAATATAATGAAGGAGAGTATCATTTAGAGGGTTTACTTATCTTGGTAGATCTTCTAACACCACTTTTAGGTTTTTGAGGTGCATATTGTTGTTGTTGTTGTGGCTGCTGACCATTACAATTTTTCAGGCACCTTTACTTTTTCTGTGATCTCATAAAGCACTACATATTCTTTGTTTTCTTTTTCATGTTTTCTTCCCTACATCTGCTCTTTATACAAGACCTTTCCATTGAATATGACATCATATAAGCAATAACCAAAATCATTTACACCATATCCAATAAAGATACATTTATTTGATTTTTCCTCAAACTTTGCTATATTTTGTTTATTGATGGGCACAAAGGCTTCACAACTGAAAAGCTTTAAAAATGATAGTTTACCCTTTTACCTGTCCATGTCTCCTCTGGAATACCACCCTCCAAGGAACTTGAAGGCCCTCTGTTTATTAGATAAACAACAATATCTACAACATTTACCAAAAATTGTAAGAGAAATCCTGCATGCAATCTCACCTACCTTTCACGCTCCATGATTGTCATGTTCATCCTTTCTGACACACCATTTTCTTATGTGTTCCTGGAACCATCTTCTCTTTGCAAATTCCAAGCTCTGAACAATAGTTATCAAACTTTTTGCTGCAATATACAACTCCATTGTCCGATCTTAGACAATTCAACTTCTTTCATGTCTCATTCTCAGCGAAAACTTTCCATTTCTTGAAAGTATTAAATACATTAGATTTATTTTGAATACAATAAATCTAGGTTTTTATAGTTGCATCATCAATAAAACTAACATAATAGCGAGAGCCACCAAGAGATGATACCTTAGCAAGGTCCCATACATCTGTATGCATAAGCTCTAATTTTCCGTTCTTCTTTTCCTTCCCAACTCTGATAAATCTGACTCTGTTTTCCATAAACACAATTTTCACAGAAATCCAAATCAACATGCTTCAAACATGGAAACAAATTTCTTGAGTGAAGAATTTGCATCCCCTTCTCACTCATGTTCCCAGCCTATGATGCTAGAGTGTCGTATCTGCTCCAGTGGAGGTTAAAGAATTAACAAAATTAGAAATACTATTGCATAAATAAAATTTACCAACATTTTTCTCATTTTTCTATTACGAGGGCTCCTTCAGTGACCTTCCAAATTTTGTTTTTGAATGTAGTTACACAACCTTCACCACCTAACTACCCTATTGAAATTAAATTTTTCTTTAGATCTAAAACATCTCTTACCTCCTTCAATAACCATTGGTTTTCAATTTGTTGTTTTATAAAAACCTTACCCATTCTAATGATTTTATAGGGTTTATCATCACCCAAAAGAAGTTGTCCAAAATATCCTTGAACACAGTCATGAAAATGTTTCCTATGAAGTGTGGCATGGGATACAACCCATGAATCTACCACCCAGGCATTAATAATATTCTCTAATGAAATAATCAAAGCATATTGCAACACATCACTTGTCACATTCGCTTCATGATTGTTCTCTTGTTGTCCATCTCCTTCTCTTCCCTTCTGAGATTTGCAGTTTTTCTTCAGGTGTCTTTTCTTCCCGCATTTCTAGGACACTATTCCTGATCTAGATTTGGATCTTCCTTTTCTTGACTTACTATGATTTCCTGGACTCCTTTCTCTTTCCATTTTTCTTCCCTTAGTCGCTCCAGTCAAAACATTAACTAATGTCTCACCATAGCTTTTCCGTCATGTTTCCTTGCTAAGGATGACATCAACAACATCATCAAACTTTAAAGTACTATATCTAGAGACAAAATTCCTAATAGCCATAACTACGCCATTCCAACTTTCTGGCAATGAGCACAGAAATAATAGAGCCCTAACTTCATCATCAAAATTTACCCCTACAGAACTTAACTGACTGGTAACCATGTTAAATTCATTTAAATGACCAGCGACAGATCCTATTAGGGTCCCACCCCAACCCCCTTATTTATGTAATGGGATCACGTCATAGTCAAGAGTCAATAAAGCCTATATTAATAATTGTAAGTGGTTAATCCACAATTAATGACGGGACCACAGTTAGTTGCAAATGGGCCGTAGTATTAGATAGATGGTATTAATAAAACCCACAGTATTGGCCCGTGGTATTGCATGTATGAGTCATATATAAAGGATAGAGACTCCTTGCGAGGAGCATCGTGTCTTATTTTGTAATCGAGATCTGCTCTATTGGAGGTTGCCCCCTCGAAGAGGCAAGTGAACATTACTCTCTGAATAATAAAATCATTGCTATTCTGTGTTCTGGGTATCTTTTATTCGCATATTTTGTATTTAGGTATCATTTCGCAGGTTAAGAGCATAACAGATCCACCTTTTGAAATATTCATAATAAAGGGACACTTCATAATAAATAATTTATTTGAGGTCAAGAGATTTTCATATATTTTGGCTAATGCCATCATTAAACCCTCTATTGTCATTTCTTTTGAAATGTTGAATGTCACCGACACTGCTAGACACAGTCATATTGTTCTTAATGTCTTTCTGTTAAGAATCTCCCATTCTGCATATGTCATACTCATTGAATTCTTTGAATTTCCAATCAATGGTAGGTATAGATATTTCCGCTACAGATAATCTTCCATCTACATCTTCCATAGTTGGTAGTTTTGACCATTAAATTTCTCAACCCTAAACCTACCATCTTCCTCCATTTCTCCCACTCAAACTAGGAACCCTTCTCTCCTGCGAGTTTATCAGCCAAATAAACCTTCGGTTCTGATACTAGTTGTTAAAAATTAATTAAGAGAGAAATGAAATACATAAAATATTGCGAAAACATAAATACAGAAATGCATAAAACAAGAGGGACACAAATATATGTGGTTCACCCAATTTAGGCTACATCCATGGAAAAACAACGAGTTATTCCTTTATATTATCTAGTAAAATGAAGAGATACAACCTATAGCAGATCTGTTGTAATTTCCTCTTTTTTTTCACACAACCTCCTCACTCTCTCTCTCACTCAAAATAATAATCCACAGTCGCAATACAATTCTCTAATATAAATCGAGAGTTTCCTTCTAGGGAAAAATCCCTAAATTAACATAACTTTTACCATTAAATCATCTACCTGATGAACGACCTAGATTACTATGAAATTACAATATTTTACAAGGAAAATTTTCATCTATTTTTAGCTTAAGGGGTGCTTCCTCCGAACCCCCACCAAGGAGGGCTCATAAATGTCATCGTCACCCTCCCTGAAGTCCCCTGACGACGATTAAATAGATTATGTTTCCGCCCTGTTAGGAACAAGGATCCAACGCGGTTGAAACAAAAAACCTTTGAACAATCAGAAAGAACATCAAACTCCACACCCAACGCACATCAATACTATGATGATGCCACCTCATTGCATAAAAGGCGCACCATAATGTTAACTGACACACCTTTCTCACGTTGGAATATTGTATAAAGGTATTTCAATTGATAGAGTAAAGATGTATTTTACATCTTCCCCACCACTTTGTAATATTAATTATTATTAAAGTGTTGTTGAAGAAGTGTCCTTACAATCTATTATAATAAAGTAGTATTCGTCGAAGGTGTTATATATCAACCTCTCGTGGCAGGGCCTCCATTGAATTATTTTTTTAATATATTTACACGGGTGAGATTAAATCTGGGGTGCATATACTTAGAATATGCTTCGTCTTAGTCCCATATTGACGGCTCTGCTGTGAGGGAGCATGGAGCAATGGGGAAAAAATGTTTCATGTTATTTTTTTAAATAAAATTGAGTTGGGAGGGAGAATTTGACAGAGGGGGCATGTTCGGTTTGATTCAGTTTTTTGGATCTTGATTTGATTAAGGTGGCCTGTACCATGTTACTCTTAGAGGCGATGTGATATGGTAGTTTGTCGAGTGATATTATATGGGTGTGAATTGTGGGCTAGCAGCACCCTCGTTTTAAAATGGAAACAAATTGAGAAAATACAAAAACGCTTGATCATGAGCAAGTTCAAAATAAAAATTCAGGTGCAATTACTATCGTGTAGCTCATAAAATATCTAAAAAGAATTGAGAAAATATGAGTAGGTAGATGGCCTAATGTTATCTTCAATGAAAGCATGAGTGAAAGAAAGAAAACATGGATGAAACAAAATTACACATGGATAAAAAAATGGAATATCTACCTCAATGCTTGTCCCACAAATAGCAAGGAGCTAAAGAATTTTGTTATGGACAAGTTTCGTAAAAGGGTATGGGAAAAAGAGTTGGGTAGAAAGAAGAAGTACTACATTGAGGAATTCAACCCTACACATGATCTACAACAAAAAGAGTTCATTGGAGATAGCATTTCGTGGAGGGAAAAGGCTCTTATTTCTTAATTAAGGACCAATTCACATCAACTTCGATGTGAAATAGGATGGTGGAAAAGATCTAAAGAAGCTTGGCAAGAACGGGTGTGTACATTTTGCACGTTTAGGCAGTGGAATCAGAAAAAAAACATTTCATTTGGAATGTGATGCTTTCAAAAACATCAGAGAAAATTATGGAAATATGTTAGCATCGGTTTCTTGGCATTGTCTTTTCAGCAAGGGGATTGTTGGAAGGTTGGGCCAGCTCATCACCAATTTGAATAAGAAAATGTTTGAATTGCAAAAAGTGAAAAACAGGGAACTAATGGTCTCATAGACTATTTTTAGTCTCATAAACCTTAAAATATCATTTAAATTCATTTCATTATGGTTGACATTTACTTTCAATTATGATTAACATTGATTTTTTTATTATCACTATTTCTTTTAAATTTATTTATTATTATTATTATTATTTTTAATTTGTTGCAACTATTTTTTATTATATTTAAATATAGTATTAAATGACAACATCTTCCTCACATTAAATTGTAAAATGTCTATCAAAAAATTAAAATATTTAATAATAAAAATTTTAATTATATAGATAAAAAATCTTTCTTTATTTTTTATATTGGTTTAATAAATAAATCTATCAACTTTATAAATTGTTTTATTTTAATTAACTATACATTTATATGTATTTTCAAAAAATCATAAATTTAAACTAATCTATTTTCTCCTTAATTTTATAGTCTATTTATATCGAGAAAGCTTAGCTTAAACGTTATAAAAGTATCTTATAACCCTTTTTTTTGGAAATAACATAATTAGACAAATTTGATTTAAAATGGATTTTCTAATTAATTAATGGCCGGATTTCTTCTAATTAATTAATCAAATTCTCTTTATCTTTGTGTATTGATGATCCCATTAATTAATCAAATTCTTTTTATCTTTTTGTGTTAGATGATCTCTTTTTGTATTGATGAACCACATTGATATCCTTTTTTTATCTTTTCTTACTGATAATCTGAGAGGGGTGAAAATCAAAGTTGCATAGTGTAATTCGAGAAATAGCCAAGCTCCAGGGATTAAAGAAAAAAATTAAAAGACTGACAGGCAAATTTAATAAAAATAGTAGACTAACAAAGAAAATTCATTGGATATGTAATTTATACTCAAAAGAAAATTCCTGACATTGGAATTTACATTCATAAACACCCACAATAATTTCTCATAACATAAATCAAATATAAAATTCAAACCTGACCCATGCCAAATTTAGTTCGTTTCGTCAGGCTCTCCAAATTTAATATATTAATAAATTTATATATTAATATATTAATATAAATATATATTATGTAAGTATTATTTATGTCTAATAAAAATTTAATTTATCTCTACTATTTTAAAAGTTATTTTTATTTTTATTTTTTTTTCAAAATTTTCCCACTTCTTATCCACACAAAACTCCTACATTTGCAAATTTGTGAAGTAACTAAGTTGTCTCTATTTAATCTATGGAGACCCTTGTTACAGTTAATGTTGTGAACGGTTTTTGACTTAGAAGCAACGAGTACGAAGATAATGTGAAGTCAACAAGATGGCTCCATTTAGTATATAAAGTTCCTAATTCATAACAGTTCATGAATTATATTAATTATAATATTATTTATTCTAAAAAAAATGAGGAGAGGTTGTGAATGGTTTTTTACTTGATATTAGTTCAAGCAACATTTATATCTATATTATATATTTTTGGTTGAACATGTTTTTTAAAAAAATTTAGTGTGATTAGAGAAGTTAAATATTAATTTATTTTAGTTAATGATTTATTAATATTAAATTTATTATAAAATTAAATTATAATTTTTTAATAATTAAAATAATTTTAAAATTAATCATATGTATTTAATTTAATTTAATTAATTAAAAAAACATATTTTTCATTTAAAATGAATTTTTGAATGTAATATATTAAACCAAATATATATCTTAATTTTTTAATGTAATATATTAAACCAATATACATGTCCTATGAGGTTTTTTTTAATAATATTTAATTTTAATTTATTTATTTTTTGAAATTAAAATATTTTATTATTATTATTATTATTATATAAATTTAAGGTTACAGTCAAGCTAGCCATCAAATTGGTGTATAATTTTTTTTTTATTTATGGGACAAGGGACCTAACTTTGCACAACAATTTGATTGCTAAGTCTACTAAGGCATACATACCACCATGACTTCTTAAGAGGAAACATATACTCTTAACCATTATAAAATGTATTAACTTCCTTATTAATAATACTTTTAAATTTAAATTTAAATTAATCAAATTTAATTTATTTGTAGTTTTTTAATAATCTTTAATTTTAATTTATGTATGATTTGAAATTAAAACAGTTCATTTTATATTGATTTTTTTAATAATATTTTATTTTAAATTTAAGTTTAAATTAATCAAATAAATTATAATTATATTTTTTTTAAGAAGGTAATTAAATTTATCTATTAATATCTAATGGTAAGTATTACATGTTTTTATAAGTTTATATATGACATTTGCAAGTAATTAGATTCAAAATTAGTTGTAAATATAAAACAACTTAAGTGGGCCTAATGGTTAAGAGTATGCGTTTCTTCTTAAGAATTCATAATAATAATAATGAAATGTTAAAGGTTTTAAATTTCAAAAAAATTAGAAAATAAATTAATTACGTTAGATGTTTATTTTGAAATAGAGTTTTTGAAATCTTAATTTAGTTATCAATAATTATTAGATATATGATAGGGATTTAACTTTCACAAAAGATTGTTAAGCTTGAGATTTATTTCAAAAGTAATTTGGCCCATTCTACTCTTTAATTAATTTAATAAACTAAAAAAATGTCATATGAAATGAGCTATGGTTTTTTGGGCATGTAGTATTGATAAGCCATAGTAGTAGCCTATAGTATTGTAGTGAAGCCTATTTATAGATTAAGAATATCCATAGTAAAGTGAGAGTGGATTTATGATTAAGAATCTTGTTACATCATGTTTAAGTATTTACATATCATTAATTGATGCCTATTGTTATTAACCAACCATTTAATTTGTATAATAGTACTATTTTAGAAAATATAAAATTTTAACAAAACACAAATTAATTAATTTAGCTTCTATCCTCACATTTCCAAAATATTCAAAATCAACCAAGAAGACAACTTCTCACTCACTTAATCAAAAGTAGATTAACATCTATCTCATAAAAAAGATTCACCACTCACTTAATCAAAAGTAGATTAACATCTATCTCATAAAAAAGATTCACCACTCACTTAATCAAAAGTAGATTAACATCTATCTCATAAAAAAGATTCACCATTTGAATGTTTGACAAAAATTTTAAAGATAAAAATTTATATTAAGTTTGGAAATTTTAACAAATTTTACTAGTCCTTAATATCATCACCGAAGGAAAACAAAATGGTGAGTAAAATATAATTATTTTTAAATTCCCATCCAATTTAAGCCTAGGTACAAATATCATTTCCAATTGGATTCTTGATTTTGTAACAGTTGTTTCTACCCAAGTCTGATGTCCTCTAATCTGTGCTCAGTCACACATTTCATGACATTATAGTTCAGAAGACCGTCAACTTTTCAACCTTGATATTAAATCATCTCCTCATCTGTCAATCTCACATTTCGTGAAAATATTGTTCACAAGTCGGTGAAGAACTTTTTTATGAACTTATCCACCTAGATATTAAATTCATTAACATGTGCTTTGCTATCAGTCACACAATTCATGAAAATATATATCAGAAGTCCGTGAAGAACTGTGAAAATATTGTTCACAAGTCAGTGAAGAACCTTTTTATGAACTTATCCACCTAGATATTAAATTCATGTATAACATGTGCTCAGCGGTCAGTCACACATTTCATGAAAATATAGTTCAGAAGTCCGTGAATAACTTTACTATGAACTTGTGAAACTTGGTATTAAATTCATCTTATGAAAAAAATCATCTGTTTTCTGAGAATTTTTTCTACTACTGTTCATCATGTTTTACAATGACTTCATCATGTTCTACGATGAGGCAAAGTTCTTTTCCAGGAATTTTTAACCGAAGGCAAAAGACTACCCTACATTGATAGCGAGACTATGCGAAAAAGGTATACTTCAGCCCTCTCCGACTCAGAATTTGCAGATGATGAGGTCTAAATTGTGCGAAGAAGACCCGAATGTAAACATGATGCTCGGGAGCGGTGTGACCACTGGCGATGAAAAAGGGAAGTAGCCTAAAGAAAGTGTGTGGGTTCGCAAGGCTCCTACAAAGGAATTGGAAGTTGATTTGGAACACGCAAAGGAGACATTCATGGAAGCTAAGAAGAGCTTCACGGAGGCCTCCACTTTAGGTAGTAAAGATCAGTTAGAACCAGAAATGGATCTTTCAATGCTCACTACCTTTCTAGATAAATGCATGAAACTGCTACATGACAGTAAGGCAGTAAAGGGGCTATAGGAACTTATCACTAGGTCTGCGGGGTCAGGAGAACCGTGCGTGGTCCGAGAACTCGAAAAGCATGTGTTGCGCACAGGAAGGGAAATGAGGTTGACTGCACAAATTGGTGAATATGAAATGGATCAAGTAATTTTAGATCTGGGATCAAATGCGAATGTACTATCAAAACAAACATGGGAATGCATGGGTAGACATGCGCTACAGTGGTCTCCTATTCAGTTACGAATGGCAAACCAACAAAAGATCTTGCCCATGGCAAGGTTGCAAGGGGTAACGGTAGATATTGAAGGTTGGAGCCCGCAGGCAGATTTTGAAGTGATAAAGATTGTCAATCATAGTAATCCCTATCCTGCGCTACTAGGAATAGACTAGGCCATTGATATGAATGGAGTCATAAATCTGAAGAAGCGCAAAATGATCTGCGAGAAAAAGTCACTATGCATAGTATTACCACTAGATCCAGTAAAAGGAGCGTGATACACTTAACCGGTGCACAGCGACGATAGTGATGACGATATCTATTGTATTTACAAGATAACTGCATGAGAAGAGGATTGGGTGAATCTGACCGCAGATGGAATGATTTCGTGGGAGCACGAAAGCTCCTGCACCTCAAATTCAGATGAAGAGACAGAATGATGGTAGAATTGGTTGCATGAAGTAACAACGCTTAATTGCAACATGATGGTTATATCACTGCACTGCGTGACAAGTGAAGCAAGGGATCTTCTGACATATGATGGGTTGACAACGGTGGATGAATCCCTGAGCAAATTTGAAAGCGCAGTACTAGAACAACAGCGGTTCGATGCGCTGAAGTGGGAACTGCACACGACGCCCGCATGATGGTGGGGTACACATCAAGGAAATTTTGAGGATTGGTGTGGATGCAGAAGGATGATGTGCCTACACTTTGGAAAACCCTAGCTCATAATGCAAGCTAGTCAGCAAGGGCAGAACGACTTGCGCGCCCACCTTTCCTGATGGGTACAGACATATGCTGTACAACCCACACAAATGCACACCACTCCTAGAATAGAGAATCGGAACAAATCGCAGTAGCAGGAAAGGCAACTGGCCCTACCAGTTATCCATGGCGAAGCATTCGATAGGGTGTGCGAAGTGCTGAACAAGGTTCACCAGGAAAGACACATTGATTGGCTCCTACACGTACCAGGGGTTCGATGGGCCTATGGGACCATGTGCAAAACCCTGACTGCTGAAGTGATTTCGAAGGTGCGAAACAAAGTAGAGATCATAATTTCTAAAGAGAATGCAAACAGGAATCCACACGTAATAGCTCCCACAATTGTGACAGTAAGCGAAGACCAAGATGAAGAAATCACACAACTATGCGAGGTCGAACACATAGAGATTCAGGAAGCCATTCGGCGAGGGAACCTTAGAATTCACGAACTCGAAAAGGACTGGGTACGACTGAGGAAGCATTTTGATGGATGCCGAGATCAAAAGCCTGGAAAACAAGATCAAGCAAACATGTCTCGTTGATCAACCAAGGATATCAAGACAAGGTGCGGATGATCATGCCATTGGATTAGAATATTGTCACCGAGAATTTATGACTCTGTTGCCATGGCTACGACTAACCTCACCAAATGCAGTAGCTAGGGGAGCACACAACATACAGTAGAATGTGCGGTGTTGGCTGTCACGAAGGCAATTAAGGAGTTTTCACAGACTATACTGCAAGGCAAGTTGAAATCTCGCACAGGTGGTGCGACCACTTGACTTGTTGTAGGAAGTAGAGTCTTAGCGCTCCAAGCAGTTGAAAGAGAGCACGAGACTATAAAAGAGTCTGTTTGGGAGCTGCAAAATGAGGGAGGTGCAAGCAGAATCAACATGTCACAAGGGTCATGACCGCGCACAGGGGGCTGCGTTGCCGCATGGGTAGGCTGGGAAGTGACCATTGGTGTCACTATTCATGATGGGATGTCTGAATTAAGGCAAAAGGGAGCAGCCAGTGGCCATTTAAGACATGAATTAAGGGCAAGATTTGAGGAAATATGCCGCCAAGAAAGCATTGATGGCCCAGAATTCGGGGGAATAGTCGAATTTGAATTCAAAAGGCACTGTAAAACTCCAGGGGCTAGCCACAAGATAACACTTGTTCACTTGAGATTTGAGCAGTTGATTAGAGCACAGAGTGTTGAGTATTGTGCGACACTTGAACCCCAAAGTTCGTGAACGACCACAGACAATTCAAACAGGATGGTGGCTACCAGGAGAGGTTTGGGCTCTGCAGTAGGAACCACCGATGCAGCTGCGCAGAACCCCACAGTACATGATGTTCCCAAAGATACTAGGGTCACACCGAAAATCTTGAAATTGCCTCGGATGACGAGGCCCAAGAAAGATAAGCAGGTAGCGGGACTAGTTCACATGTCCCTAAGGAATCTGTGGTTCGGTAAACTATCAATGGAAGAAAAGGGCAAGGTTATCACCATTGAGACAAATGATGAGGAGGAGGACCTACAAGCTCTCATCAATGAGATAGAGGAAGCAGAGGATATGGAAGAAGACATCCAGTCGGTGTGCTCTGTAGCAAAATTTCCTGAGTACATCCCTCTGCGGAAAGGGAAAAGTAAGATACCAAAGGATCCGGATGCCACCAAGAGCACACTCTAGACCCCGCTCCTCCCTGATGGAATTTTGTTTGAGGGCTCGCACCTGGGCCGTGTGCCCACAATGAAGTTCTAAGATTGGGACCTCACAGACAACAAGAATTTCCCACACTTAGAGACAGAGAGCCTCATGAAGCAAAGAACGAAGGGGCCAGTCACAACATTAGAACCGTGAAAATGGCTACGCGGTGTGGAGAAGGCCGAATTTCTTCATCTGCTGTGAATTCCACACTTTCATCGCATGCCTATCACTATTTTCATCATCAGGCAACTGCTTTTCCTGGTGCACGATGGGTACTTATGGCTGGAGGAGCCTATTCCCATCATGGCGGATCTCATCCATAGAATTTCCCAGCTCCCGTGTAAGGGAAAGGACCCCACAATGATAGCAGAAAAAAGTGGAGATTTGGCGCTCGCGGAGGCCATGAAGAAAAAATACAAGCTTGAGAAGAAAAATAGGGGTTACGTAATCAACAATATCAAAGATAAAGGCGTGCACATAGCCACCCAACTCCTGGTTAGGAAGGTAATGAGAAAATGTCGCGGTGATGAGGTACCAACGCCGGTAGTTGTGTTGGCAGAACAATGCACATAGGGGGTCTAATTCAACTGGGCCAAGTTCCTCTGTGAGGAATTCTTGACCAACTGCAAAGGAAGCCCAGGAGCAGGGCAAGACCTTCCACTACGCATGGTTTCCCTTGTCCATTTTGCTAGTAATAAAAGAACTTCCAGAGGACAATCAGTTCCCTAGCATTGAATATGACAACCAGAGGCCGCAAAGTACACGTCACTCTGGGCTACTAAGGACACGAAAAGCGGTCAGTCACACATTTCATGAAAATATAGTTCAGAAGTCCGTGAATAACTTTACTATGAACTTGTGAAACTTGGTATTAAATTCATCTTATGAAAAAAATCATCTTTTATCTGAGAACTTTCATCATGTTCTACAATGAAGCAAAGTTCTTTTCCAAAACAATATTAGCCGAAGGCGTTTTTATTTTTATGTTGACTCTATGCCGATTTTATTTTTTTAATATATGGATAGTTGTTAATGATTTTGAAGTGAATATGCTTCACCCGAGTCTTAAAAGACACATGAGATTTCATTCGCGCTTCTTATCCGTGAGTTGAAATCTATTCATTTCTTTATAATCGTGAGTTGAAATTTATTTATTTATTTATATAATTTTAATCGTTACGTGGTGCGTGCTGCTGTCATTTTAGGTGATCTTTTATTGGTGTTTGCATTCGTAGTGACTGTGGTTTCTACGCCGGTGCTAACCAAAGTTATGAATGATTTATGGTATTTAGGGATATTAATGGTTTCATCGATATGTGGGAGTTCACGTTGTTAGAAATTAATTAACGGAGCAATGGAATACATAAAATATTGTGGAAACACAAATAAAGAAACACATTAAACAAAATAGACATGTATATATGGTCCATCCAATTTTGGGTATGTCTACGGAGAAACAATTAGTCTTTCTTTTTATATTATCTAGCAAAATGAATATACAACCTACAACAAATCCATTGTAATTTCATCGTCGGTCTCACACAACCTTCTCTCTCGCTCAGAATAATAATCCACAGTTGCAATACAATTCCTTCATATGAAAAAAGTTTATCTTCTAGGGAAAAAACCTTAAATTATAACTTCCACTGTGATAGCATCCACCTAATGAACAACCCAGATTAACTATGAAATTACAATATTTTATAAGACAATTTTTCATCTATTTTTAGCTTTAGGGGCACTGCCCTAGAACCCTTTCTAGGGGGCCTCATAAAAGTCATCGTCATCCCCCCTCTAGACTCCCCTGAAGGTGTATAAATGGGCGCCGTTATAGCCCCGTTGAGAATAGGGATCCAACGTGGTTGAAACTAAAAACCTCTATACAATCAAGAAGATAATCAGGTTTCACACCCAACAATCTCTCCCTTGGAGGCTGATTATATAAACTTCATCGTTCCTTCACTCGCTAGACAATGACTCCACTTGGATCTGGTTGTTTCTCATCTTCATCATCATATTTGAAGACCAATTAAAACTGAGTAGAATCTCAGTTTCTGCCTAGCTACAAATTTTGTTAACATATCTGCAGGATTCTGGCTAGTGTGTATTTTTTCCAGCTTCAAATGTCCATCTTCCAACACTGACCGTATGAAATGGTACTCGAGTTGTATATGTTTAGTCTTAGAATGAAATTTTGAGTTCTTTGCAAGATGAATGACACTCTCGTTGTCACTGTACAACCTGCCCATCTCCTGCTTCTTTCCATATCATCCATAAACCTTTGTAACCAAACCATTTCTTTACTAGCGTCTGTAGTAGCAACATACTCTGCTTCCGTTGTTGAAAGTGTAATAATGTTTTTCAATTTTGAAACCCAATTGATAGTTGTTCCACCTATAGTAAAAACATACCATGTAGTGTTTCTCCTGTTATCTCTATCACCTGCCATATTTGCATCAACATATCCTTGTAGAGAAATGTTTGAACTACCAAAGCATAATTCTTGATTTGTGGTACCTCTCAAATACCTGAGAATCCACTTCACTTCCATCTCATGCTTTTTTCCTAGATTGTTCATATACCTACATACAATTCTCACTATATGTGCAATATCCGGTCTTGTGCAGACCATTGCATACATTAAGCTTCCAACTACTGATATACATGTAACTTTAGACGTATAATCCATCTCTTCCTGAGTCTTGGGACATATCTCCTTACTTAGTTTGAAATGGCTAACCAAAAGTGTACTGATTGGTTTTGCATTCTGCATATTAAATATTTCCAACACCTTTTCTATGTACTCACTCTGGGACAACGTTAGTTTGTGATTTTTCTTGTCTTTAGTTATTCTCATACCAAGGATTTGTTTCACAACGCACAAATCCTTCATTAGAAGTGAATTTGTCAATTTTCTTTTGAGCACATTTATTTTATGCATGTTAGGCCATGCCACAAGCATGTCATCTATATACAATAACAATATAATATAATTGTTATCATTTTTCTTTTTAAGATAAACTTTATGGTTAAAGTGACATATAGTATAACTTGGTTTAGACATAAACTTGTTAAATTTTATATACCACTGCCCTAGAGTTTGTTTTAATCCATACAAGATCTTCTTCAATTTTCACACTAACTTCTCTTTCCCTTTAACCTCTTACCCTTGTGGTTGTTGCATATATATTTCTTTCTCAAAATCCCCATGGAGAAAGGTTGCCTTTACATCTAACTACTCAAGATGCAAGTCTTCTATTGCCACTAGACTTAAATTAGTTATAATTGAAGTCATTTTAACAACAAGAGAAAACAATTCATTAAAGTCTATACTTTTCTTTTGTGCAAACCCCTTCACCACAATTCTAGCCTTATACCTTTGTTTACTTTCATCTTCTTCTTTCAACATGTAAATCCATTTATTCTGCAATGTTGTTTTACTTGCATATAACTTGATTAAGTTTCAAGTCTAGTTATGTATCAAGGAGTCCATCTCTTCTTCTATGGCTTGCTCCCACTCCTTCCTGGTTTCTCCCTGCATTGCTTCTTCACATCTCTCTGGGTCATAAGAATCAATCAACAATACATAATATAATGAAGGAGAGTATCGTTCAGGGGGTCTACTTATCTTGGTATATCTTCTAACACCACTTTTATGTGTTTGAGGTGCATGTTGTTGTTGTGGCTACTGACCATTATGATTTTCAAGCACATTTACATTTCTGTGATCTCATCAAGCACTGCGTATTCTTTGTTTTATTTTTCATGTTTTTTCCCTGCATTTGATCCTTATGCAAGACCTTTTCATTGAATATGACATCTCTGCTCTTAATAAGTTTGTGATTTTCATAATCATATAAGAAATAACCAAAATCATTTACACCATATCCAATAAAGATACATTTCTTTAATTTTTACTCAATCTTTTTTCTATTTTCTTTATTGATGGGGACAAAGGTTTCACAACCGAAAGTCTTTAAAAATGAGTAGTTTACCCTTTTACCTGTCCATGTTTCCTCTGGAATACCACCCTCCAAGGAACTTGAAGGCCCTCTGTTTATTATATAAACAACAATATCTACAACATTTTCCCAGAATTGTAAGAGCAATCCTGCATGCAATCTCATGCACCTTGCACGCTCCATAATTGTCATGTTCATCCTTTCTGACACACCATTTCCTTATTTTGTTTGTGGAACTATCTTCTCTCTGTGAATTCCAAGCTCTGAACAATAGTTATCAAACTCTTTGTTGCAGTATTCATCTCCATTGTTTGATCTTAGACAATTCAACTTATTTCATGTCTCATTCTTCACGAAAGTTTTCCATTGCTTGAAAGTATCAAATACATCAGATTTATTTCAAATACAATAAATCCAAGTTTTTTTAGTTGCATCATCAGTAAAACTAATATAATAGCGAGAGTCACCAAGAGATGATACCTTAGCAGGTCCCCATACATCTATATGTGTAAGCTCTAATTTTTGGCTCTTATTTTCCTTCCCAACTCTCATAAATTTGACTTTGTTTTCCATAAAAACTATTGTTACAGAAATCCAAATCAACATGCTTCAAACCTGGAAACAAATTTCTTGAATGAAAAATCTGCATCCCATTCTCACTCATGATGCCAGAGTGTCGTATCTGCTCTAGTGGAGGTTAAAGCATTAAAAAAATTAAAAATACTATTGCATAAATAAAATTTACCAACATTTTCTCCTTTTTCTATTACTAGAGCTCTTTCAGTGACCTTCCAAATTTTGTCTATGAATGTAGTTACACAACCTTCACCACCTAACTGCGATTTTGAAATTAGATTTTTCTTCAGATCTAGAACATCCCTTACCTCTTTTAATAAACATTGGTTTCCATTTTTTTGTTTTATAAAAAACTTACCCATTCTAATGATTTTACAGGGTTTATCATCACCTAGACAAACCTGTCCAAAATATCCTTGAACATAGTCATGAAAATGTTTACTATCAGGTGTGGCATGGAGTAAGGCCCATGAATCTACCGCCCAAGCATCAATAATATTCTTTAATGAAAGAATCAAAAGATCTTGCAACACGTCACCTGTCACATTCACTTCATGATTATTCTCTTGCTGTCCATCTCCTTCTTTTCCCTTCTGAGATTTGCAGTGTTCCTTTAGGTGTCTTTTCTTCCCGCATTTCCAGCACACTATCCCTGATCTGGATTTGGATCTGCCTTTTTTACTTACTGTGATTTCCTAGACTCCTTCCTCTTTCCATTTTTCTTCCCTTAGTTTCTGCAGTCAAAACATTACTTGATGTCTCACCAGAGCTTTTCCATTGCATTTCCTTGCTAAGGATGACACCCACAACATCATCAAGCTTTAAAGTACTATATCCAGAGACAAAGTTACTAATATCCATAACTAAGACATTCCAACTTTCTAGCAATGCCACAAAAATAACAGATTCCTAACTTCATCATCAAAATTTACCCCGACAGAACTTAACTCACTGGTAACCGTGTTAAATTCATTTAAATGATCAACAATAGATCCACCTTTTGAAATATTCATATTAAATAGACACTTCATAAGAAATACCTTATTTGAGGTCGAGGGATTTTCATATAGTTTGGCCAATGCCATTGTTAAACCTTTTGTTATCTTTTCCTTTGAAATGTTGAATGTCATTAACACTGCTAGATAGTCGTATTGTTCCTAGTGCCTTTCTATCGAGAATCTCCCATTCTGCATATGTCATACTCATCGAATTCTTTGATTTTTCGATCAATGGTAGTTACGGATATTTATGATACTCCATCTGCATCTTCCACAACTAGTGGTTTTGACCATTAAATTTCTTGACCTTAACCTACTATCTTCCATCAATTTCTCCCACATGAATGAGGAACCCTTCTCTCTTGTGAATTTATCAGCGAAATAAACCTTCAATTCTGATACTAGTTGTTAAAAATTAATTAAAAGAGAAATGAAATGCATAAAATATTGTAGAAACAGAAACACATAAATGCATAAAACAAAAGAGACAGATATACGTGGTTCACCCAATTTAAGCTACATCTATGGAGAAACAATGAGTCCTTCATTTTATATTATCTAGCAAAATGAAGAGATACAACCAATAGCAGATCTGCTGTAATTTCTTTTTCTCTTAAAGAACCTCTTCACTCTTTGTAACTCGCCTAGAATAATAATCCACAGTGACAATACAATTCCTTCATATAAATCGAGGGTTGCCTTATAAGGAAAAAACCCTAAATTAACATAACTTCTACCATCAGATTATCCACCTAATGAATGACCTAGATTAACTATGAAATTACAATATTTTACAAGGGAAATTTTCATTTATTTTTAGCTTCATGGTGCTTTCCATGCTCCCCCACTAGGGGGCTCATAAATGTTTTTGTCACCCCCCTGAACTCCTTTGACGATGATTAAACAACCTGCGTTGCCATCTTATTAAGAACATAAATCTAATGCAAGTGAAACAAAAACCCTCTGAACAATCAGGAAGATAATCAGACTCCACACCCAACACACGCTAATACCATCATAACGCCACCTCATTATATAAAAGGCACACCACAATGTTAATTAACACACTTTTTGACGAAGAAATATTGTTTAAAGGTATTTCAATCGATAGAATAAATATGTATTTTACATCTTCCCTACCACTTTGTAATATTTATTATTATTAAAGTATTGTTGAAGAAGTGTCCTTATAATCCATGATATTAAAGTATCATTCTATGATAATAAAGTATCATTCGCACAAGGTGTTATATATTAACCTCATGTGGACGGGCCATGTTGATTTTTTTTAATATATTTAGACAGGTGAGATTAAATCTGGGTTGAATATACCTAAAGTATGCTTCGCCTATGTCCCATATTGACCGCTCTGCCGCTAAGGAGCATGGAGCAACGGGGAAAAAATGTTTCATGTTATGTTTTAAAATAAAATTGGGTGGCGAAGGAGCATTTGGCAGACAGGTGTCATGTTCGGTTCGATTTAGTTTTCTGGATCTCGGTTTGATTCAGGTGGCCTACACCACGTTACTCTTAGAGGCGACGTGATATGGTTAGTAAGTAGTGAGAGGTGGAGGCCAAAGAAAAGAACCCTGTGATGTTATCTGATTCAGTTTGAAGCCGCCTTGGAACAAAACCCACGCTGCGAAGGCTTATGGATGAAGCCACTTCGATCGTCTTGCATGGTTTTCATAGCTTTGAATAAGGCCACGTTCTAACATGGAGTTGCGCCGACCAGATCTTGTCTTTCGTTTGGCACAGGGTGAAGTCATGATCGCTTCATATCTAATGGTATCCTGTGAAATCCATGGGCTCAAGCGCATCATGAGTTTGGGCTCGCTCCATTCTCAATCGTCATGACAACACTATCATGGCCATGGTTACATGAATTGGCCACACCAACTGTTCGGCATAATGTTTGCTTCACCCCTTCCAAATTGCCCACCCTAGCGACAACGTAAAGTTCCGTGACATTATCGTGCCATGTGACTTGCTTTACCAATTTTTTCTCTAGAATGTGCACTTGCTCCATGAGAGGATGGAGTGAAAAGAAGTGATTCTTGATCCTACCTAGCAGGTGTAATTTATATCCAGTAGGAAAGCTAATATGATATCACCACCATAATTTATATATGCAACTTATGCCAACCTTATAAACTGAGGATAAACAGAGAGAATGCGTTTAAGACGAGTGCTATTAATATACTTTTTCTTTTTAGTCATGTTGTCAGATTTAGGTTATCAAGTCTACTTGGTTTTTTTTGTTAATAAGTCTAAATAATGTTTTGGTAAATTTCATTCCTCTGTTGAATGTGTCTTTGTTTATTATGGGCAAATTTTTGGTCAATCTCTTCACGACTATCACTAGCATGGTTTTGTTCACTATGTGTTGAGTACAAATGTAAATGAAATCGGGGAAAATTTTACATGCTAATATTTACAATTGGACTAATTTTCCATGTTTTTTTCAAAAAAATGATTTGCCAATTTCTTTTATTTCTAAAAATGATTCGCCCAAATTTTATAGTATAAAATTATTTTACCTTAAAAATTGCCAAAATTTTGTATATACTAATATAAAATCATTAAAAATATAAATATTTTTACAAAATTATTATCAAATATTTTAAAATTTCCATGTTATGGACTAATAAAATTTGCCAAAGATCCTTTATATGTAGATGTAGCATAAAGTGTTGCATTAAATCCAAAACTTCCGAGAGAATTTTTTCTATAGGGTAGTTTCATTTTTCGAAACGACCTGGAATGTGAAAAACATCCAACACTGTTTTTGTGGTTCAAATTATCTTGCTGGTTTAAGTCATATTGAACCATAAGATTCAGCAAAATATAATTTATGTCACGTTTAGCTCTTTTATCAGATTGTCCATCCGACTTTTTAGATATATTTTCTTTGTACATGTATGGAATGTGAAATATTAATTTTACACTTCTGATGGATTTCATTAAAAAAAAAAATTGGATATATAATATAACTTTTAACGTGTATTCTTTTATAATTATTATTATGTTTTGATGGAAGTTTATATGTTTTTGTATGTACATATTTTCCTATATTGATTATGGTTATCTAATACTAATTTTAGATTAGTTATGAGTTGTCAAAAAAAATTTGACTCAACATTAAAGCAATGGATTTACTTAATATATTGATTTTTGGATTTAGTTAATATATTGATTTTTGCAATGTTAAACATGGAGTATAGATGTTTGGATTATTTTTTTTTCATTATAATAATGAATTTAGTAGTAAATGATTAGATGAATGAAATAGTGAACCTATATTATATAGGAAGGAAATTTAAGAATGAAAATGTTATAAATAAATTACATAAATAAGTAAAAATATAATATTATAGTGTTTTATTTATAATATAATTTTCTTTTCACTTATATGAATTTAACAGTTCGTCTAACACGTAATTACTAGTAAATGTCTGGGGGTCTATGACTTGTTTTCTTATCCATAAATCGGGTCGCAAACAAGGGGATTTGAACCTTAGATTTCTCAGTTTACACAGGTTTCATATTACTTTGATCACTAACTGAGTTGTCCCCGGGACATATATAATATAATATTATTATAAATATTGTTTATATTTATAAGATGGTTCTCCCCTATTGAAATTGAGCTATGTTTAGATATCTGATGTATAAGAAGCTTCATAATATGGAATCCAAGAGGCTCCCAAAAATTTCTTCTAACTTTAGTCTAAGCCCCCACCTGCGCCTCAAGCGTGGGTGACATCAGGGTGCTTAGAATTGGCTCAACCTTTGGGGGATTAAGGAGGAGATCACCATGAGAAGCAAGGACAATATCAAATATACTATTACCTCCATTTTTAAGGACAAAATGTGGGATGCTAAGGAGTTGGACGGTAAAAGGAAGCTAAGGTACTATAAGGAGGTGATCAACCCCACCCTTGATAACAAGAATTATCTCTCTATGTTGACTAGCACTAAGAATAAAATGAACATCACTAGGATTAGAACTAACTCTCATGAGCTTCAGAGTGAGACCGAACAGTGGTCTACTCCCAAGACTCCCCGAGACGATAGAATTTGTCAGATTTGTGATACTAAGAAGGTGAAAGATGAAAATCACTTCCTTTTAGACTGCCCAACTCTTGCCCACATCCGCTCTCAATTCCCTATCATCAGCCACACCTCAAATCTTCTTGACTTATTAAGCCGGCCCAACTATATCGATCTTGGAACACTTCTTTCTCCACTCCTTGATTGCAGAAACAAGATTTTAAAGAATGACAATTAGACTCTCTTTTCTTGAGATTTGATAGACCACATTGGTCTTAGTGGACATTAATCATCATCATCAACTAATTTAGATTGATTTTAATTTTAGTTTTATTAAATATTAAGCATTGCTAAATTTTTAAAAATGATTTTTTTTTTTTTTTAATTTTAAAATAAGAAATTATTTAATATTTATATATACATTGATAAATAAATTAATATTTATATTATAAACAAAATATTTGTGTTGATAAATATTTTTCTATTTTGAAAAAGATTTTCCAGATTTTTAATTTAATTATTAGAATGATAAGTTTATTAGGATATGTGTGTATAATGTGATTTTATTTCTTATTTAAAATTATAAACAAAATACTTGTGTTAATAAATATTTCTCTATTTTGAAAGAGATTTTCCAAATTTTTAATTTAATTATTAGAATGATCAAGTTTATTAGGATGTGTGTGTATAATGTGATTTTATTTACCATTTCAAAGTTTTACTTATATTTCAATATTGTGTTGTTTAGCTTAAAGTAGATCAATATATTTTTTTTTAACTCCATATTTAACAATATATAAATTGCACATGTTTTTTAAATGCAAAAATGCACCATTAAAATATTTTAGGTATAATATTTTTATGCAAAATGTATAAAATCAATTTTAAAATACCAATTAAAACCATATAATATATATAATTATTAAATATATTATTGAATTTCTTTTTTACCTTTAAAATGCAAAATTTCATTAATTAAATATATTAATTGATAATTATAATATAATATAATTGTAATTAATTAATTATAAACCCAGATATATTAATTATAATTATGATTATATTATAATGAATAATAATTAATAGCTTATAATTAAAAATATTTAATTGATTTTAATTATTTATGGGGTCCTTGCTTTAATTAAAAATATAATTAATTATAATTATTGTATAGAAATAAACAAAATTATAGAATTAACTAATTTAATTAACTATAATTATAATATAACGTAATATAGATATAAATATATTAAACTTTATAACTATAAACATAAACACAATTAATTGTAAATAAAAATAGTTATAATATAAAAATAAATAAATATAAATATAAAATTTCTTTTGATTAGATTTTATATGTGAAATCAAATTAAAATAAATTTGATGTGTAATAAATGTTTGATGTGTAATAAATGTAAAGTTAATGTGTAATTAATTTCAATTTAATGTGTAGTTAAAGTAAAATATTTTTGTGAGAATAATTTTCATATTTTTTGAAAATAATAGTGGCAACGATTGTCTCAATATGTAAATCAACCAAGGTAAAAAAATGTTTATTTTAGCATTTATGATATTTATTATAAGGTTTATATACCTTGGTTTATAATATATCTTAAGGTTTATCATAGGATTTTCTCGACATGGAAACCCATCATGGTCAACTAGGGTGAAACATTGCATTGTGACAAAGATCGCCTCAATATGAAAATCAACCATGGTCAACCATGGTTCAAGGTCACATTATGAAAAAGATTTTCTCGATGTGAAATTCAATCATGGTCAACCATGGTCCAACATCGCATTGTGACAAAGATTGTCTGAATATGAAAATCAACCATGGTCAACTATTTTTATTTTAGAGTTTATAATATTTATCGTAGGGTTTATATACCTTGGATTTATAATATTAATCCCTTGGGTTTATTATTCGATTGGTTTATTATATCAATCCCTTTAGTTTATTAGTTTAAGAGTTCATATTCCTAGAGTATAATATTATTCATAGGATTTATATAATATTAATCCTTGGGTTAAATATAGATCTCTTGGTTTATAATCATGGTCAACCATGGTTCAACGTCACATTGTGATAAATATTTTCTTAGTATGAAAATCAATATGGTCCAACGTCACATTATTACAAAGATTGCCCTAATATGAAAATCAGTCGCCGTCCAACGTAGCACTGTGACAAAAATTGTCTCAATATAAAATCCAACCATGGTCAACCATGTTTATTTTAGGGTTTAAAATATTTATCTTAAGATTTATATACCTTGGGTTTATAATATTAATCCCTTGGGTTTAATATCCCTTGTTGTTTTAGAATTAATCCCTTGGGTTTATAATATCAATCAATTGGATTTATTAATGTAAGGGTTTGAACTACATTGTGTCAAAGTTTGTCGCAATATTAATATCAACCATGGTTAACCATGGTCAATCATGGTCCAATGTTGCATTGTGACAAAAATTGTCTTGATATGAAAACCAACCATCGTCAACCATGGTCAACCATGGTCCTATGTTGCATTGTGACAAAGATTCTCTCAATATGAAGATCAATAATGGTCAACCATGGTCCAATTTCACATTTATGACAAAGATTGTCTAAATATGAAAATCAATCATGGTCAACCATGTTTTTTTTAGGGTTTATAATATTTATTGTAGGGTTTATATGCCTTGGGTTTACAATATTAATCCCTTGGGTTTAATATTATTCCCTCAAGTTTTTAGTATTAACCCCTTGGGTTTATTAGTGCCTTGGGTTTATAATCCCTTATGGTTTTAGTTTTAACCCCTTCGGTTTATTATTCCCATGGGTTTATAATATCAATAGCTTGGGTTTATTATTCTAAGGGTTCATATTCCTAGAGTATAATATTACTCATAGGGTTTATAATATTAATTCTATGATTTAATAAAATCCAAAGGAATCATGGTCAACCAACATCACATTGTGTCAAAGATTATCTTAATAGTAAAATCAAACATGGTCAACCATTGTCCAACGTTGCATTGTGACAAATGTTGTCTCAATATGAAAATCAACCACGGTAAAGCATGGTCAATCATGGTCTAGTGTTGCATTGTGATAAAGATTGTCTCAATATGAAAATCAAACATGGTCAACCATGGTCCAATGTCGCATTGTGACAAAGTTTGTCTCAAAATGAAAATCAACCATGGTCAATCATGGTCTAACATCGCACTATGACAAAAATTATTTCAATATGAAAACCAACCATTGTCAACCATGGTCAATCATGGTCAACGACGGTCCAATGTTGCATTATGACAAATATTCTCTCAATATGAAGATCAATCATTGTGAACCATGGTCCAATTTTACATTGGTGACAAAAGATTGTCTGAATATGAAAAAAATCATGGTCAACCATGTTTTTTTAGGGTTTATAATATTTATCTTAGTGCTGAATATATGCCTTGGGTTTACAATATGAATCCCTTGGATTTAATATTATTACATTCAGTTTTTAGTATTATTCCCTTAGGTTTATTAGTGCCTTGGGTTTATAATCCCTTGGGTTTATTAGTGCCTTGGGTTTATAATCCCTTGGGTTTATTATTCCCTTGATTTTATAATATCAATCCCTTGGGATTATAATATAAATCCATTATGTTTATTAATCTAAGGGTTCATATTCCTAGGGTAAATATTATTCATAGGGTTTATAATATTAATCCTAGGGTTTAATTATAAATACCTTGGGTTTATAATCATTGTCAACCATGTTCCAAAGTCACATTGTGTCAAAGATTATATTAATATGAAAGTCAAACATGGTCAATCATGCTCCAATGTTGCAAAAACTATGACAAACACTGTCTCAATATGAAAATCAACCATGGTCAATCATGGTCCAACATCGCATTGTGAGAAACATTGTCTCAATATGAAAATAAACCATGGTCAAACATGTTTATTTTAGGGTTTAAAATATTTATCTTCAAGTTTATATACCTTGTGTTTATGATATTAATCCCTTGGGTTTATTATCCCTTACAGTTTTATAATTAATCCCTTGGGTTTAACATTATTCCCTTGGGTTTATTATCACTTGTGTTTTTAGAATCAATCCCTTGGGTTTAATATTGTTCCCTTCGATTTTTAGTATTAATCCCTTGGGTTTATTAGTTCCTTGGGATTATAATCCCTTGGGTTTATTAATCTAAGGGTTCATATTCCTAGGGTATAATATTATTCATATGGTTTATAATATTAATCCTAGGGTTTAATAAAAATACCTTGGATTTATAATCATGGTCAACCATGGTCCAACGTCGCCTTGTGTTAAAGGTTTTCTCAATCTGAAAATCAAAAATGGTAAACCATGGTCCAACGTTGCATTGTGACAAAGACTGTCTCAATATGAAAATCAACCATGGTCAATTATGGTCCAACATTGCATTGTGACAAATATTGTCTCTATATGAAAATCAAACATGGTCAACCATGGTCCAACACTGCATTGTGACAAAGATTGTCTCAATATGAAAATCAACCATGGTCAATCATGGTCCAACATCACACTTTGCCGAAAATTGTCTTGATATAAAAACCAACCATTGTCAACCATGGTCAATAATGGTCAACGATGTTCCAATGTCGCATTGTGACAAAGATTCTCTCAATATGAAGATCGATCATGGTCAACCATGGTCCAATCTCATATTGGTGACAAAAATTGTCTGAATATGAAAATCAAGCATGGTCAACCATCATTAACCATGTTTGTTTTAGGGTTTATAATATTTATCTTAGTGTTTATATGCCTTGGGTTTACAATATTAATCCCTTGGGTTTATTAGTGCCTTGGGTTTATAATACCTTGGGATTCTAGTTTTGATCCCTTAGGTTTATTATTCCCTTGCGTTTATAATATCAATCTATTGTGTTTATTAATCTAAGGGTTCATGATATTCCTAGGGTATAATATTATTCATATGGTTTATAATATTAATCCTTGCGTTTAATTATAAATACCTTGGGTTTAATTATGAATCATGGTCAACCATGCTGAGGAATTGTCAACCATGGTCCAACATCGCATTGTATCAAATATTGTCTCAATATGAAAATCAAACATGGTCAACCATGATCCAATGTTGCATTATGACAAAGACTATCTCAATATGAAAATCAACCATGATCAATCATGGTCCTATGTCGCATTATGACAAATATTGTCTCAATATTAAAATCAAACATGGTCAACCATGGTCCAATGTCACATTATGACAAAGTTTGTGTTGATATGAAAATCAAACATGGTTCATCATTGTCAAATGTCGAATTGTGACAAAAATTCTCTTGATATGAAAACCAACAATTTCCAACCATGGTTAATCATGGTCAACGATGGTCCAATGGTCAACATGAAGACCAATCATGGCCAACCATGGTCCAACGTCGCATTTGTAACAAAGATTGTCTGCATATTAAATTCAAACATGGTCAACCATGTTGTTTTCAGGATTTATAATATTTATCTTAGGGTTTATATGCCTTGGGTTTAAAATATTAATCCCTTGTGTTTAATATTAGTGCCTTGGGTTTATAATATTAATCGTTTTTCTATTATTAATATGAGGGTTCTTATTCCTAGGTTATAATATTATTGGTAGAGTTTATAAGATTAATCCTATGGTTTAATTACATATATTTATTAATATTAACCTTCAATATTAAACTTTAAATTTTATTACTTTCTATCAATATTAAATTTTATTTATATTAAACTTTAACTTTAATATTAATATTAAACTTTAAATTTAATATTAGTATTAAACTTTTACTTTCTTTTTTTTTCCTGGGGAAAAATCATAATTTTCTATTATGGTGGAAAATTACATGTTGTAGATGCCATTGGCATATGCAGTACGAGTGACCGAAGTCATCTAAAAGTAGTAAGTCTGTACAAAAAACCTAGGAAGGGTGTACCATCATGTATCAATATGCATATACATATATGTTACAAAATTTCAAAATAACCAAAAACAGATATGTGTGTCACTATTCAGATGTCTCAAAAAACTATGATAAATTAGGGCCTATCAGCCCTTTGTTGATCCTATTCTATATATGGCCTGTGGTAGTACTGATAGGCATGTCCCTGTCTTTCCTCCTGTATCATCCATTCTCCTCTGGGATGGTGCGCTGCCTCTTTAGAAAACTGATCCGCAAATTTGTTGTACTCCCTGTAAATATGAGTACATGAAATCTTATCAAAATGTGATTTTAAAAACAATGCATCATCCAAAATGTTCCTGAGTGTGTACATGGCATGTAGTAATGCAATTGAACCAATTTATGACAATCTTAGAGTCCCCAAAGACTTGTAATTGTCAACAGTTTTGGTTTAATGCAAAGTATAATAGATGGTGAAGCGAAAGGAGCTCAATGAAGTTGTTTGTGCCAGCACCCAATCCCATACGGATGCGGAAGATATGTGTCTCGGATAGGTGTAGTAGTATCTTCCCCCCCCAACACCCCTGGTCTTGTGCAGAGCCATCAAAGTAGGCCTAGGGATGAGCATGATCTATAACCTCCGGGATGATTGTTTGAATTGTGGAAGGCTGTTCATCATCCAGAATTTCATTGTAACTGTTGCAAATTTTCGGGACAATAAGAGGCCATCTAATGTGTTTGCTGTTAAATATGATATTGTTTCTGCAGAGCCATATGTTCCAACATAGAGTTAATGGGATATTTCGAGATTTCATGGTGGGGACATTAGTCCACCAGTTGTTCCAATCATCCTTTATACTATCCCCTTCTCATCGTTGTCTGATATTTAGCACGAGCACCACCTGTTCCCAAAGTTGTTGAGTGATGGTGCAAGATAGGAATAAGTGATTGTTTGATTCCTCCTCTTGTCGGCATAGAACACACTAGGATGGATCCTGGAAAGATCGTTTCATGATATTAGTGCTGATAGGAGTCTTTTCCATGATGATATTCCACATGAGGAGACGAGTGCATGGCGGGCCCTTGAGTTTCCATAACATACGCCACCAGCTTTCCAGTGTGTTGGGTTTATGTGTTGCATGGATGATGGGGTATCCATAGTTTGGAGTGTATGCCCCTCGCACAGCCAGAGCCCAGATTAGTTCATCCTCATTGTCCTGAGCCTCACATGAGATTGAGTTAAGAATTAGTGTAGTGCCTCCACTCCATACTCCACTGATCGTGTATACCAAGATCATTAGCAGACATCCAAGCTTGTTGATAAATGGAAGTATTCAACCAGTCCCCTATATGGGCAATGGTGGCCACACCTTTGTGGTTTAGGAATGTTATCAGTTCCAGAGGTAGATTGTTCATGTTCCTACATCCAATCCATAGATCAGACCCGATGCGGACAACCGAACCATTGCCAATTCGCCAAGTGAGTCCACTCCTGATAATGGGAAGAGTATGTATGACAACTTTCCATATCACCGACATTCCTTATTTGTTCCAAGCTGGTAGACGGACCCATTCCATAATATTGTGAGTCCAAATGTATTTATAGGTAACAACTTATGTCCATAGGATTTTTTGCTTTAGGAGAAGCTAGCCCAATTTGGCCGCTAGTGCTTGTCCGAATGTAGGGAGATCCTTGAGGCCCCAACCCCCCATTTTTTGGGACTGCAATTTTGCTCCATTTAACCCATGCAAAGGGTTTCCCTTCCTTGTGCCCCTTCCATAAGAAATTGCAAGTTATCCTTTGAATCCAGGATAAGGTACCTTGAGGAATCCAGGCAAGAGACATCCAGTACACCGAGGTGGCTTCTAGAGCAAATTTTATAAGCACGAGACGTCCTGTTCTAGACAGTAGTTGATGACTCCAGTTGTTCAATCTTCTTTCAACCTTGGGCACTAACCAAGTCCAATCAACTATTTTGTATCCATGAGTTTTTATATAGAAGCCCAGATATTTCAATCCATCCTCCAGTTGTAATCTCTGAAAGGGAAACTTTTACTTTTATTGTAATATTCATATTAATATTAAACTTTAACTTTCATATTAAACTTAAACTTTAATTTTATTAATATTAATATTAAACTTTAACTTTAATATTAACCTTTAATTATTAATGTGTTTAATAGGCTTACCATATTAATCCCTTGGGTTTATTATTCCTTTCGGTTTATTAATATGGATATTGACTTTCATATTAACATTTAATAGTAAATATTAAATTTTATTACTAATATCAACTTTTGTCAACTTTTATTAATTTTTATCAATATTAAATTTTATTAATTTTAATATTAATATTAAATTTTAATTTTAATATGTGGTTGTGCATGTGATTGATATACGCCTTCCGCGTATATCAACCACATTTACTAATATGCTTGTACTAGTATATAATACATATGTGCAATAAATTAGTTTAGTTGGTTGTTTTACTTACATGTTTGATGAATATTTAGTTCAAATCCTGATTGAATTAAGAAAAACCTTCCAGAAAAATCACATTGATAACTTATGGTTGACGTGTTTGACAACTTATGACCTGTTTGACTTTCTATACATAGAGTGTATAACTTATGCTGATAAACATTCTTTAAATTAATATAATAATATTAATGTTAAAATTTTAAAATTATATCCAAATGATATGATATATTAATAATTCTATTTGTATGAATGTAATTAATTAATTATTGTTAATTATAATACTCAGATCTTCCGAAGAAATCACATAGATAACAAAGGGTTGACACGTTTCGAACCTAGATCTAGGTTCATCATCAAGACCATGATGAGGAGCAAGATCAACAGACCAAAAATATATAAATCCCAAAAATGCAATGGTCAATAAAAATTAAAAGAATTTTAAAAAGGGAACATTAAATTAATTAATCAATAACAATTAATTAATTAAATTAATTGATATTAATAATTAATAATCAGTTTATTAATTATAATTATAATTACTTATTATTATTAATTGATTATTGTTTTTTTGTATTATTAATTATTATTAAATAATTTTATTTTTTATTAACTGATATTAATTATTAATATTATTTAATTAATATTACATACTATTAACTATTAATTATTATGAATTAAATAAATTAATTTAGTTTAATTAAATAAGTTTAATTTTATTTAATAATTAATAATTAAATAACTAATTAATAATGAATTAATTTATAATTAATAATAAATTAATTACAATAATTTTTTTTGTTGACTAGCAGAATCGCCAATGATGGTGTATTGTACTCACGTTACATGGGGTCGAATCCCATCGGCTGTCACTATAACCTCTAGGAGGAACCACCCAACCCGCAAGAACAGCCCTTGGTTAAGACGAGACTCGAACTCGTGACCTGCACAGCGGCACGGACGACTTAGCAAATTGTCCGCTGACCACGAGACCAAACCTCTGCAGACTAAATTAATTATAGTAAATTTTTTTTTTTTTCTCGCTAAAAAACTAATCTATTATATACAGTAACAGTAGTAACATTACAATCATGGAGTTTCATCCCCAGAGGCCAGACTTTGGCACTCTGGACTATAAGATATCAAAAGAGCCACCTTCGCAGAGGTGCCATAACTAGCCAAAACATCCCACGCAGGGGTTCCATGTTCTTCAAAAAGAGCAACCATTTCAAACTAGCCAAAACATCCCACGCAGGGGTTCCATGAACTTCAAAAAAGGCACCCAATTCAAACTAGAAAGCCCGCCCAGGGGCAGCAGATAGCCAGCGACATTTTCCCACGCAGGGGTTTCAAAAAACAAGACACAAACATGCACTAAGACCATATGACATAAGCCGAGAGCCGAAACAGAACCTGAATGATGCTGGAGAGGGTAATGCTGCACAGAGGACCAGCTACTCCTCCGGCTTCTCTTCAACGATCGGGTACCACCCGAATTCTCCCAATGCCTCCGCTGAAGGGAGGGGGTCCTCTTTGATGTCATCTTTCTTGGACGTGGACGCCTCCCAAGGCTGGGAAAGGCCGGGGGTTTGTTCTGCTTCCTTTCCAGGCAAGGTCTGGTCAAATTCTGGCCTTTCACCCTGTTGCGTCCTCTTGCCTCGGAGATCTTCGCTATCGGAAGGAGCTTCCTCCAGAAATAATACCGAGACATGGGCATTGATACGGGGCCTGTCCATCGAGCTGTTGAAGGTAAAGATGGCTGAACCGAAGGCTGGCGAAGGCACTGAGTCAGGGTCAGGGCTGCTAGAGTCCAAGAATTTTCTAGGTAGAATAGGATTGGCTGCAGAAGGACGATGACAATGGCAGCAACAACGTTGGGGGTGAGGATCTTCCACAGTAGGCCGAGAGGACCCTCCGCGTGCAGAGCCTCGACGGCTGAGTAACCGCTGTCGAGGCCTGACCATTTTTTCCTGAGCGTCGAGGGAGATGAGCAGAGCGGGGTGGGGAGGCGGAAATGGCAAAGAGGCGAGCGGGCAACAGGTGAGGACCCAGAGGCGAAATTGACACAGAGACCCCTCAAACTTGAGATGATATACCTTAAGCAGAGAGCCGAAGACCAGACGAGGGACTTCCGGTATTGATTCCCGGAGAGCCGAAGACCAGGCGACGTCCAGACCGAAGAATGCCAAACGTTGAGCGTGGAGCAGCATTTGCTGAGCTCCTTCATCCCCTTTTCTAACCATTGCACCGAAACCTCGATCCTCGGACACCATAACTGCTTGTTGCAGTCGAGCTCGCGACTTGAATGCGGCAATGAATGCCAACCTGCGATATACCTTGCCATATATTCCATGGCGGCGAACAGGCATTGAATGCCTTCCTTACACCTGAGGCGGCACATGGATGTCATGTGGCTCGTCATGGCTAGCCGTCGTGTCACCCGCATCCGGGAAATTATAGTAAATTATTAATGAATTAATAATTAATTAATTAATCAATTAGTGAGTTAATTAATTAATTAATTGCAAATAATATTGAGTGTGTTGTCACCATTGAATTTAATTAATAGTCAAATCTAATTTATAAATAATAATTTATAATTTATAATTAAAAAATTTATTTATAATAATAAATAATTATAAGTAGCTCGCAAGGGTTTGGTCTCGTGGCCAACGGACGATCTGCTAAGTCGTCCGTGCCACTGTGCAAGTCATGAGTTCGAGTCTCGTCTTAACCGAGGACCATTCTTGTGGGCTGGGCGATTCCTCCTAGAGGTTATAGTGGCAGCCGATGGGATTCGACCCCGTGTAATGCGAGTACGATACCACCGTTGTTGCCGATTCCACTCGTCAAAATAAAAAAATAAAAAAATTATAAGTAATAATAAAAAAATTAATTAATAATTAATAATTAATAATTTATAATTAATAATTGATAATTAATAATTAATAATTAATAATTAGGTCTTAATTAATAAAAAGTTGATAATTAATTACTATAAATAATAATAATAATAATAATTAATATTGAATTTTTATTAATAATAATTATAATTTTTATTAATTAATAATAATAATTAATTGTTATCTATAATATTTAATTTTTATTAATAATAATTAATATTTAATTAATTAATAATTCAATTATTAATTATTGATTGTATAAGTATGGTCAATCATAGTTAACCATGGTCAACAATGGTCCAACGTGACATTATGACAAAGATTTTGTTAATATGAAAATCAACCATGGTCCAACATTGCATTTTCACAAAGATTGTCTCCATGTGAAAATCATTCATGGTAAACAATGGTTAATCATATTTAACCATGGTCAATAATCATGGTCACATTGTGACAAATATTGTCTCTTGGTCCAACGTCACATAATGACAATCACGGTCATCCATGGTCAACCATGGTCCAACGTCGCATTGTCAACCATGGTCAAACATGGTCCAACGTCGTATTATGGCAACGATTGTCTCAATATGAAAATCAACCACCGTCCAACGTCACATTGTGACAAAGATTGTCTCAATATGAAAATCAACCATGGTCAATCATGGTCAATCATGGTCAACCATGGTTAACCATGGTTAATAATCATGGTCACATTGTGACGAAGATTGTCTCTTGGTCCAACGTCACAATATGATAACCATGGTCAACCATGGTCCAATGTCAAATTGTGACAAATATTGTCTCAGTATGAAAATTAATCATGGTGCAACGTCACATTGGGACAAAGATTATGTCAATATGAAAATCAACGATGGTCTACCATGTTTATTTTAGGGTTTATAATATTTATCTTAGGGCTTATATATCTTGGGTTTATAATATTAAAACCAAGTGTTTATTATTATTTTCTTGGGTTTTTAGTATTAATCCCTTGTGTTTATTAGTCCCTTGGGTTTATAGTATCAATCCCTTGGGTTTATTAATGTAAGGATTTACCCCTTGGGTTTAATGTTACTCCCTTGGGTTTTTAGTATTAATCTCTTAGGTTTATTATTCCCTTGGGTTTATACTATTAATCTATTGGATTTATTAATCTAAGGGTTCATTTTCATAGGGTGTAATATTATTCATAGGGTTTAAAATATAAATCCTTGAGTTTAATATAAATCCCTTGGGTTTATAACCATAGTCAACCATGGTCCAACTTCACATTCTGACAAAGATTTTCTCAATATGAAAATCAATCATACTCAACCATGGTCCAATGTCGCTTCGTAAAAAAGATTGTCTTAATATGAAAATGAACCATGGTCAACCACGATCAACCATGTTTATTTTAGGGTTTATAATATTTATCTTAGGGTTTATATACCTTGCATTTATAATATTAATCCCTTGGGTTTAATATTATTCCCTTGGGTTTATAATATCAATCCTTTGGGTTTATTAATCTAAGGGTTCATATTCCTAGGGTATAATATTATTTATAGGATTTATAATATTAATCATAGGGTTTAATATAAATCCCTTGGGTTTACAATCATGGTCAACAATGGTCCAATGTCACATTGTGCCAAAGATTGTCTCAATATGAAAATCAACCTTGGTCAACCATGGTCTAACATCGCATTGCGACAAAGATTGTCTAAATATGAAAATCAACAATGGTCAACCATTGCCAACCATTGCCCAACGTCACATTGTGAAAAAATTTGTGTCAATACGAAAACCATTCATGGTCAACTATAGTCCAATGTTGCATTGTGACAAATATTGTGGCAATATGAAAATCAATCGTGGTGAACCATGGGCAACCATTTTTATTTTTGATTTATAAGATGTATCTTAGTGTTTATATACCTTGGGTTTATTATTATTCCCTTGGGTTTATTATTATTCCCTTGGGTTTATAATATCAATCCCTTTGGTTTATTAATCTAATGGTTCATATTCCTAGGGTATATTATTATTCATAGAGTTTATAATATTAATCCTAGGGTTTAATATAAATCCCTTGGGTTTACAATCATGGTCAACCATGGTCAACGATGGTCCAATGTCACATTGTGCCAAATATTGTCTCAATATGAAAATCAACCATGGTGAACCATGATCAATGTCACATTGTGACAAAATTGTCCTAGTATGAAATCAATGACGATAGAGCATGGTCAACCATGTTTATTTTAGGGTTTATAATATTTATCTTAATGTTTTTATATCTTTGGTTTACAATATTTATCTCTTGGGGTTTTAGTATTAATCCCTTGGGTTTATAATATCAATCCCTTGGGTTTATTAATCTAAGGGTTCATATTCCTAGGGTATAATATTAATCATAAGGTTTATACTACTAATATTTGGGTTTAATATAAATCGATTGGGTTTATAATCATGGTCAACCCATTTTCCAACATCACATTGTGACAAATGTTATCTCAGTATGAAAATCAATCATTGTAAACCATAGTCTAACTTTGCATTGTAACAAAGATTGTATCAATATGAAAATCAATCATGGTCAACCATGTTTATTTTAGGGTTTATAATATTTATCTTAGGGTTTATATACCTTGGGTTTATAATATTTATCTGTTGGTTTTAATATTATATCCTTGGGTTTATAATATTTATCTTAGTGAATCATGTTCAAACGTCACATTGTGACAAATATTGTCTCTAGATGGAAATCAACCCTGGTCAACCCTGGTCAACCATGGTCAACCAAGGTCAATAACAATGGCCAAATCATGACAAAGATAGCCTCTTGGTCCAACATCTCATTGTGACAACCATGGTCCAATGTCACATTCTGACAAAGATTGTATCAATATGAAAATCAACCATGGCCAACCATTGTCCAACATCACATTGTGACAAATTTTGTCTCAAAATGAAAATCAATCATGGTCAACCATGGTCTAACGTCGCATTATACAAAGATTTTGTCAATATGAAAATCAACTATGGTCAACCATGTTTATTTTAGGGTTTATAATATTTATCTTAGGGTTTATTTACCTTGGTTTTATAATATTTATACCTTGGGTTTAATATTATACCTTTGGGTTTATAATCGTTTGGAATTTTAGTTTTAATCCCTTGGGGTTATTATTCCCTTGGGTTTATAATCCATTGGGTTTAAAATCATGGTCAACCATGGTCAATGATGGCCTTATGTCACATTGTGCCAAAGATTGTGTCAATATGAAAATCAACCATGGTTAACCATGGTCCAGCGTCGCATTATGAAAAGGATTATCTGAGTATGAAAATCAACGATGGTAAAGCATGGTCAACCATGTTTATTTTAGGGTTTATAATATTTATCTTAGGGTTTTCATACCTTTGGTTTATAATATTTATCCCTTGGGTTTAATATTATTCCCTTGGGTTTATAATCCATTGGGTTTATAATATCAATCACTTGGGTTTATTAATCTAAGGGTTCATATTTATAGGGTATAATATTATTCATAGGTTTTATAATATTAATATTTGGTTTTAATATAAATCCATTGGGTTTATAATCATGGTCAACCATGGTCCAACGTCACATTGTGAAAAAGATTTTCTCAATATGAAAAGAAACTAATATCGCATTGTTATAATGGATGTCTCAATATGAAAATCAACCATGGTCAACCATGTTCAAATATCGCACTGTGACAAAGATTGTGTCTATATGGAAATAAGCCTTGGTCAACCATGGTCAATAACCATGGTCACATTGTGACAAAGATTGTCTCTGGGTCCAATGTCTCATTGTGACAACCATGGTCAACCATAGTCCAACGTCGCACTGTGACAAAGATTGTCTCAATATGAAAATCAACCATGGTCAACCAAGGCTAACCATTGTCCAACGTTGCATTGTGACAAATGTTGTCTCAATATGAAAATCAATCATGGTCAACCATAGTCCAACGTCGCATTGTGACAAGGATTGTGTCAATATGAAAATCAACCATGGTCAACCATGTTTATTTTAGGGTTTATAATATTTATTGTAGGGTTTATATGCCTTGGGTTTATAATATTGATCCCTTGGGTTTTTAGTTTTAAACCCTTGGGTTTATTATTCCATTTTTTTCATAATATTTAACTTAGCCAACCATGTTCAAACGTCGCATGGTGACAAAGATTGTCTCTATATGGAAATAAACCCTAGTCAACCATTTTCATTCATGGTCAACCATGGTAAATAACCATGGTCACATTGTGACAAAGATTATCTCTTGGTCCAACATCACATTATGACAACCATGGTCATCCATGGTCAACCATCGTCTAACGTCGCATTGTGACAAAGATTGTCTCTTGGTCCAACATCACACTATGACAACCATGGTCAACCATGATCCAACGTCGCATTGTGACAAAGATTGTCTCAATATGAAAATCAACCATGGCCAACCATTTTCCAACGTCGAATTGTGAAAAATGTTGTCTCAATATGACTAGCACAATGACATTAGTAAATGTGGTTGAAAATCAATCATGGTCAACCATGGTCCAATGTCACATTGTGACAAAGATGGTGGCAATATGAAAATCAATAGTGATCAACCATGTTTATTTTAGGGTTTATAATATTTATCTTAGGGTTTATGTACTTTGGGTTTATACTAATATTTATATTAATAAAAAATATTAATAATATTAATAATGACAATAATAATAATGATGATGATGATGATGATGATTAACATCCACTAATACCAATGTGGTCAATGAGATCTTAAGAAGAATACAAATCTAATTGTAATTCTTTATAATCTTATTATTTGCTAAAAAAAAGGGAAAGAAGTGTGCCAATATCACTATAGCTGGGTTGAATTAACAAGTCAAGAAGATTAGAAGTGTGACAAATGCTAGGGAAATGAGAGCGGATGTGAGTAAGGGTTGGAAAATATAAAAGAAAGTGTTTTTCATCCTCCACCCTCTTAGTATCGCAAATCTGACGAATTATATCATCCCATGGAGTCTCAGGATTAGACTACCACCTGGTTTCACTTCAAAGCTCATTAGAATTAGTTATAATCTTAGTGATGTTCATCTTTTTCTTCGAGCTAGTAAAAAAAGAAAGATAACTATAGTTCTCAAGGATGGGGTTGATCACCTCCTTATAGTATCTTAGCTTCCTTTTACCCTCCAACTCCTTATCATCCCATGTATTATCTTTAAATTTGGAGGTGATTGTAATTCCCTCCTCCGACATCTACCTAAGTAACTGACCAACCGGGGTAAACATGTGACGAGAAGTTACTATGATATGATTCGACATCCTAAGTGACCTTAAGGAAGTGGAACCAGTGGAAACACACCATATAGACCTTTCACATTAGCAACAGGACTCCCAGGAACCATCCCAACCACTCAAGTAGGCAACCCCTAGGTCCCACTAAAATTTTAGACCACTAAACCCCTAGAATCTCCCTTGATATGGACAAGGCTGCATCTAAGGACCTCTTGATGCATGCACAATGTGGGTATGCCAACATCCATGGAATTTTCAGCTTAGGCATGTGCCTACGACCTTGGGATATGTGCCACATTTCAAGCCCAAAATCCTAGAAACTACCCAGAAACTCCTGTAGCTTTCAAAATTCATAAATTACATTATGACAAGACTTACAAATCAAAAACTGACTCTAGGAGTAGGCCTAACCATCCCCAACCAGGACTTACATTCTGTTAAATACTTGGCATCAATGAAATCTACCAGAAATGAATACAAGACAGAGCATAAATGACTGATAACTCATATGGAACTTGACAAGAAGGATCACCACCCTCTTACCTTAACTGTTTTGACATCAATTATGTCTTGCATCTATCATCCTTTCAGTTACAAGTAAATACATTAAATAACCATGACAATAATCAATCATATAACCAGCATTAAGCCATGAAAATAATAATGACATAACATCCATTAAAGTCACATATTAACAAGTATAAAAGAAAGATAAGTTAGCTTTTATTAATCATAGGAAAATTTGACTAGGTTCGGGACTTCCACGTACCACCTGACCATAGACATGGCTGAACCAAATATTTCTTTCAGTCAATCACCCCCGTGCCATATTCCAAGCATGAATGTAGGATCTCATGGATAAACCAATCCAAAATAAACTAACAGAATCTAGAGGTTAAACCATCTCCACCCTCACTAAACCATGATCTTACCAAAACCAAACCAAGCTAGGTATGCCTTTAGATTCCATCACTATCCTTGAGGAATTTTTTGTCTCCTTGTCTCTCAGGATTTACCACAATCCATACTGGATCACTAGGCCTTGAACCGAGACACTTGTCTCTCAGGCTTTACCGCAATCCACACTGGATCACTAGGCCCTAAACTGAGACTCCACCTTCAGGCTTTACCGTATCCCGCCAAAACTAGTCAAGGGATTCCTAGGCCTTTGGAAATTTTCCTGAGACCACCTCCGCCTCGGATTCTGAAACCATTCGGTAATTCCAAAGCTCAAAATTGAGAAAACAATCTCATCACACCATGGCTATCTGGAAAAATTCAAGGCAAGGTCAAAAACCACTGTCATAACTCGACAAACCCATGCCACCAACAACAAGAGAACCATATACCAACATGCAAATGCATGCATGTCAAAACCATCTAGGAAATCACACATGCAATATGTTACCTGCAAGTATTTCCACTGTAGTTGCTTGATCCTTCTCTTCCTTGCTTGATCTTTACTTTCCTTCCTTTCCTTTGCTTAGCTTTTCCTTTCTTTCTCCAAAGCTAGAGTGCTCCAAGAAAACTCTAAGTGTCCAAGAATGAGAGAGAGAGAGAGAGATAATAATATAAGAGCTCCAAAACTAAATTGACAAAAGGTTACAAACTAATTCTCTTAAGCCTTTTTGTTAATGAGGCCTCTATTTTCTTCATTTTCCATTTTTTTCCTTCAATTTCCTCCTCACCTGCAACCTGTGACCTTTCACCTCACTCTTCTCCTAATTTCCATTATTTTCATAATAAATGTTCCAAAAATGCCCTTTTTCCTTTTCAATGCCTTAGTTGTTTCTTTTGCCAGTTTCCCTTAGTCATAAATACATCAAGTGATTCCCACTAGGATATATTTGCCCAACATTCAAGTTGGAATAAGTATCCCTAAACCATGGTCTTATTTTGCATTTATTAACTTTTATTAGAAGAACTTTAACCAGGGGATATTACAGTGATAGTTTATTTGACACTATCCTTGCTTCCCAAGATGATCTCCTCATTTATCCCCCAATGGTTGAGCCAAGCCTGGGCATCCTTATGATTATAATAATATTAACAATATTAGGGCTCCCTCCTGTTAGAATATGGTAACAGACAAGGGGAAGGAGTTCAAGGGAGGATTTAGGGTCCCAACAGAAGGTGTATCGGGGAACGTTCAAGGTGCGACTGGAGTGGGTGCTAATTGTCAGAAAAGAGATGAGGACAAAAGTATTCCAGGGAATCAAGTAGACTAGAAGCAGCGGGAAAAGTCAAAAGGATCTACGGGGTCATGTAAGCCCAAAATAGTGTTGATCCCAACGACATTAATCATTGATCCTAAGAAACAGGCCTTTCGGGATCACATAAGATCATATGCAATCATATGCAAGTTTATGGGTCTTTGTCCCATATAAAAAGTTGTGTGACTTAATTAAACATCATTGGAAAACAAGAAGGGAGATAGAGCTACATCTAGGGTCCAAGGGATTCTTTACGGTGGTCTTTACCAATATGGAGGATAGAGAACGAATTTTTGATGGTCATCCCTACTTATTTGCATCGGTTAGTTTGTACATGCAACCATGGATGGAGAATTTTACCCTAGAGAAGGAGACCTTTACCAAAGCCCTATTTTGGGTTAGGATGTACTCCCTACCTCTAGAATATTGGCTACATTCAACCCTAACATTGATAGGAGATACATTGGGGAAGTTTATCAAAATATTAGAGGCAATGCTACAAGGAAGATACACATCGTATGCAAAAATATGCATGGAAATGGATGTTTTTGGAGCCCTTCCTAAACCAGTCAAACTAGATTTCAGGGATGAAATATGGTTACAATCTGTGGACTATGGATAGATTCCATTAAGGTGCATACAATGCAATGAATAACAATATTAGGGCTCCCTCCTATTAGAATGTGGTAACAGACAAGGGGAAGGGGTTCAAGGGATGATTTAGGGTCCCAGCAAAAGGTGTGTCAGGGAACATTCAAGGTGCGAATGGAGTAGGTGCTAATTGTCAGAAAAGAGATGAGGACAAAAGTATTCCCGGGAATCAAGTATACTAGAAGTAGCAGGAAAAGTCAAAAGGATCTACAAGGTCATGTAAGCCCAAAATAGTTGTGATCCTAACAACATTAATCATTGATCCTGAGAGATAGGCCTTTTGGGATCACATAAGATCATATGCGATCATATGCAAGTTTATGGGCCTTTGTCCCATATAAAAATTTGTGTGACTCGATTAAACATCATTGAAAAACAAGAAGGGAGATAGAGCTACATCTAGGGTCCAATGGATTCTTTACGGTGGTCTTTACCAATATGGAGGATAGATAATGAATTTTTATGGCCGTCCCTACTTATTTTCACCAGTTAGTTTGTACATGCCACCATGGATGGAGAATTTTACCCCAGAGAAGGAAACCTTTACCAAAGCCCTATTTTGGGTTAGGATGTACTCCCTACCTCTAGATTATTGGCTACATTCAACCCTAATGTTGATAGGAGATACATTGGGGAAGTTTATCAAAATATCAGAGGCAATGCTACAAGGAATATACACATCGTATGCAAAAATATGAGTGGAAATGGATGTTTTCGGAGCCCTTCTTGAACGAGTCAAACTAGAGTTCAGGGATGAAAGATGGTTACAATCTGTGGAGTATGGATAGATTCCATTAAGGTGCATATGATGCCATGAACATGGCCACTTGATTTGCGATACCCTTTAAATAAAGCGAAAGAACAAGGGAAAGAATCATAACAAAAAGATGATGATCGATTTGTAATACCTAACCCACGGGGAAGGGAAAATCAAAGACAACGACAAAGAAACCAAGGAGGGAGAAAAGCATAGAGAAATAGCTTTGAAATATTGTTAAAAGAGAACCTAGAAAGTCAAGGGGCTGAATAATATAAAAATGAGGAGAAAGAAGAGGGTAAAGAAGAAGAAATGTTGCAACCAATAGAAGATATAAGGTAGCAGCTGGATATCCTAGATGTGTCAAAGGATTTTTAAGGAGATGCCAAGATGACCCAAAGTGAGGTAAGAACAAAGGGCCTAGATTTATAGGAAATAATAAAAAGGGAAGGAATCAACCTTCAAAATATGGTGGAACAAGCGAGAAAATAGGGACTTGAGACCATCCTAGCAGATCAAATGGATAGGATCTAGTATCTATATCTGATGAGAGAAGAAGCGAAAATAAGAGGCAAAAAAAGGTCACATCTAGAAATAATCGAAATGGGAGTGAAAGCAATGAGATCTCAAACGATAATGGCATCATGTCACAACCATCAAAAAATAGGGAGGAAGTCGAATAGTGTAGCCCTCCAGGAGTTGGGAGCCATGTTGATTAATTTAGATAAGATGAGAACATTAAGCCCACAACCCCTTAACAATAGTTAATCATGAAATTTTTAACATGGAATGTAAGAGTCTTAAGTAGTCGAGTTAACCTTAGACCTGACACTGAAAATGAATACGTTGGTAGAGAGCACGATGGAGGTACACAAAACATGCGAGAGGGAAAAGCATGCAACGATGATCATTCAGCTCCACTGGTCCCTCACATATAAGGCGATCCGAAGGGTGACTTGCGTCAAGGAGAGTATGACTATGTGTGTCTGGGCTACGAGGCTCATTGCAAGCAAGCAGAGCACTGACAAAAGGGACGCGTATCTAGAACACGGATTAGAAGGATCACTCATAAGCTACTACTATGTGTGATTAGGGCATAAAGAGATCCACTTTCGAATATGTCTTCACATCATATCTGAACCCAATTTTGAAAGTGATCAAGATGGGGACAAATTACCCTTCATTTCTCCACTGTCTAAGGCTAGATATGAGCCAGAAGCATTGCAACACAACTCCTCTTTCAATTTTTTTCATGAGTTTTCTATTGCATCTAATCGCATACAAGTTGGAATCTCTCATCACTGCAACACTGGGGACAAAACTTCCCTAAACTTGTAGGAAGGACATATAATCTATTCAACGACTTTCTATCATAATTAGATATGGGCTCACAGAGGTTGTCTGGAGTGTGGTGCAGGTAAATTCTCAGTGCGGACACAAACAATTCCTCTAGCCCAAGAGAGCGGGTCTAGCCACAAACAAACAATCTATGGAAAACTTCCTTAAGCTAGAATCAAATAAGAGGGCTTGCCTCTTAGAACTTTATTCCTCTTGGTGATGATCATGCTGCCTTACTCCAGCTACCTTCTTTTTCTCCCTTCAAATACCTTAAACAAGTAAACAAACAACAACAAGAAATGATATAACATACAAATTACATTCAGCCTACTTAACAGGTCAAGGAACATTAAGCCATCAAATGTATGATGACACTTCAATGTAGGAAATCAATCAATAGTTGTATTCATATAAGTTCAAAAAGAGATTACAACCAATGCCTTGACGTTGTTGGTCTCCTCCAACGTATCTGGGTTACCACACTTCTGCTAACATCTCATGGATAGCCCCATCATATGTGGTTCAAATTATCTTGCTGGTTTAAGTTATAATAATAATAATAATAATAATATCCATTTTTAAGGTCACGGCCAAGCCAGACACCAAATTGGTATATGAGACCCCCTTGTTTGTGGGACAAGGGACCCACCTCCGCGCAGCGATTTGACTGCTAAGTCTACGAAGGCATACATACTCTACCCCCCTCTGGTTTTGAACCTGTGACCTCTTAGGAGGAAACACATGCTCTTAACCATTAGGCCCACTATATTGAACCATAAGATTTAGCAAAATATAATTTTCTAAAGATTTGGTAAAATGTCACGTTTAGCTCTTTTATCAAATTCTCCATCCGACTTTTTAGATATATTTTCTTTGTACATGTATGGAATGTGAAATATTAATTTTACACTTCTGATGGATTTCATTAAAAAAAAATCTGGATATATAACATAACTATTAACGTATATTCTTTTATAATTATTATTATGTTTTGATGGAAGTTTATATGTTTTTGTATGTACAAATTTTTCTATATTGATTATGGTTATCTAATACTAATTTTAAATTAGTTATGAATTGTCAATTTTTTTTGACACACCATTAAAACAATGGATTTACTTAATATATTGATTTTCGCAATGTTAAACATGAAGTATAAATGTTTGGATTATATTTTTTTTGCATTATAATAATGAATTTAGTAGTAAATGATTAGATGAATGAAATAGTGAACCTATATTATATAAGAAGGAAATTTAAGAATGAAAATGTTATAAAAAATTATGTAAATAAATAAAAATATAATATTATAGTATTTTGTTTATAATATAATTTTATTTTCACTTATATGAATTTAACAGTTCGTCTAACACGTTATTACTAGTAAATTTCTGGGGGTTTATGACTTGTTTTCTTATTCGTATATCGGGTCGCAAACAAGGGGATTTGAACCTTAGATTTCCTAGTTTACACAGGTTTCACATTACTTTGATCACTAATTGAGTTGTCCCGAGGACATATATAATATAATATTATTATAAATATTATTTATATTTATAAGTTGGTTCTCCCCTATTGAAAGTGAGCTATGTTTAGATATCTTATGTATAAGAAGCTTCACAATATGGAATCCAAGAGGCTCCCAAAAATTTCTTCTAACTTTAGTCAAAACCCCCACCTACACCTCAAGCGCGGGTGACATCAAGGTGCTTAGTATTGGCTCAACTTTTGGGGGATTAAGGAGGAGATAATCATGAGAAGAAAGGACAATATCAAATATACTATTACCTCCATTATTAAGGACAAAATGTGGGATACTAAGGAGTTGGATGGTAAAAGGAAGCTAAGGTACTATAAGGAGGTCCCACCCTTGATAACAATAATTATCTCTCTATGTTGACTAGCACTAAGAAGAAAATGAACATCACTAGGATTAGAACTAACTCTCATGAGCTTCAGAGTGAGACCGAACAGTGGTCTACTCCCAAGGCTCCCTGGGACGATAGAATTTGTCAGATTTATGATACTAAGAAGGTGAAAGATGAAAATCACTTCCTTTTAGACTGCCCAACTCTTGCCCACATCTGCTCTCAATTCCCTATCATCAGCCACACCTCAAATCTTCTTGACTTATTAAGCCGGCCCAACTATAGCGATCTTCGAACACTTCTTTCTCCACTTCTTGATCACAGAAACAAGATTTTAAAGAATGACAATTAGACTCTCTTTTCTTGAGATTTGATAGACCACATGGTCTTAGTGGACATTAATCATCATCATCAACAATTAATTTAGATTGATTTTAATTTTAGTTTTATTAAATATTAAGCATTGCTAAATTTTTAAAAATGATTTTTTTATTATTTAAAATAAGAAATTATTTAATATTTATATATACATTGATAAATAAATTAATATTTATATTATAAACAAAATATTTGTGTTGATAAATATTTTTCTATTTTGAAAAAGATTTTCTAGATTTTTAATTTAATTATTAGAATGATATAAGTTTATTAGGATATGTGTGTATAATGTGATTTTATTTCTTATTTAAAATTATAAACAAAATACTTGTGTTAATAAATATTTCTCTATTTTGAAAGAGATTTTCCAGATTTCTAATTTAATTATTAGAATGATCAAGTTTATTAAGATGTAATTAGAATGATCAAGTTTATTAAGATGTGGGTGTATAATGTGATTTTATTTACTATTTCAAAGTTTTACTTATATTTCAATGTTGTGGTGTTTAGTTTAAAGTAAATCAATATATATCTTTTTTTAACTCCATTTTTAACAATATATAAATTGCACATGTTTTTTAAACGCAAAAATACACCATTAAATTATTTTAATTATAATATTTTTATGCAAAATGTATAAAGCCAATTTTAAAATACCAATTAAAACCATATAATATATATAATTATTTCCAGATTTTTAATTTAATTATTAGAATGATAAGTTTATTAGGATATGTGTGTATAATGTGATTTTATTTCATATTTAAAATTATAAACAAAATATTTGTGTTAATAAATATTTCTCTATTTTGAAAGAGATTTTCCAGATTTTTAATTTAATTATTAGAATGATCAAGTTTATTAGGATGTGTGTGTATAACGTGATTTTATTTACCATTTCAAAGTTTTACTTATATTTCAATGTTGTGTTGTTTAGTTTAAAGTAAATCAATATATATCTTTTTTTAACTCCATATTTACCAATATATAAATTGCACATGTTTTTTAAACGCAAAAATACACCATTAAAATATTTTAATTATAATATTTTTATGCAAAATGTATAAAACCAATTTTAAAATACCAATTAAAACCCTATAATATACATAATTATTAAATATATTATTTGAATTTCTTTTTTACCTTTAAAATGCAAATTTTCATTAATTCAATATATTAATTGATAATTATAATATAATATAATTGTAATTAATTAATTATAAACCCAGATATATTAATTATAATTTATGATGATGATGATGGTGGTTAACGTCCATTGAGACCAAACATTGGTCTATCGGACCTTCAAAAAAATTATTTATTTTGATTTAAGATTTTATTCCTATGCTCAAAAAGCTTGGAGAGAAGCCTCCCGAACTCACTATAATTTTGACATTGTAAAAGGCTAGGAAGTGAATATTATAACAAAGATTGTGAATAATAATTAATGGATTACAATTAAAAATATTTAATTGATTTTAATGATTTATGGGGTCCTTGCTTTAATTAAGAATATAATTAATAATAATTATTGTATAGAAATAAACAAAAGTATAGAATTAACTAATTTAATTAACTATAATTATAATATAAACGTAATATAGATATAAATATATTAAACTTTATAACTATAAACATAAACGCAATTAATTGTAAACAAAAATAGTTATAATATAAAAATAAATAAATATAAATATAAAGTTTATTTTGATTAGATTTTATTTGTCAAATCAAATTAAAATAAATTTGATGCGTAATAAATGTAAATTTAATGTATAATTAATTTCAATTTAATGTGTAGTTAAAGTAAAATATTTTTGTGTGAATAATTTTTATATTTTGTGAAAATAATTGTGGCAACGATTGTCTCAATATGTAAATCAACCAAGGTAAAAAAATGTTTATTTTAGCATTTATGATATTTATTATAGGGTTTATATACCTTGGTTTATAATATATCTTAAGGTTTATCATAGGATTTTCTCGACATGGAAACCAATCATGGTCAACTAGGGTGAAACATTGCATTGTAACAAAGATTGCCTCAATATGAAAATCAACCATGGTCAACCATGGTCCAAGGTCACATTATGAAAAATATTTTCTCGATATTAAATTCAATCATGGTCAACCATGGTCCAACGTCGCATTGTGACAATGATTGTCTGAATATGAAAATCAACCATGGTCAACCATGTTTATTTTAGAGTTTATAATATTTATCGTAGGGTTTATATACCTTGGATTTATAATATTAATCCTTTGGGTTTATTATTCGATTGGTTTATAATATCAATCCCTTCAGTTTATTAGTTTAAGAGTTCATATTCCTAGAGTATAATATTATTCATAGGATTTATATAATATTAATCCTTGGGTTAAATATAGATCTCTTGGTTTATAATCATGGTCAACCATGGTTCAACATCACATTGTGATAAATATTTTCTTAGTATGAAAATCAATATGGTCCAACGTCACATTATTACAAAGATTGCCCTGATATGAAAATCAGTCGTGGTCCAACGTAGCACTGTGACAAAAATTGTCTCAATATAAAATACAACCATGGTCAACCATGTTTATTTTAGGCTTTAAAATATTTATCCTAAGATTTATATACCTTGGGTTTATAATGTTAATCCCTTGGGTTTAATATCCCTTGTTGTTTTAGAATTAATCCCTTGGGGTTTATAATATCCCTTGTGGTTTTAGAATTAATCCCTTGGGTTTATAATATCAATCAATTGGATTTATTAATGTAAGGGGTTGAACTACATTGTGTCAAAGTTTTTCGCAATATTAATATCAACCATGGTTAACCATGGTCAATCATGGTCCAGTGTTGCATTGTGACAAAAATTGTCTTGATATGAAAACCAACCATCGTCAACCATGGTCCTATGTTGCATTGTGACAAAGATTCTCTCAATATGAAGATCAATAATGGTCAACCATGGTCCAATTTCGCATTTATGACAAAGATTGTCTAAATATGAAAATCAATCATGGTCAACCATGTTCTTTTTAGGGTTTATAATATTTATCGTAGGGTTTATATGCCTTGGGTTTACAATATTAATCCCTTGGGTTTAATATTATTCCCTTCAGTTTTTAGCATTAACCCCTTGGGTTTATTAGTACCTTGGGTTTATAATCCCTTATGGTTTTAGTTTTAACCCCTTCAGTTTATTATTCCCATGGGTTTATAATATCAATAGCTTGGGTTTATTATTCTAAGGGTTCATATTCCTAGAGTATAATATTACTCATGGGGTTTATAATATTAATTCTATGATTTAATAAAAACCCAAGGAATCATGGTCAACCAACGTCACATTGTGTCAAAGATTATCTTAATAGTAAAATCAAACATGGTCAACCATGGTCCAACGTTGCATTGTGACAAATGTTGTCTCAATATGAAAATCAACCATGGTAAAGCATGGTCAATCATGGTCTAGTGTTGCATTGTGATCAAGATTGTCTCAATATGAAAATCAAACATGGTCAACCATGGTCCAATGTCACATTGTGACAAAGTTTGTCTCAAAATGAAAATCAACCATGGTAAATCATGGTCTAACATCGCACTATGACAAAAATTATTTCAATATGAAAACCAACCATTGTCAACCATGGTCAATCATGGTCAACGACGGTCCAATGTCGCATTATGACAAATATTCTCTCAATATGAAGATCAATAATGGTCAACCATGGTCCAATTTTACATTGGTGAAAAAGATTGTCTGAATATGAAAAAAAATCATGGTCAACCATGTTTGTTTTAGAGTTTATAATATTTATCTTAGTGCTAAATATATGCCTTGGGTTTACAATATTAATCCCTTGGATTTAATATTAATACATTCGGTTTTTAGTATTATTCCCTTAGGTTTATTAGTGCCTTGGGTTTATAATCCCTTGGGTTTATTATTCCCTTGATTTTATAATATTAATCCCTTGGGATTATAATATAAATCCATTATGTTTATTAATCTAAGGGTTTATATTCCTAGGGTATAATATTATTCATAGGGCTTATAATATTAATCCCGGGGTTTAATTATAAATCCCTTGGGTTTATAATCATTGTCAACCATGTTCCAAAGTCACATTGTGTCAAAGATTATATTAATATGAAATTCAAACATGGTCAATCATGCCCCAATGTTGCAAAGACTGTGACAAACACTGTCTCAATATGAAAATCAAACATGGACAATCATGGTCCAACATCGCATTGTGAGAAACATTGTCTCAATATGAAAATAAACCATGGTCAAACATGTTTATTTTAGGGTTTAAAATATTTATATTCAAGTTTATATACCTTGTGTTTATGATATTAATCCCTTGGGTTTATTATTCCTTATAGTTTTAGAATTAATCCCTTGGGTTTAACATTATTCCCTTGGGTTTATTATCCCTTGCGTTTTTAGAATCAATCCCTTGGGTTTAATAATGTAAGGGTTTTAACTACATTGTGACAAAGTTTGCCTCAATATGAATATCAACCATGGTAAACCATGGTCAATCATGGTCCAATGTCACATTGTGACAAAGATTGTCTCAATATGAAAACCAACCACTGTCAACCATGACCAATCATGGTTAATCATGGTCCAATGTCACATTGTGAAAAATCTTTTCTCAATATGACAATCATGGTCAACCATGGTCCAACATCACATTTGTGACAAAGATTGTCTAAATATGAAAATCAAGCATGGTCAACCATGTTTGTTTTAAGGTTTATAATATTTATCTTAGGGTTTATATGCCTTGGGTATACGATATTAACCACTTGGGTTTAATATTGTTCCCTTCGATTTTTAGTATTAATCCCTTGGGTTTATTAATCTAGGGGTTCATATTCCTAGGGTATAATATTATTCATATGGTTTATAATATTAATCCTAGGGTTTAATAAAAATACCTTGGATTTATAATCATGGTCAACCATGGTCCAACGTCGCCTTGTGTTAAAGGTTGTCTCAATCTGAAAATAAAAAATGGTAAACCATGGTCCAACGTTGCATTGTGACAAAGACTGTCTCAATGTGAAAATCAACCATGGTCAATTATGGCCCAATGTTGCATTGTGACAAATATTGTCTCTATATGAAAATCAAACATGGTCAACCATGGTCCAACGCTGCATTGTGACAAAGATTGTCTCAATATGAAAATCAACCATGGTCAATCATGGTCCACCATCACACTTTGCCGAAAATTGTCTCGATATGAAAACCAACCATTGTCAACCATGGTCAATAATGGTCAACGATGTTCCAATGTCGCATTGTGACAAATATTATCTCAATATGAAGATCAATCATGGTCAACCATGGTCCAATCTCACATTGGTGACAAAAATTGTCTGAATATGAAAATCAAGCATGGTCAACCATTGTTAACCATGTTTGTTTTAGGGTTTATAATATTTATCTTAGTGTTTATATGCCTTGGGTTTACAATATTAATCCCTTGGGTTTATTAGTGCCTTGGGTTTATAATACCTTGGGATTCTAGTTTTGATCCCTTATGCTTATTATTCCCTTGCATTTATAATATCAATCTATTGTGTTTATTAATCTAAGGGTTCATATATAATATTATTCATATGGTTTATAATATTAATCCTTGGGTTTAATTATAAATACCTTGGGTTTAATTACAAATCATGGTCAACCATGCTGAGGAATTGTCAACCATGGTCCAACATCGCATTGTATCAAATATTGTCTCAATATGAAAATCAAACATGGTCAACCATGATCCAATGTTGCTTTATGACAAAGACTATCTCAATATGAAAATCAACCATGATCAATCATGGTCCAATGTCACATTATGACAAAGATTGCCTCAATATTAAAATCAACCATGGTCAACCATGGTCCAATGTCACATTATGACAAGGTTTGTGTTGTTAAATAGAGAATCCATACAGGTGAGAATGGTTTTAGATAGAGGAGGAATGATTAGTTGTAGAGTCAACAGGTCATTCCTCCTCTATCTAAAAAGGTTTGTGTTGATATGAAAATCAAACATGGTTCATCATTGTCAAATGTCGCATTGTGACAAAAATTGTCTTGATATGAAAACCAATAATTGTCAACCATGGTTAATCATGGTCAACGATGGTCCAATGGTCAACATGAAGACCAATCATGGTCAACCATGGTCCAATGTCGCATTTGTAACAAAGATTGTCTGCATATTAAATTCAAACATGGTCAACCCCTATCAACCATGTTGTTTTCAGGATTTATAATATTTATCTTAGGGTTTATTGCCTTGGGTTTAAAATATTAATCCCTTGTGTTTAATATTAGTGCCTTGGGTTTATAATATCAATCGTTTTTCTATTATTAATATGAGGGTTCTTATTCCTAGGTTATAATATTATTGGTAGAGTTTATAAGATTAATCCTATGGTTTAATTACATATATTTATTAATATTAACCTTCAATATTAAACTTTAAATTTTATTACTTTCTATCAATATTAAATTTTATTTATATTAAAATTTAACTTTAATATTAATATTAAACTTTAAATTTAATATTAGTATTAAACTTTTACTTTTACTTTTTTTTCCTAGGGAAAAATCATAATTTCTATTATGGTGGAAAATTACATGTTGTAGATGCCATTGGCATATGCAGTACAAGTGACCGAAGTCATCTAAAAGTAGTAACTTTGTACAAAAAACCTAGGTAGGGTGTAGCATCATGTATTAGTATGCATATACATATATGTTAGAAAATATCAAAAATAACCAAAAACATATATGTGTGTCACTATTCAGATGTCTCAAAAAATTATGATAAATTAGGGCCTATCAGCCTTTTGTTGTTCCTATTCTATATATGGCCTGTGGTAGTACTGATAGGCATGTCCCTGTCTTTCCTCCTGTATCAGCCATTCTCCTCTGGGATGGTGCACTGCCTCTTTAGAAAACTGATCCGCAAATTTGTTGTACTCCCTGTAAATATGAGTACATGAAATCTTACCAAAATGTGATTTTAAAAATAATGTATCATCCAAAATGTTCCTGAGTGTGTGTACATGGCATGTAGTAATGCAATTGAACCAATTTATGACAATCTTAGAGTCCCCAAGGACTTGTAATTGTCAACAATTTTGGTTTAATGCAAAGTTTAATAGATTGCGAAGCGAAAGGATCTCAATCAAGTTGTTTGTGCCAACATCCAATCCCATACAAATGCGGAAGATATGTGTCTCGGATAGGTGTAGTAGTATCTTCCCCTCCCCACCCCACCCCACCCCCCCCCCCCCCCCCCCCCCCCCCCCCCCCCCCCCCCCACCAACACCCCTGTTCTTGTGCAGAGCCGTCAAAGTAGGCCTAGGGATGAGCATGATCTATAACCTCTGGGATGATTGTTTGAATTGTGGAAGACTGTTCATCATCCAGAATTTCATTGTAACTGTTGAAAATTTTGGGACAATAAGAGGCCATCTAATGTGTTTGCTGTTAAAGATGATATTGTTTCTGCAGAGCCATATGTTCCAACATAGAGTTAATGGGATATTTCGAGATTTCATGGTGGGGACATTAGTCCACCAGTTGTTCCAAGCATCCTTTATACTATCCCCTTCCCATATTTGTCTGATATTTAGCATGAGCACCACCTGTTCCCAAAGCTGTTGAGTGATGGTGCAATATAGGAATAAGTGATTGTTTGATTCCTCCTCTCGTCGTCATAGAACACACTAGGATGGATCCTGGAAAGATCGTTTCATGATATTAGTGCTGATAGGAGTCTTTTCCATGATGATATTCCACATGAGGAGACGAGTGCATGGCGGGCCCTTGAGTTTCCATAACATACACCACCAACTTTCCAGTGTGTTGGGTTTATGTGCTGCATGGATGATGGGGTATCCATATTTTGGAGTGTATGGCCCTCGTACAGCCAGAGCCCAGATCAGTTCATCCTCATCGTCCCTGAGCCTCACGTGAGATTGAGTTAAGAATTAGTGTAGTGCCTCCACTCCATACTCCACTGATCGTGTATACCAAGATCATCAGTAGACATCCAAGCTTGTTGATAAATGGAAGTATTCAATCGGTCCCCTATATGGGCAATGGTGGCCACGCCTTTGTGGTTTAGGAATGTTATCAGTTCCGGAGGTAGATTTTTCATGTTCTTACATCCAATCCATGGATTAGACTCGATGCGGACAGCCGAACCATTACCAATTCGCCAAGTGAGTCCACTCCTGATAATGGGAAGAGCATGTATGACAACTTTCCATATCACCGATATTCCTTATTTGTTCCAAGCTGGTAGTCAGACCCATTCCATAATATTGCGAGGCCAAATGTATTTATAGGTAACAACTTATGTCCATAGGATTTTTTGCTTTAGGAGAAGCTAGCCCAATTTGGCCACTAGTGCCTGTGCGAATGTAGGGAGATCCTTGAGGCCCCAACCCCCCATTTTTTGGGACTGCAATTTTGCTCCATTTAACCCATGCAAAGGGTTTCCCTTCCTTGTGCCCCTTCCATAAGAAATTGCAGCATATCCTTTGAATCCGGGATAAGATACCTTGAGGAATCCAGGCAAGAGACATCCAGTAGACCGGGGTGGCTTCTAGAACAGATTTTATAAGCACGAGACGTCCTGCTCTAGACAGTAGTCAATGACTCCAGTTGTTCAATCTTCTTTTGACCTTGGCCACTAACCAGGTCCAATCAACTATTTTGTATCCATGAGTTTTTATATGGAAGCCCAGATATTTCAACCCATCCTCCAGTTGTAATCTCTGGAAGGGAAACTTTTACTTTTATTGTAATATTCATATTAATATTAAACTTTAACTTTCGTATTAAACTTAAACTTTAATTTTATTAATATTAATATTAAACTTTAACTTTAATATTAACCTTTAATTATTAATGTGTTTAATAGGCTTATCATATTAATCCCTTGGGTTTATTATCCTTTCGGTTTATTAATATGGATATTAACTTTCATATTAACATTTAATAGTAAATATTAAATTTTATTATTAATATCAACTTTTGTCAACTTTTATTAATTTTTATCAATATTAAATTTTATTAATTTTAATATTAATATTAAATTTTAATTTTAATATGTGGTTGTGCATGTGATTGATATACGCCTTCCGCGTATATCAACCACATTTACTAATATACTTGTACTAGTATATAATACATATGTGCAATAAATTAGTTTAGTTGGTTGTTTTACTTACATGTTTGATGAATATTTAGTTCAAATCCTGATTGAATTAAGAAAAATCTTCTGGAAAAATCACATTGATAACTTATGGTTGACGTGTTTGACAACTTATGACTTGTTTGAATTTCTATACATAGAGTGTATAACTTATACTGATAAACATTCTTTAAATTAATATAATAATATTAATGTTAAAATTTTAAAATTATATCCAAATGATATGATATATTAAGAATTCTATTTGTATGAATGTAATTAATTAATTATTGTTAATTATAATACTCAGATCTTCCAGAGAAATCACATAGATAACAAAGGGTTGACACGTTTCGAACCTAGATCTAGGTTCATCATTAGGACCATGATGAGGAGCAAGATAACCAGACCAAAAATATATAAATCCCAGAAATGCAACGGTACATTCCAATGGTCAATAAAAATTAAAAGAATTATAAAAAGGGAACGTTAAATTAATTAATTAAATTAATTGATATTAATAATTAATAATCAATTTATTAATTATAATTATAGTTACTTATTATTATTATTGATTATTGTTTTTTTGTATTATTAATTATTATTAAATAATTTTATTTTTTATTAACTGATATTAATTATTAATATTAATTAATTAATATTACATACTATTAAATATATTTTTTTTCTCTGCAAAGACTAAAATCTATTAACTGAAAAGTAGAATAATTTTACAAGGAGTTGAGGCCTCAGATAATAGTACCCGAGAGCACTCAACACAGCAAAACTGCCCCAGTATAGAAGGAACCTGGGGAGACCAGTTACAAAAAGCTAGAAGACAGATATAGGACCCAGAGATAGACCAGTAGAACATAGGAAGAAACATGAAAGCAAGAAAGCCAATGTACTTGGCAAACCAGACGGTAATTAAACTGCCACTGCCCTGGAGGGAAACAAAATCATCAGGTTGAAGATGCTGAACTATGACTGTAAATAGAGTGGCCTGGAAGTAGTCATCTGAGCGATAGAAAAACCAAAAAGAGAGAAAAAATAGACCCAGGTGGCCTTAACCTTCCACATCCTCACGAGGAGTCTTCTCCGCTACCAGACACGTGCTGCCAATCCACAAATCTTCACTGCCATCCTTCTCGCCCATTGGGTTCACCAAGGGATGATTAGTGGCTCCAAGAATCCCTTCCCCGGCCACTGGGAAATTGTCTTCAAGAGGCGGAATGACTCTCGGAACTTCATCCTGGCCAAGCTTATCACTCATACGTTTCTCCTGGCTTCCCCCATCCATTAATTGCTCACTGCTTTGAGAAGGTTCAGGAGCCATGCATGACAGAGGATAGAGCTGATTTTCTTCTTCCGAGAGGATTAGAGTGATATGAGCAGTGATCAGAGGCCTATTAAGATTGCTTTGGAATTTGAAATGAATGGTTTGGAAAGCACTATTCGGAGTTGGCTTGCGAACAGGGCTCGGAGGAGGCACATTCACTTGAGAGGAGGGAAGATTGATAGGAGACTGTTCAGGGTCCACAGAATGGTTGGCCATCGAACGTTTGCCGCTACCACGTTGCCCCCGGAACGATTCCTCCCACTCTGGCGAACCATAATGAGGAGCGAAGGGGAAGGCACAGAGTAACCAGAAACAACGACAGGAGGACAAAAGGACTGAAACAAAGACCGATACAAGCGCACAGAGTATGCCTGAGAAGGAGAAGAAAATCGCCCAATTCTAAATTCTAGAGCTTTGGAGAGCTTACCCCTTAATGCAGCGCTAATCCTGCCGTGGGGACCCTTAGCATAGTAATACCACCTCCAGAATAACAGAGAACCGACCTGGAGCTTGCCTCTGTTAGCAGAGTCCTGCTTGCCACCAAAAACCGCATCAAACCAAGGCCCGGAGCAATAGGAATAAACGCGAAGTGTGAAGGGAATAAACAGGATCACCATGATTATAACTACCACAGTTTTGCTTCGAACAATGCACACCATTAATGCTGAAATCCTACCATATCCACCCTTATTAAGACTATCCCTCTTACGCGAGGTGAGATCCTGGGAAGCCACGCTGCCCTGCAACTGGCAGTACCTGGTCTTACGATCTGTCATGAATAACATTTAATTCAATTGTGTCACCCACATTCGGGGGAAATACTATTAAATATTAATTATTATGAATTAAATAAATTAATTTAGTTTAATTTTATTTAATAATTAATAATTAACTAACTAATTAATAATGAATTAATTTATAATTAATAATAAATTAATTCCAATATTTTTTTTTGTTGATTAGCGAATTGGAAACAATGGTGGTATCGTACTCGTGTTACATGGGGTCGAATCCCATCGGCTGCCACTATAACCTCTAGGAGGAACCGCCTAGCCCGCAAGAATGGCCCCTGGTTAAGACGAGACTTGAACTTGTGACCTGCATAGCGGAACGGATGACTTAGCAAATCGTCCGCTGGCCACGAGACCAAACCTTTACAGGCTAAATTAATTATAGTAAATTATTAATGAATTAATAATTAATTAATTAATCAATTAATTAATCAATTAGCGAGTTAATTAATTAATTAATTGCAAATAATATTGAGTGTGTTGTCACCATTGAATTTAATTAATAGTCAAATATAATTTATAAACAATAATTTATAATTTATACTAAAAAATTTATTTATAATAATGAATAATTATAAGCAGCTAGCAGGGGTTTGGTCTCGTGGCCAACGGACGATCTACTAAGTCGTTCGTGCCACTGTGCAGGTCATGAGTTCGAGTCTCATCTTAACCGAGGACCATTCTTGCGGGCTGGGCGGTTCCTCCTAGAGGTTATAGTGGCAGCCGATGGGATTCGACCCCGTGTAATGCGAGTACCATACCACCGTTGTTGCCGATTCCACTAGTCAACAAAAAAATAAATAAATAATTATAAGTAATAAAAAATTAATTAATAATTGATAATTAATAACTAATAATTAATAATTAGGTCTTAATTAATAAACATTTGATAATTAATTACTATAAATAATAATAATAATAATTAATATTGAATTTTTATTAATAATAATTATAATTTATTATTAATTAATAATAATAATTAATTGTTATCTATAATATTTAATTATTATTAATAATAATTAATATTTAATTAATTAATAATTCAATTATTAGTTATTGTTTGTTTAAGTATGATCAATCATAGTTAACCATGGTCAAAAATGGTCCAACGTGACATTATGACAAAGATTTTATTAATATGAAAATCAACCATGGTCCAACATTGCATTTTCACAAAGATTGTCTCCATGTGAAAATCAAGCATGGTAAACAATAGTTAATCATATTTAACCATGGTCAATAATCATGGTCACATTGTGACAAATATTATCTCTTAGTCCAACGTCACATAATGACAATCACGGTCATCCATGGTCAACCATGGTCCAACGTCGCATTGTCAACCATGGTCAAACATGGTCCAACGTCATATTATGACAAAGATTGTCTCAATATGAAAATCAACCATCGTCCAACATCACATTGTGACAAAGATTGTCTCAATATGAAGATCAACCATGGTCAACCATGGTCAATCATGGTCAACCATGGTTAACCATGGTCAATAATCATGGTCACATTGTGACGAAGATTGTTTCTTGGTCCAACGTCACATTATGATAACCATGGTCAACCATGGTCCAATGTCACATTGTGACAAATATTGTCTCAGTATGAAAATTAATCATGGTCCAACGTCACATTGGGACAAAGATTATGTCAATATGAAAATCAACGATGGTCTACCATGTTTATTTTAGGGTTTATAATATTTATCTTAAGGCTTATATACCTTGGGTTTATAATATTAAACCCAAGTGTTTATTATTATTTTCTTGGGTTTTTAGTATTAATCCCTTATGTTTATTAGTCCCTTGGGTTTATAGTATCAATCCCTTGGGTTTATTAATGTAAGGATTTACCCCTTGGGTTTAATGTTACTCCCTTGGGTTTTTAGTATTAATCTCTTAGGTTTATTATTCCCTTGGGTTTATACTATTAATCTGTTGGGTTTATTAATCTAAGGGTTCATTTTCATAGGGTGTAATATTATTCATAGGGTTTAAAATATAAATCCTTGAGTTTAATATAAATCCCTTGGGTTTATAATAATAGTCAACCATGGTCCAACGTCACATTCTGACAAAGATTTTCTCAATATAAAAGTCAATCATACTCAACCATGGTCCAATGTCACTTCGTAAAAAAGATTGTCTTAATATGAAAATGAACCATGGTCAACCATGATCAACCATGTTTATTTTAGGGTTTATAATATTTATCTTAGGGTTTATATACCTTGCATTTATAGTATTAATCCCTTGGGTTTAATATTATTCCCTTGGGTTTATAATATCAATCCTTTGGGTTTATTAATCTAAGGGTTCATATTCCTAGGGTATAATATTATTTATAGGATTTATAATATTAATCATAGGGTTTAATATAAATCCCTTGGGTTTACAATCATGGTCAACAATGGTCCAATGTCACATTGTGCCAAAGATTGTCTCAATATGAAAATCAACCTTGGTCAACCATGGTCTGACATCGCATTGTGACAAAGATTGTCTAAATATGAAAATCAACAATGGTCAACCATTGCCAACCATTGCCCAACGTCACATTGTGACAAATTTTTTGTCAATACGAAAATCATTCATGGTCAACTATAGTCCAATGTCGCATTGTGACAAATATTGTGGCAATATGAAAATCAATCGTGTTGAACCATGGGCAACCTTTTTTATTTTTGAGTTTATAATATGTATCTTAGTGTTTATATACCTTGGGTTTATTATTATTCCCTTGGGATTATAATATCAATCCCTTTGGTTTATTAATCTAATGGTTCATATTCCTAGGGTATATTATTATTCATAGAGTTTATAATATTAATCCTAGGGTTTAATATAAATCCCTTGAGTTTACAATCATGGTCAACCATGGTCAACAATGGTCCAATGTCACATTGTGCCAAATATTGTCTCAATATGAAAATCAACCATGGTGAACCATGATCAATGTCACATTGTGACAAAATTGTCCTAGTATGAAATCAATGATGGTAGAGCATGGTCAACCATGTTTATTTTAGGGTTTATAATATTTATCTTAATGTTTTTATATCTTTGGTTTATAATATTTATCTCTTGGGTTTTTAGCATTAATCCCTTGGGTTTATAATATCAATCCCTTGGGTTTATTAATCTAAGGGTTCATATTCCTAGGGTATAATATTAATCATAAGGTTTATACTATTAATATTTGGGTTTAATATAAATCTATTGGGTTTATAATCATGGTCAACCATGGTCCAACGTCACATTGTGACAAAGATTTTCTCAATATGAAAATAAACCAATGTCACATTGTGACAATGATTGTCTCAATATGAAAATCAACCATGGCCAACCATGTTTGAATGTCACATTGTGACAAACATTATGTCTCTATGTAAATCAACCCTAGTCAACCATGGTCAATCACAGTCAATTGTGGTCACATTGTGACAAAGATTGTCTCTTGGTCCAATGTCACATTGTGACAACCATGGTCCTCCATGGTTAACCTGGTCCAACATCTCATTGTGACAAAGATTGTATCAATATGAAAATCAACCATGAAAAACCATGGCAACCCATTTTCCAACATCACATTGTGACAAATGTTATCTCAGTATGAAAATCAATCATTGTAACCATAGTCTAACTTCGCATTGTAACAAAGATTGTATCAATATGAAAATCAATCGTGGTCAACCATGTTTATTTTAGGGTTTATAATATTTATCTTAGGGTTTATATACCTTGGGTTTATAATATTTATCTGTTGGTTTTAATATTATATCCTTGGGTTTATAATATTTATCTTAGTGAATCATGTTCAAACGTCACACTGTGACAAAGATTGTCTCTATATGGAAATCAACCCTGGTCAACCATGGTCAACCAAGGTCAATAACAATGGTCACATCATGACAAAGATAGTCTCTTGGTCCAACATCACATTGTGACAACCATGGTCCAATGTCACATTTTGACAAAGATTGTATCAAAATATGAAAATCAACCATGGTCAACCATGGCCAACCATTGTCCAATGTCACATTGTGAAAAATGTTGTCTCAAAATGAAAATCAATCATGGTCAACCATGGTCGAACGTCGCATTATACAAAGATTTTGTCAATATGAAAATCAACTATGGTCAACCATGTTTATTTTAGGGTTTATAATATTTATCTTAGGGTTTATTTACCTTGGTTTTATAATATTTATCCCTTGGGTTTAATATTATACCTTTGGGTTTATAATCATTTGGAATTTTAGTTTTAATCCCTTGGGTTTATAATCCATTGGGTTTAAAATCATGGTCAACCATGGTCAATGATGGCCTTATGTCACATTGTGCCAAAGATTGTGTCAATATGAAAATCAACCATGGTTAACCATGGTCCAACGTCGCATTATGAAAAGGATTATCTGAGTATGAAAATCAACGATGGTAAAGCATGGTCAACCATGTTTATTTTAGGGTTTATAATATTTATCTTAGGGTTTTCATACCTTTGGTTTATAATATTTATCCCTTGGGTTTAATAATATTCCCTTGGGTTTATAATCCCTTGGGTTTATAATATCAATCACTTGGGTTTATTAATCTAAGGGTTCATATTTCTAGGGTATAATATTATTCATAGGGTTTATAATATTAATATTTGGTTTTAATATAAATCCATTGGGTTTATAATCATGGTCAACCATGGTCCAACGTCACATTGTGACAAAGATTTTCTCAATATGAAAAGCAACTAATATCGCATTGTTATAATGGATGTCTCAATATGAAAATCAACCATGGTCAACCATGTTCAAATATCGCATTGTGACAAAGATTGTATCTATATGGAAATAAGCCTTGGTCAACCATGGTCAAATTGTGACAAAGATTATCTCTTGGTCCAATGTCTCATTGTGACAACCATGGTCAACCATAGTCCAACGTCGCACTGTGACAAAGATTGTCTCAATATGAAAATCAACCATGGTCAACCATGGCTAACCATTGTCCAACATTGCATTGTGACAAATGTTGTCTCAATATGAAAATCAGTCATGGTCAACCATAGTCCAACGTCGCATTGTGAAAAATATTATGTCAATATGAAAATAAACCATGGTCAACCATGTTTATTTTAGGGTTTATGATATTTATTGTAGGGTTTATATACCTTGGGTTTATAATATTGATCCCTTGGGTTTAATATTATACCCTTGGGTTTTTAATTTTAAACCCTTGGGTTTATTATTCCATTTTGTTCATAATAATTAACTTATCCAACCATGTTCAAACGTCGCATTGTGACAAAGATTGTCTCTATATGGAAATCAACCCTAGTCAACCATTTTCATCATGGTCAACCATGGTAAATAACCATGGTCACATTGTGACAAAGATTGTCTCTTGGTCCAACATCACATTATGACAACCATGGTCATCCATGGTCAACCATCGTCTAACGTCGCATTGTGACAAAGATTGTCTCTTGGTCCAACATCACATTATGACAACCATGGTCAACCATGATCCAACGCCGCATTGTGACAAAGATTGTCTCAATATGAAAATCAACCATGGCCAACCGTTTTCCAATGTCGCATTGTGAAAAATGTTGTCCCAATATGACTAGCACAACGACATTAGTAAATGTGGTTGAAAATCAATCATGGTCAACCATGGTCCAATGTCGCATTGTGACAAAGATGGTGGAAATATGAAAATCAACAGTGATCAACCATGTTTATTTTAGGGTTTATAATATTTATCTTAGGGTTTATGTACTTTGGTTTTATACTAATATTTATATTAATAAAAAAATATTAATAATATTAATAATGACAATAATAATAATGATGATGATGATGATTAACATCCACTAATACCAATGTGGTCAATGAGATCTTAAGAAGAATAAAAATATAATTGTAGTTCTTTAGAACCTTATTTCTATGCTTAAAAAAGGGAAAGAAATGTGCCAAGATCACTATAGCTGGGTTGACTTAACAAGTCAAGAAGATTGGAAGTGTGACAAATGTTAGGGAAACGAGAGCGGATGTGAGTAAGGGTCAGAAAATATAAAGGAAAGTGTTTTTCATCCTCCACCCTCTTAGTATTGCAAAGCTGACGAATTATATCATCCTAGGGAGTCTCAGGATTAGACTACCACCTGGTTTCACTTCGAAGCTCATGAGAATTAGTTATAATCTTAGTGATGTTCATCTTTTTCTTCGAGCTAGTAAAAAAAGAAAGATAATTATAGTTCTCAAGGATGGGGTTGATCACCTCCTTATAATATCTTAGCTTCCTTTTACCCTCCAGCTCCTTATCATCCCATGTATTATCTTTAAATTTGGAGGTGATTGTAATTCCCTCCTCCGACATCTACCTAAGTAACTGACCAACCGGGGTAAACATGTGACAAGAAGTTACTATGATATGATCCGACATCCTAAGTGACCTTAAGGAAGTGGAACCAAAGGAAGCACACCATATAGACCTTTCACATTAGCAACAGGACTCCCAGGAACCATCCCAACCACTCAGGTAGGCAACCCCTAGGTCCCACTAAAATTTTAGACCACTAAACCCCTAGACTCTCCCTTGATATGGACAAGGGTGCATCTAAGGACCTCTTGACGCATGCACAATGTGGGTATGCCAACATCCATGGAATTTTCAACTTAGGCATGTGCCTATGACTCTGGGATATGTGCCACGTTTCAAGCCCAAAATCATGGAAACTACCTAGAAACTCCTGTAGCTTTCAAAATTCATAAACTACATTATGAAAAGACTTATGAATCAAAAACTAACTCCAGGAGTAGGCATGACCATCCCCATCCAGGACTTACATTCTGTCAAACACTTGGCATCAATGAAATCTACCAGAAATGAATACAAGATAGAGCATAAATGACTGATAACTCATATGGAACTTGACAAGAAGGATCACCACCCTCTTCCCTTAATTGTTTTGACATCAATTATGTCTTGCATCTATCATCCTTTCAGTTACAAGTAAATACATTAAATAACCATGACAATAATCAATCATATAACCATGCTTATAACCAGCATTAAGCCATGAAAATAATAATGACATAACATCCATTAAAGTCACATATTAACAAGTACAAAAGAAAGATAACTTAGCTTTTATTAATCATAGGAAAATCTGACTAGGTTCGAGACTTCCACGTACCACCTGACCATAGACATGGCTGAACCAAATATTTCTTTCAGTCAATCACCTCGTGCCATATTCCAAGCATGAATGTGGGATCTCATGGATAAACCAATCCAAAATAAACTAAGAGAATCTAGAGGTTAAACCACCTCCACCCTCACTAAACCATGATCTTACCAAAACCAAACCGAGCTAGGTATGCCTCTAGACTCCATCACTATCCTTGAGGAATTTTTTGTCTCCTTGCCTCTCAGGATTTGCCGCAATCCACACTGGATCACTAGGCCCTAAACTGAGACACTTGTCTCTCAGGCTTTACCGCAATCCACACTAGATCACTAGGCCCTAAATTGAGACTCCACCTTCAGGCTTTACTGTGTATCCCACCAAAACTAGTCAAGGGATTCCTAGGCCTTTGGAAATTTTCTTGAGACCACCTCCACCTCAGATTCTGAAACCATTTGGTAATTCCAAAGCTCAAAATTGAGAAAAAAATCTCATCACACCATGGCTATCTAGAAAAATGCAAGGCAAGGTCGAAAACCACTATCATAACTCGACAAACCCATGCCACCAACAACAAGAGAACCATATACCAACATGCAAATCCATGCATGTCAAAACCATCTAGGAAATCACACATGCAATATGTTACCTGCAAGTATTTCCATTGCAGTTGCTTGATCCTTCTCTTCCTTGCTTGATCTTTGCTTTCCTTCCTTTCCTTTGCTTGGTTTTTCCTTTCTTTCTCCAAAGCTAGAGTGCTCCAAGAAAACTCTAAGTGTCCAAGAACGAGAGAGAGAGAGAGAGAGAGATAATAATATACGAGCTCCAAAACTAAATTGACAAAAGGTTACAAACTAATCCTCATAAGCCTTTTTATTAATGAGGCCTCTATTTTCTTCATTTTCCATTTTTTTTCCTTCAATTTCCTCCTCACATGAAACCTGTGACCTTTCACCTCACTCTTCTCCTAATTTCCATTATTTTCATAATAAATATTCCAAAATTCCCTTTTTCCTTTTCAATGCCTTAACTGTTTCTTTTGCCAATTTCCCTTAGTCATAAATACATCGAGTGATTCCCACTAGGATATCTTTGCCCAACATTCAAGTTGGAATAAGTATCCCTAAACCGTGGTCTTATTTTGCATTTATTAACTTTTATTAGAAGAACTTTAACCAGGGGATATTACAGTGATAGTTTATTTGACACTATCCTTGCTTCCCAAGATGATCTCCTCATTTATCCCCCAATGGTTGAGCCAAGCCTGGGCATCCTTATGATTATAATAATATTAACAATATTAAGAATAACAATATTAGGGCTCCCTCCTATTAGAATGTGGGAACGGACAAGGGGAAGGGGTTCAAGGGAGGATTTAGGGTCCCAGCAAAAGGTGTATCAGGGAATGTTCAAGGTGCGATTGGAGTAGGTGCTAATTGTCAGAAAAGAGATGAGGACAAAATTATTCCAAGGAATCAAATAGACTAGAAGCAGCGGGAAAAGTCAAAAGGATCTACGGGGTCATGTAAGCCCAAAATAGTGGTGATCCCAACAACATTAATCATTGATCCTGAGAAACAGGCCTTTCGGGATCACATAAGATCATATGAAATCATATACAAGTTTATGGGCCTTTGTCCCATATAAAAAGTTGCGTGACTCGATTAAACATCATTGGAAAACAAGAAGGGAGATAGAGCTACATATAGGGTCCAAGGGATTCTTTACGGTGGTCTTTACCAATATGGAGGATAAAGAACGAATTTTTGATGGTCGTCCCTACTTGTTTGCATCAGTTAGTTTGTACATGCAACCATGGATGGAGAATTTTACCCTAGAGAAGGAGACCTTTATCAAAGCCCTATTTTGGGTTAGGATGTACTCCCTACCTCTAGATTATTGGCTACATTCAACCCTAACATTGATAGGAGATACATTGGGGAAGTTTATCAAAATATCAAAGGCAATGCTACAAGGAAGATACACATCGTATGCAAAAATATGCGTGGAAATGGATGTTTTTGGAGCCCTTCCTAAACCAGTCATACTAGATTTCAGGGATGAAATATGGTTACAATCTGTGGACTATGGATAGATTCCATTAAGGTGCATACAATGCAATGAATAACAATATTAAGAATAACAATATTAGGGCTCCCTCCTATTAGAATGTGGTAACAGAGAGGGGGAAGGGGTTCAAGGGATGATTTAGGGTCCCAGCAAAAGGTGTGTCGGGGAACATTCAAGGTGCGACTGGAGTAGGTGCTAATTCTTAGAAAAGAGATGAGGACAAAAGTATTCCAGGGAATCAAGTATACTAGAAGTAGCAAGAAAAGTCAAAAGGATATACGGGGTCGTGTAAGCCCAAAATAGTTGTGATCCCAACAACATTAATCATTGATCCTGAGAGACAGGCCTTTTGGGATCACATAAGATCATATGCGATCATATGCAAGTTTATGGGCCTTTGTCCCATATAAAAAGTTGTGTTACTCGATTAAACATCATTGGAAAACAAGAAGGGAGATAGAGCTACATCTAGGGTCCAAGGGATTCTTTATAGTGGTATTTACCAATATGGAGGATAGAGAATGAATTTTTGATGGTTGTCCCTACTTATTTGCACCAGTTAGTCTGTACATGCCACCATGGATGGAGAATTTTACCCCAGAGAAGGAAACCTTTACCAAAGCCCTATTTTGGGTTAGTAAGTACTCCCTACCTCTAGATTATTGGCTACATTCAACCCTAATGTTGATAGGAGATACATTGGGGAAGTTTATCAAAATATCAGAGGCAATGCTACAAGGAAGATACACATCGTGTGCAAAAATCTGAGTGGAAATGGATGTTTTTGGAGCCCTTCCTGAACGAGTCAAACTAGAGTTCAGGAATGAAATATGGTTACAATCTGTGGACTATGGATAGATTCCATTAAGGTGCATATGATGCCATGAACATGGCCACCTGATTCGAGATACCCTTTAAATAAAGTGAAAGAACAAGGGAAAGAATCATAACAAAAAGATGATGATCGATTTGTAATACCTAACCCAAGGGGAAGGGAAAATCAAAGACAACAACAAAGAAACTGAGGAGGGAGAAAATCATAGAGAAATAAATTTGAAATATTGTTAAAAGAGAACCTAGAAAGTCAAGGTGCTGAATAAGATAAAAATGAGGAGAAAGAAGAGGGTAAAGAAGAAGAAATGTTGCAACTGACAGAAGATATAAGGTAGCAGTTGGATATCCTAGATGTGTCAAAGGATTTTTAAGGAGATGCCAAGATGACCCAAAGCGAGGTAAGAACAAAGGGCCTAGATTTATAGGAAATAATAGAAAGGGAAGGAATCGACCTTCAAAATATGGTGGAACAAGCGAGAAAATAGGGATTTGAGACCATCCTAGCAGATCAAATGGATAGGATCTAGTATCTATATCTGATGAGAGAAGAAGTGAAAATAAGAGGCAAAAAAAGGTCACATCTAGAAATAATCGAAATGGGAGTGAAAGCAATGAGATCTCAAACGATAATGGCATCATGTCACAACCATCAAGAAACAGGGAGGAAGTCGAATAGTGTAGCCCTCCAGGAGTTGGGAGCCATGTTGATTAATTCAGGTAAGATGAGAACATTAAGCCCACAACCCCTTAACAATAGTTAATCATGAAATTTTTAACATTGAATGTAAGAGTCTTAAGTAGTCAAGTTAACCTTAGACCTGACACTGAAAATGAATACTTTGTTGGAGAGCACGATGGAGGTACACAAAACATGCGAGAGGGAAAAGCATGCAATGATGATCATTTAGCTCCACTGGTCCCTCACATCTAAGGCAATCTGAAGGGTGACTTGCGTCAAGGAGAGTACGACTGTGTGTGTCTGGGCTACGAGGCTCATTGCAAGCAAGAAAAGCACTGACAAAAGGGACGCGTATCTAGAACATGGATTAGAAGGATCACTGAGAAGCTACTGCTATGTGTGATTAGGGCATAAAGAGATCCACTTTCGAATACGTCTTCACATCATATCTGAACCCAATTTTGAAAGTGATCGAGATGGGGACAAATTACCCTTCATTTCTCCACTATCTAGGGCTAGATATGAGCCAGAAGCATTGCAACACAACTCCTCTTTCAATTTTTTTCATGAGTTTTCTATTGCATCTGATTACATACAGGTTGGAATCTCTCATCACTGCGACACTGGGGACAGAACTTCCCTAAACTTGCAGGAAGGACATATAATCTATTCAACGACTTACTATCATAATTAGATCTGGGCTCATAGAGGTTGTCTGGAGTTTGGTGCAGGTAAATTCTCAGTGCGGACACAAACAATTCCTCTAGCCTGAGAGCGGGTCTAGCCACAAACAAACAATCTATGGAAAACTTCCTTAAGCTAGAATCAAATAAGAGGGCTTGCCTCTTAGAACTTTATTCCGCTTGGTGATGATCATGCTGCCTTACTCTAACTACCTTCTTTTTCTCCCTTCGAATACCTTAAACAAGTAAAAAAACAACAACATGAAATGTTATAGCATACAAATTACATTTAGCCTACTTAACAGGTCAAGGAAAATTAAGCCATCAAATGTATGATGACACTTCAATGTAGGAAATCAATCAATAGTTGTATTCATATAAGTTCAAAAAGAGATAACAACCAATGCCTTGACGTTGTTGGTCTCCTCCAACATATCTGGGTTACCACACTTCTGCTAACATCTCATGGATAGCCCAAACAATGGAAGTTTTAAGGCTTCTTCCCTTTATTCTCAAACCAAACCAAACACACTATTCTCCCTCAAACATAAACTAGAGAGCTACAAGCTATAGATGTCTTGTTGATTATTCAAGCTTCAAAAATACTAAGACTGAAACTAGTGTAGCTTGTAAAAGGAGGGGTTTATATAGCTTGGTTGGAGGGGAGATGGTTCATCTTATCATGGGAGAAGGTCTTATCTCTTGGATTGGTTCCATGATAATAGGGGAAATGATCCCAAACTGACTTCCTCGGCTCCATCCAGCCAAACCATTTACCAGACTTCCGTTACGAAGCTTATAGACCTGGAAGCTTCGATTCCATATTTACAAAAACTTGCCAAAAGAGGATCAACGTGACTGAGAAAAGGCTTAGTAGCACTGTACGGCACTAGTCCTGGTTTTAATCTCTGCAAATCAGCGTAAGGAGGAAACTAGTCATTAGCGCCAGTCTTGTAAACTGGGGTACAAGGAAGATTCTTGGGAAATGATGCAAAAGGGAATTGTTCTGCTCATGAAGCGGGACATAATGGGAGTTTCTTCATGATGGGAAAGCATGTAGGGTTCACTGTATAAGTCCTCCAAGATCGTGGAATGGGGAGCACAGGGACAGTGACAAAATTTTGTGTAACAGATGCCCCCTAAAGCGTGAAGGCTAAACTAGAGTGAGGGGTGAATTGCTTTACAAGTAGATGCGAGGAACCAAAGTCCATTGTGGGAAAACCTGTAAGCAAGCATAAATACAAATAAATCACTGAAAAATCTGACAAATGACACGAATCGTGGCATGGACGCAACCATCCAAAGAATGATCATGTAAATGGATCCAAGGCATGGGCACAGCCATCCAATAGAGAGGATCATATCAAAACCAAGGTATGGTCACAACCATCCAATAATGAGAAGGATCACCTATAAAAAATCATGGTATGGTCACAGCCATCCATCTGAAAGAGACATGTATATCAGCATGATCATGTCACATCACCTTGCAACCTAGACTTGTGTAATCTGAGCCCAGGGTCTTGCGCTCAAACACGACCCGATCAAAGTACAAATCCTAACATGTGAATGAATGTGTTGAATTTGAATATGCTAGAAAGTCGCTTCATTACCGATCAATGATGTGAACCGTTAACAAGCGTGAGAGAAACCATCAATAATGACAATGGCTCTCAAGGTACTAGCAGCATAGTTCACGGAATGTGAATAAAGGAATTGAAGTCAAACACCCATGAAATCACTCGAACAAAAGCCAATGATGTGAACTTTTCATCGAGTGCAGATAACTTGCCATTAGGGCATGCAAGCTCTAAGGTACTGGAAGGGAGTCTCTCAACGAGCTTCCTAGATAATGAGCTGAAGTCGACAGGAAGTGACTGTGTCAAAGGAGGGCCATGATGTATTCCACATCATCAACACTAGACAAAGGGATGCAATGATTTCAGATGATACAATGAATCAGGAGTAAGTGTAATTGCAAAAGGACTGACTCTTGAACATATCAGCAACACGACTCCAGAGTTTGGTAGTTTTTGGATCCATAGGATCGGTGGTCATGATGACATGGTAGAGATCAAATGGAAGGAAAAAATGAATGGCCCAACCCAAGAAGGTCAACGATGAAAAGGAGGATATCCCAACCTGACACGAAGAAAAAAGTGTCATGTTCAAGAGTGAGTTGCTGACACAACTGATAGAATTTCTCATTTTCCCCCACCATTCCTGGCAGGCACCCCAATTATTTTTTATTGCAAGCTTGAGGGGATAGCATGTGCTTGCATGTAAGTTCATCCTTCGAACAAATCCAACCTAATAATTTTAATGAGCCTTAGGAAGGAGAACCTCATGTCTGTGATGGTGACGAATCTAATCTCATTTAATGTTTTAACGAGTCCGACAAAGGTGCAACTCGGTATCTTTTTCATATTTAGAGAGTTTCAAAAAGACATAGAAAAGAAAACTCCACATGGTCCCTTTTCATACATTTGCGTCTCTTGAGCCTAAAAAGGTAGAAAACAATACTTGAGAGAACCGCTTGATCATTTCCATCAAGGAGTACCTTTTTGTAAATAGTTTATCCCAACCCGAAAAAAGGGGTAAACATATACTAGGTAAATGATGTTTGGAAGCCTTTAATGAGTTCAAAACAACAAGAGATCGATAATATTTTCATGTTTAAAGAGTCAGAAAAGAGCTTAAAAGTGGACCCCCCATTTTTATCCTCTTTTACGATTCAAAAGGGAAAAACACTCGACAATCTTTTCATTTGAGTTTTACAAGTCGAGAAAAGAGCTTAAACGTCACTCTAGTACCATCATCAATAATTTGTCACCTGTCACTACACAAAGGCAAACGCGTTATTCAATTTTGGAGGCAAAAATGGGTTAAAAATACTTTTAAAACCCTAATATTTCATGAAAAATGAATAAAAGGAGGAAAAAGGAATTAATTTTTACCATCTTACCATTTTACCTTGTGTGGAGAACTTTTCACTCATTTGTGCCCTAGATTTTCAGGAGCATATTGTGGGAGATCTGGGAGGCCATTCGACAATCTGTCAGTTGTAGGTAAGAGCCAAGACCTTTAGCTTCATTTTAATGCTCATTTTTCCTATCTTTTGGATTTCCTGAGGAGGATTTAGCAAAAAAAACACCCTCGGTCGAAGCGATTTCCGAGCACGGAATCGCACCGATCAGGGGGTTATTAACATTGTCAAGTGCGTCGTCAGCGCTACAGTTTTTAAAACAATCGCGCAGTGCTGTGAACACAAAATTTTCAAGTTTTTTTCCCAATTCCTCTGACTTTCTCCAAATTTCTTTCGCCAAGGATGATTATTGACTTGATTTTATGGTTTTTTCAGGGAAAATATCGCAAAAAATGGTTGATTGGAGGGAACGTGAGCATGAGGACATTGATACACAAGCAATGGTAGACCCAAAATACTTGAATTCCCTGAAGAACTGTGGGCTCCTCAAATTCTTCCTCACATCGGGTCTTCGAGCTCAACCCGAGCTGCTGTAGTATTTGATCAGTCTCTGGGATGTCAATCGGGAAGTTTTTATGATCCGTGACCAAGAAATGGAGTTGGAAACTTCCAACATTTATTTCATCACAGGACTATCCCGAAGAGGGGAACCAGTCAATCTGTATGGGTCCAGGCCTATTGGGGCAAGTGTGAACATGTTTCTCACAGAACACTGCCCAGAAGCACTAAAATCGAAGAGCAGCAAGATAGAGATCATGAGTGTTCAAGATCTTGTGCTGAAAGTGTTGTTGTTGACCATCAACAGAGTGGCTGGGGCTCAAGCACAGCATGATTCCAACAAGTCGAAGTTTTAGTATGCTATCGATTGTACGGTGCTGACTATCTTCAACTGGGTGGAAGCCATGAAGGTAAACATGAAGTGCTAGCTATCAAAAGCCAAGGCAGGAAACCTGAAGTAGTTTTTCTACGGTTCCATTCTAGTGGCCTTATTTTTGGAGCGGGTCCCACTATTCCACTACCAGCTTGCTAAGGTGGAACCACCATTGCCACGAGACCCACGGATGGTCCGTTGGAGTGCACTAATGCCTAGAATCACCAGGGGCCAACATATGTCATATAAGCCTACCTTCTTTTCATGGTTACGACATCAGCTAATCGTAGTAGAGGATTGGCCCTATAGTAGTACAAAATTCTACACGATCCAGATATGTTGCTCCCAGAGGGAGAATATTATGACGATGGAGGTAAAAACAAACAATTTTTATTTTTGATTTTTGATTTATTTTGAAATACATGCATTCATGACATTTCAATTTTGTAATGCAGATGTGGTACCAGAGCGTCCTACCGGGATGTCCTTGATTTCTAGGCACATTGCTCGGTAGTTTGATATCGCTCCTTATCAGGAAGGAAGCGATAATGAGGAGGAGATCACATGGAACCTCGAGGGATTGATCCACGGTATCTCAAAGTATGCCCGGGTGGGTGACATCCCACTCCAATATGAGAGGCACACAGTGGGGGTATCAGATCAGATCCGCCGACTGCTGACTCGTGTAATACAAGCAGCTATGTGCTACCATGAGCACCATGCCGAGTAGTTCATAGGTCTAGCATTTTTCATTTTTGAGGCCTGCGAGCCACAGATGTATGAGGCCTACGAGCCACGGATGTATTTGAACACATATATTATTTTTTGGGGTTTTGATGTATGAAAAACATTATCGACATATATATGTGTGTGTGTGTGTGGATATATATATATATATATATATATATATATATATATATATATATATATATATATATATATATATATATATATATATATATATATATATATATATATCTATCTATATATATATATATATATATATATATATATATAGATATATATATTTCCTTGATTACTATGGTACAAATGTTTTGTTTTTGTTTTTCACATGTTTCGAAAATGTCTATCCAACACATAATTAGCTAATGCATCTGTCAATGTATTCATATGCCTAGGAATATGATGATATGTAATGTAATCAAAATTTCTAGCCAATAGACAAATATGCAAATACATTCTCAAAATGTGAGGGTTTCTGATGAAATATTCCCTGTTGAGTTGAAGAACAACAAGTTGTGAATCAAGGTTGACAACCAATTCCCAGATTTCAAGAGCGGTAGCTTCTGACAACAATTCGATAACTACATTATACTTAACAATGTTATTAGTTGTTCGACCTAAACAAATACCTTGAAGATCAATCAACTCACCATGGGTGTCATAAATGGGCCATGCTGCAGATGATAGATTCCGAGTACTATGGCAAGCACCATCAGCGAAACCTATGTGAGGAGACATAGACATCTAAAAAGCAGGTAGAAACATAATAAGCAGGAAAGTTGCTTGAAAAACAACACAACAAACCACACTACACAAAAAATTAATAACGCACTATTGTACAAAAGTAGCCATGCAAGATGACCTAGGCATAGTACTTTTTGAGATAAAGCCCATTACAGGGCTTGTATAAGGGATTGCCCTCATAATCAATTAGCTCATAAGTCCCTTTCTATAACACACATTTAACAATGTAGGGCCCATGCCACATGGGTTCGAACTTGCCTGCCCCCAGCTTATCATTAGCCTGATCATATAGAAGAACCAAATCGCCCTTAGAAAAAGCTTGAGGAGAAACAGACTGATCAAAATGGGACTTAACCCACTTTTCTTTGCTTCGACAACCAAAGTAGCAAGATGGTGAGTCTCATCCAGTTGTTCTAAATACAAGAGGTGCTCTTCCTGAGGTGAGGTCTCGGGGAGAAGTTCGACAACCAGCTTAAGTGAGGGAATTTCGCACTCAATCGGTAAAGTTGCTTCCAAACCGTTGAGTAGATACAACGGTGTGAATCGAGTTGCGTTCTTGGTCAAGGTTCGGTAAGCCCACAGAGCTGAAAAGAGCATGAGATGCCAATTTGACTTGTGCATCCCAATGGTGCACTGAAGCATCGTAACCAAGACTTTGTTCATAGCTTCAACTTGGCCATTGGCTTGAGGGTAATATGGGGTCGAGCCATCATGGCACAAACCCAACATAGAAGTCAGCTCAACCATCATGTAATCTCAAAAATGGGAGCCATGGTCAGTGACAATGGCTTGAGGCACTCCAAAGCTTGAAATAACACGATTGAATAGAAATTGAGTTGTTGTTTTACGTCTGCAGAAGATGTAGGTATCGCTTCAGCCCATTTGGTGAAATAATCCACAACAATGATAATATAACCATTCCCCCCGACCGAACGAGGGTTACATGTCGTATAGTCAATGCCCCATTTGGAAAAAGGACCAACAGTAATAACGAGATGTAGGTGAGCAGGTGGGGTGCACATTTTTCTTTGATAAATTTGGCACTCATGGCATTTGCAAACAACAAGGATGTAATCATTGAAGATGGAGGGCCAAAAATAACCAACGCAAAGGATTTTTTGAGCATTAGCATATCCAGATAGATGACCGCCACAGGCGCCAGAATGACAGTCATTCAAGACTCTCTTAGCCTCTTCGAGAGTGAGACAGTGATAAAGAATTGAATCGACGTCGACACGGTATAAAGTATCTCCAATGATATGGTAAGGTTGGGATTGATGCCAAATGCGTCGGCGATCATCCTTGGTCAAGGCACACCAAAAGGTGGATGTCTGGAGATACACGATGATATCACCGTACCAGGGGTCGAGAGTGATAATCAAGAAAAGGGTCTCGTTCAAGAGCTGCTCATTAGCACTAGTAGGAAGAGAAGCAGAGGGAAGGGCGCAAATCAAATCAATGAATACTAGTGATTTCTTAGATTTGGCAGTAGTGAACACCAAATCAAATTCTTGGAGTATGACAATCCACTTAGAGTACTTTCCCCCCAGCAACTGACAAGTCAGGATGTAGGTCATGGGGTTGCATTTGGAAATCACAGTGGTAGTGTGGAGGAGAATGTAATGTCGAAAGTGTTGAACAGCCTGTACGACAGCCAAATCCAACTTCTCGACATGAGCATAACGCGTCTTGGTGTCGAGGAGGTTGCGACTGAGGTAGTAAATAACATGTTCATTACCTTTGTCATCGTCCTGTACTAGCACCATAGCGATGGTACTAGAGGCTGCAACTAGATAAACGAAGTAATCGCAATGATAGTTCGAAGGGTGCAGCAAAGGAGCATTTATGAGGATAGCTTTTAGGTCATTGAAAGACTTTTGGGAAGCCTCATCCCAAACAAATGGGGTTCCTTGCTTAAGCAACTAAGTGAACCTTGAAGCTATCTTAGCATAGTTTGGTACGAAACGACGGAGGAAATTTACTTTTCCCTGCAAACTCTACAGTTGATGCAACGAAGATGGAGGGGGTAAATTAACAATGGCCTCAACTTTAAGAGGATCAAGGTGAATGCGTTCTTTTGAAATGATAAATCCAAGGAGTCATCTGGATTCGACGTAAAAGACACATTTATGTGGATTCGGTCGAATGTTGTAGTGTCTATAACGAAGAAAATTTTTCCAGAGATGATCAGGATGATTATGGCACTTATGAGAATGAGTGAGGAGATCATCCAAGTAAGGCTAAATGATGTTTCGAATATCGCAGAATGCATAATACATCGCTCTCTGAAATGTAGCCCCAACATTCTTAATGTCAAAAGGGAGCGTTTTATATGCGAAGGTTCCCCACGGACAGATAAAGGTCGTCTTATCTTGATCAGCCGACGCAATGTTTATCTAGTTGTAACCAGAAAAATTGTCCATAAAGGAAAAGAATTCACTCCTAGCACATTCATCAATGATCTAGTCAATGAAGGGAGTGGGGTAATTATCCTTTGGATAGGCACGACTGAAATCACGGTAATTGACGCAAACGTGAATAGTGCCTTGTTTCTTTGTCACCAGTACAATATTCGACACCCAATCTGTAAGAGGGATTGGATAAATGAATCCAACTTTCAAAAGTTTTTCAACTTCACCCTTGGTGGCAGCTGCTTTTCTAGGGTGCACTGGAAGAAGTTGTTGGCGAATGGGCTTCTCATGAGGGTAAGCGGGAATCTCTTGCACGACTATACTTGGGTCAATGCCAGGCATTTCTTCATATGACCATGCAAAAACATCCAGGAACTCTTGTAACAGATGAGTATAGAGCTTGATCTCATATGGAGAACAAGTTACCCCGATATGGACATTTTCAATGACACCAAGCTTGACAGAAATATCAATTGGCATCATTTGGGTAATGTTACCCATGTTCCCTCCAACCAAACTTCATGAGTCATGATTGGTGTCTAAAGTGGCAAGGTCGGGAACTGAGAAGAGAACTTCTCAAGACAGGTAGACATGGCCATTGAGCTAGGAAAGAACAAGGAACGATGATGAGTGTCGTTCCAAGGTACTTCCTCCAGAGACATAACTTCCATGATACTCTCGTCAGAAAGAAAAGTCTCGGCTAAGGGATCGGGAGATTTTGAAGAACCAAGCCATGGGGATTGAGAATATGCATTGAGAGATGTTCTCAAAATCGGATGATCAGAGGATACCCAAGGCGAAGCTGAAACAATCTCCACATAACTAATTTTGGTAGGGCTTAACGGCATAACCTCGCCCCATGTATCAGCAAGATCTGGTGAGGAAATGACCCAAGGATCAGACTTGACTGAGATCATGTTGACATAGGGAACATGAGGATGTGGGAGCAGAAAAGTACCCATCAAGGTAGGATATTTAAAGAGTCATGCCCCCACACTCTCATAAGGAGCACTGGTGTTCTTTACATAAGGAATATTTCCATCCGAGGAAGAAGAGGAAAAGAAGGATAGTTGGTCGACTGTGACTATCTTCCCTTGATGGGAAAAACGAATCACACAAAAAAGGGAGGAGGCTACAACATGCACGGCATGGGTCCAGCTTCTTCCAAGTAGAAGATTATAGTTAAGATTAGTGTCAACGATGTCTACTTCGATGTGAACTGTATTTCCCTCCAAAGTAATGGCAAGGTTGGGAAGGACACCGAATGGTCGTGAATCATTATGTTCATGAAAAGGGACATAATGGGAGTTTCTTCATGATGGGAAAGCATGTAGGGTTCACTATAGAGGTCCTCCAAGATCGTGGAACGGGGAGTACAGGGACAGTGACAAAATGTTGTGTAACAGGAGTAGATCTGCAGTTTTTTACACCATTGTCTACATTGATGCCTATCAACGAGGTATGGTATGCCAAAAATATTAGACCCCACAGATCAGATTTGGTTATTCCACAGATTTTGTGCGCATCTTACTCTAGTCAAGGCAGATATGGATCTATACTAGGGACTTCTAAACGACTATCATCGGATCTCTCCCCATATAAAATTGAACTCAGAACAATGAGGAATCCACAGTCATTGACTGTGCTTGTAATGCAATCCACGCTACTAGAATCAACAATCTCATATGATGCTAATTTGGATCTCGATACATAAGCTTCCCTAGATCAGAATGATCATAAATTCTTCCAAATTTTCCTTAAAACACCTGATGGTAAATCTTCTTTAGTATGGGTACATGCATCAGACAAGGTTTCACTTTTGAAATAGAACATCATGCAAAATCTTGGCTATCTGTTACACCTTCAAAACCTGATCTGTGGTGGCAGATCTATGCAGGACAATAGGAATTTACATGAATACAATATTCAATCTGCATCCACCACATCTTAAATATGATATTGAGAAGTAGAGCAACGTGATCTACTAAGTCAAAAGGAATAGGAGGTATTGCTGGCTCTAGATTATCAAAAGGAGCATAACCAAACCATGAACATAACAATGATGGAATATCCTACAAAAACATCCTACAGGGAAAAAAATAGATACAGATCACACAGAACAAACTCACAAGACGTCGAGTCCCTACATAGTAGATAAAATGGATCATGTCCCAAAACTGAACATCGACATTACAAAAACATTTGATCTTTGTTCAACTGATGAAGCACAAGCCATCATCTGCAGATTCAACAATTTCTGGCCAAAACCAATGGATCTCTTTCACTGGATCTTCACAAACTGGACAACAAACTGTGAAATACACCTATGCTCCAAAGGTTTTTTCATTGTTAAGTTTGCATCATCAGAGGATCAAGAAGTTATACTACAAGAAGGTCCATGGTTTTGGGGATCAACGAGACTTTTCATTACTCCATGGTTCCCATATTTTGATGCCAACACCATGATTGTATCCAGAATGTCGGTCTGGGTTTGGCTTCATAACCTTCCCCTACATTTCTAGCATAACCAAGTGCTAGAAGGCATTGTGACTATTTTAGGAAGATACATAAAAACAAACACACAAAAAATGGAGGAACGAATCTATATTTTTGCATGAATATGCATGGAAGATACATAACAAGCAGAGATGGACACAAGTTTCATATTTCAAGAACACAACATTCAGATGATGAATATGCCGACAAACAAGACATCTACAAAACACGTGCCATGAAGCCAAGAAATAATTAAGGAGGAAGATGGAACTGGGTAAATAACCCAAAGGATGTCAATTTCCCCCAAATGAGCTAGATGAAGTAGTTAATGAAGCAGAAAAAGAACCCATTCCCAATATGGAAAATTAGAATTTGTAAGAAGAAGATGGAAAGGGGGAAGCAACACAAGTTACCGCAACATAGTCAGCAAGGATACCAGATGTAAAGGATTCTAGAGGCTACAAGCATCATCATACATCTAAAAATCCTGATTCGGATAAGGAACCTCTAAGAATAGAAGAAGGAAATCAGCTAGCCATTGTCTCATCCACGCCATCTCAAGGAGAATGGTGAAAGCTTGAAAAAAAGAAATGGAGAAAAGTTTAACCTTTTCTTTTCATCTATTTAGTTGATTATTTTTTATGAACTTATGATCACGAGTCTTTGACTATATGATGGAATTCTTTCAAGCATCTGTGACATGTAATTTCTTTTTCATTAATAAAATTACAAATTTTCCTTGGGAAAAAAGAGAGGCTTAAGTAGCCTTAGGAAACAAAGATTACTTAAGAAGAAGATCAAAATGGAACAACTAGACCTTTTTTTCTTGCAAGAAATAAAGTGTTCTGCAGATAAAATCAAGGAATTAAGTAGGAAATTGGGGAGGAGGTTTGAGTCGATGAAGGTCGCAATGCATGGTTATGTATGGGGAGTAGTGATTGGTTGGAACCCCCAATCTCTAATATTACTTGATGCAGAAGCAACGAGGTCTTATTTATCAGTGGAAATGCAGGTTATACGGACTATAGGATCAATCTTGTTTAAAAATGTTTATGGGCCTGAAAGAATAGAGGAAAAGCTCAAAATCCTTTAAGATTTAAGAGAAAAGATCTGAGAAAGGGAACCTCCCTTAGGTGCTGGGTGGGGGACTTCAATATCATAACCTCCCTATCAGAGAAGAAGGGGGGGAAAAGATGCATAGGCAGAGATGCTGAAGCTTTCAAGGAACTCATTGATGATTTCAATCTTATTGTTATGTAACCAACACACAAAATAGAAGAAAAGATAAATCAGCAACTTCAAAATAAGCCTTTTCGAGGGGGCAACCAATATGGGGTCAACAGGGGCACAACAATAATAATAAGGGGCTTCCAATGGTTGCTTCAGATGGAGTAATAAATGTAGAGGACAACATTAAGTTGCGTCAAGACTTGACAGGTTTTTAATTTCGGAGGATTTTCTGATGTGAGGGATAGATACGGAAGAAAATCTCCTTCCCTGTAGAGGATCATATCATTGGTCGATGATATTAATGATCACGTTGTTAGGTACCCCTAAAAATATACCATTCTGATTTGAGGCCTTCTAGTTGGATCACCCTACCTTTATGGAAAATATTAAAAGATGGTGCAGAGAACAAATCCCAATTAAGGATTCCAAGATGTGCATCTTACAGGAAAGATTAAAATATCAAATCGAAATTAAAGTAGTGGAATAATATGGAATTTGGTAACATCTTCCAAGCAATAAAGGAATTACAAAAAAAAATTGATCAAATTACAACAACAAAAGATGGAAGAAATACAACAAAATCTGATCACAAAACGCTATTATGAGGAAAGTAGAAAAGAGAAGACGAAGCTATTGAAGCAGTGGGAGGAAAAATGCAGATAGAGGAAATCCTTTGGAGATAGAAGTCCCGAGTGCTATGGCTCAGGGACGGTGAGCAGAATATGAAGTTATTTCACTGTTCAATAATTAAACAAAGAAATTCCAATTGAATTTTCAGAATTAAGGATGAAAGGGGGCACACCTATGAAGCATGTCAAGATATTAAAAAAGTCTTGGTTCAAAATTTCCACAAAACAATAGAGGAACCTCAAGTGGATAGACGAGAGGATGTCCAAAGGATTGTTAGGTGTATCCCTAATCTGATCACAAAGGAACACAATAAGAATTTGAATAATTCAATCTACATGGAAGAAGTGGCCCGGGCCGTGAATGAAAAGCCCAATGGAAAATCCCCTAAACTAGATGGATTTACTATCGATTTATTTAAAGTGTGTTGGTAAATAGTTAAAATATATATCCATGAGGTGGTAGTAGACTCACAAGTCTCAACAACCATTCTGAAAGCCTTAAATTCGAATTTTATTACCCTTATTCTGAAGGAAGAAAGGGCCAACACTCCAGAGAAATTTAGGCCAATATCTCTATGCAATGTACTATAAAAGATCATATCCAAAGTAGAAAAAAAAGGATGAAAACGATTCTTCCATATCTGATCTTAGTAGAACACTCTGTGTTTGTTGAGGGTAGGCAGATCTTAGATAATGTGATCCTTGTGCATGAGATACCTCACTTGTTGAAGACCCAAAAAAAGGCAGGTATGATTGTTCGACTAGATCTGTCGAAGGCATACGGTAAGATTAGTTGGGATTATATGAAATTGGTATTAGGGGCATTTGTCTTTGACAATCATTGGATCAGGTGGATTATGGATCTAGTCTCGTCTCCTAGTTTTTCAATCTTGGTTATTGGAGCCTCAGATAAACCTTTCTTCCCTTCTCGAGGTATACGGTAGGGGACCCCATGTATCCCTTTCTATTTATTGTAATTACGGAAGGCCTAGGGAGGGTGATCATTTTTACAAATAGAGAAGGAGATATATAGGGCCTTAAGCTACATGACGAAGGTTAGGCAACAACGCATCAATAGTTCACCAATGATACCATGTTGCATGGTATTCCCACGGTAAATGGGACTTGTTCATTCGAATTCATCCTAGACACATTTACCTCTGCCCCAGGTATGGAGATCAATCATTCTATGTCCATGATTTTTTCTTTAATACCCATATTTTTATCCAGAGGAATTTAATGACTATATTAGGGTTCCAAAGGAAATACCTCCCATCAAAGGACCTTAGGTTCCTTCTAACAATGTAAGCTTGGAAGAAGTCCAATTGGGAGAAATTTATCTCAAATCTTGAGGATAAGGTTAAATAATGGATGGTGAGAGCCTTAAACTTGGTTGGTCAGATGGTCCTGACAAAGACTGTACTATAGGCTATCCCAAGCTATATGTTATCTATCCCACCTACTCCTAAGGGAGTTCTCCAAAAAATTAGGGATATCCAAAGGAACTTCTTGGTGGCGAGGGACAAAGGAAAAATGAAAATGGGCACGAGTGGCTTGGAATACAGTGTGTAAACCAAAAGATGTAGGAGGCCTTGGTCTCCAAGATCCAGAGATAACCAATAGAGAAAATGGAGAAAAATTATGGTGGATATGGTTAAAATGGGGGTCAACACCATGGGCAAGGCTATGTAAATAAAAGTATGCACATAATTTCCAAACGAAAGACCTAGTCAGACTCTCAGGTTCAATCTAGGGGTCGAATATTTATAATTTGGCATGGAATAACAGAGGCATCATACAGCAACATTGCTTTTGGGAAATAAGAAACATAAAATAGGCCCTATTCTGGGATGATGCTTGGTAATAATAATCCAAGTTAATTAGAGAGGAATGGATCCCCTTCCAAATTAGCATGGAAATTAGGGGTATAGAGAAGTCCACCAATTTTGGGAGCAAGGAATAGAGAACAAAAAATGGAGACTATGGAATTTGAATATATTTTGACAGCCAACCCTAAATGGCTTATCCTTTTAGAGTTTAATAGAGGAACTGAGAAAGTGACAAATTTTGTTTAATAATGACCAAGACAAACTTACATGGGGATTAAGGAATCCTAAGCGTATCTCAGTGCGGGGTATACAGGTTCCAATGACCGATCATGGAGGAAAGCATGGATGGCACCACACTGGCCAATTTTTTTTATTTTTTTTTATGTGGTTGATCTTACACCGGAGGATTTTAACCTGAGGGAAACATATCGAAACAACATTATAAAGTTTAATATGTATGAGTGAAAAATGATAAAGGTCCCTATTCTTGTAGGTGTAAAGTTATCTACAAATTAGTGTCTTGTGGCACCAGAAGAGGAAGAGGACATGTCCCATGTTCCATATGCCAATATGATTAGTACCTGATATATGTAATGGTTTGTACTAGACTAGACATTACACACGTAATGGGAGTATTAAAAGGTCTATGTAAAAACTAGGAAAGGAACATTGGGTATTAGTAAAAAGGGTTTCATGTATTTGTGTGGTACTACTAGTTATGGATTATGCTACAAAGAAAGGCCAAGGTTAGACAAAGTGTTTGATATACATGGTTTTTTATGTATACTAGGCTAGAGATATGTATTACAAAATATCTACAAGTGGGTATATGTTTAACCTCTTTGGAGCAGTAACTGGTTGGATGAGCAAGAGATAATTTGTAGTGGCATATTAATTATAGAAGTTGAAAACATGGAAAACACTAATACAAGCAAGGAAGCAATATGGTTACAAATATTGTGTTTAGGTATTGGATTGGTACAACAATTTATAAGGTTATTTTGTGATAGTCAAAGTGCAATCTTCTGGCAAGGAACCCATGTTAACCTTCTAAGGCAAAGCATATTGATGTTCAATAGCACTTTGTGGGAGACATGGTTGAAGAGAAGAAGGCATTGTTGGTGAAGGTGGATATATTCAAGAATGTTGTAGATTCATTAACAAAGTCTATGAGCACCGAGAAGTTCTCTTGGTTTAGAGAAACAATGGGAATTAGTTCCTTTGATTATTGATCATGTTCTCTTCTGACCCCTTCTATGTACAAAAAAAACAAGTCGGAGAATGTTGTGTCTATGTTATATTATTTGAAAATTATCCCCATACGTTATTCGTATGCATCGAGCATAACAAGGGGTTCATAGGGGGGGAAAGCCCCCAAAAAGAGAATAAAATGGGGGGAATTTTTTTGCATCCATTTGTGGCATTTGTTGGCACACAGTTTTCATGTTTAGTAGTCTTGTGGCACATGGTGGTTTAGCTTATGGTTTTGTAATTCTGGCTAGGGAATTATTTTTGTATTATAATCCAAGATTAATGGGTTGGGGGTTTCTAGATCCAAGGGATATACATATTGTATTTGTAATATTGTAAAGATATAATATACTGAAAAATATTTCTAGTTTTCATGGTTTGGATTTCCAAGGTAAAATATTTTCGTTAAATGTGTGTGTGTGTGTGTGTTCCCTTCCATCTTTTCTATTTTTTAAGAATATTTTTGCAAATATTGGCTATATTGAGTTAAAACCAAGAAAACGGGATTAGCTTTTCAAGGGTTACTATGGTAAGCATTCAACAATTTGGAACAAAAACATAATCTTCATTTAACACTCTCCTAATAGAGTAATGCATACCTCCATTATAAAGTCCCCTTTTGAAATTTGTCTTAGATATTTTCCACCTTTCACCCTTAGATATTTTTTAGAAACAACATGGATAAGAGAAGGATCATTCCATAGGATAAGCATTAAAGGTTCAAATATTGACTGACAAGAGCATGGCGATCAATTGTAGGTACATAAAACATTAATGAAATCGTAGGAGCACACAAGGATAGAAATGACCAACATATAATTTAGAATAAATTCAAGGTAAGAGATGGAAACTAGTTTCACTTAAACAAATCAAGGTCATAGGGATTTGATTAGAAGAGAAGCCTCTCATATATGAAATAATTCCTATAAACTTATTTTCCCTCGATACATGTGAATTTACTTAGTACAATGAATGCGAAAATTTTGGAACTCTATGAGTTATCCATGCCTAATGAAGAAAATGAGGTGAAAGTATTATCTATCATAGAGGACTTAGCACTAGAATCTCAAGTAGACTTGGCATAAAATACAATTTTCCATATGAAATCTAGAACCACTAGATATGGGTAGAAATAAATTTTGGTAGGTTATGTTAAAAGGAAAACTTCTAGGAAGGTGTTATCACTTAAGAAGCAATTACTAAATTTTTCACATCAGTTTGATTGTGAAGGTTAGGTGTTAGTCCAAGTTCAGTTTTTCCATGTTCAATGTAGTGTCTAAGCCTTAGGAGTCTTGGTGGTATGGTTAAATAAAGGTCAATAATCCGTTCTCATTCATCATTGGTCCCACAACCTGCATAGATTCCCTGTATCAAGTTTGTTTTAAGGTTCTTATGTGTTACAAAGCAGTTTAGGTGTTTTCGTAGCGCAAAACCCAGATTTTGCACTGGCTGCGCTACGAAATCGGGGATTCGTGTGGATTCGTACCAAATCTTGCTCAGCTGTCATATCTATTAAAATCCGTTATGTTTACATCATCATTTGTCAGCTTATACACTTCGCCTATCATGTCCAACCACTTATCTTCATCATTAGAGTCGTTAGGTACATTGGTACGCTCAGATTTCAAGTTTCAAGAAGAGCCAAGCATTGACATTCACAATCATGATTTGTGTTTGGGTTCATGCATGACAAATGAATTGTTAAGCCTTCAATTTGAATTCCCTGAAGATCAAGCGAGGTCGTTTTCAAGCGAGGCAGCTTTCAAGAGAGGCAGTGATCGAAGATTAAGGAAGTGCAAGTATTTCAAATTTTTATTCCACTGGAATCCCATGGAGAGGGCTACAGAAGGAAAGGAGCACAGGTCAGGAAGGTGCTTGAGGAGCGAACCTGAAGGTTTAGACATTATCTTAAAGAACAGATAATTTGAACGCGCATTCAAGTAGGTTGGCTGTTGGAATTTCTGCGAAAAGCTTCAAGGAGGCCATATGAAAATCACCAAGGAGGTCGCTTTGAATTTCACAGGACTGAATTCAAAAGTTGGGATGCTTGAATTATCCATCTCTCCAGAGGTCATATCTGCAGTTACTGAAATCCCAAGGGGAGAGGAAAGATGGTTTAAAAATTTCAAATTTGATATGACCCCATGCAAAGAATTTTTGAAGCCGGAGTTCATTGATTCAGATTTAAATAAGTCTATTCCCAGGAATTTTGTCAAGGACTCATATGTCAATTTACTTACTTGCATACAGAGATACTTTACCTGCGAGGGCAGGTATCATAAGGTGTATTCATATCACTTCAAGCTTCTACTGCATTTCATAGGAAAGATATCTCTTGATTTACCTTTCTACTTATTTCGTAGCCTAAGAGAAATGTGTGACAAGGTTCAGCTAAAGAAGGAAGCCTGTGAGACCTCATTGTTTCATCACGGCTTAGTTTAATTAATCGTTTTGCATGAGCTCCAGAAAGTAGGTAGGGACTGGCCCACGTTCATGTTTATGTCTGGTTTCAAGAACAAGATTGGTCTCAGTCCTCAAGCTGCAAAAGATTCTCCAACAGCAACTAGCCATCGTGCAGAGACAAGATCAAGGAGATTTGTAAAATTGAAGGCCAGGAAACAGGTAAAAGAACCACCAAACCACTGATAATCCAAGACACACCCCAACAGTCCCAAAAAGAGAAAACTCAGATTAGAGAGGGTGTACATGAATCATCTACAGGTGAAGTAGTCCAGAGAAGAATGACAAGGAGCCAGTTAGCTAAGGAAAAAGGCAAGACAGTGGTTACTGAGGAAAGCCCGGTTTCAAAGGGAAGTCTTAATGACTTACTGCAAGTTATTGATATTGAATAATCTCCCTTGGTTCAAGCAGATTTTATAGAATCAGGAAAGGATAAGACCAAAAAGATCAAAACCTTGAAAAAGCTCAAGTTTGATGATCTAGTGTCTAAATTTGTCTTTAAGCCAAGAAGACCAGTGACGAGGCATTCAAGACAAGTACAAGAGACATTGCTAGAAGCAAGTGAAATAGAGGAGATAGCACAGTATCATGAAGGAAAAGATAAAGGTAAGGCAGTTATCCCTCAAGAATAATATAGTGTTGAAGAGTTAAAAAAGAAGTTGAAATTAACAGACCTGGAAATTGCTAAACTGAAGAAAGCCTCAAGGAAACATGCAATCAAGGAAGCTCATTTTAACAAAATGGAGGCTCTGTGGGAAGACAAAACAATTCAAATACCCGAGGTGGTCGACTGTCATGCTCAATACTACACCTGGTCAGTTCCCGCAATAAAGGAAGCAAAATTCATCAGAAGAGTTAATACGAAACTGAGAGCTGGGATCAGGGTTATGAAGAGACAAATTGAGGATTTGAAGATGTAGCTAAGCCAGCGGGAAATATTTCCTTAAGGAAATCACACAACAAGTAAGGTTATATCCCAAATTTTGATGATTTACCTTGTTGCAGTTTTTCTTGAAGAATGATGCATCTCCATTCAGTTTTGAATAGCTTTAGGGCAGTTGAAAGGGACATTTCAATATAAAAGAGGCTCAAGACAGTCAGATTTTGGTATTAAAACTGTGTTTTGTGATTACACAGTAGTTTCGTAGCGCGCTACAAAACTGTTGTAGGTGACGCATAATGCACAGCAGTTTCGTAGCACGCTACGAAACTGCTATAGCTGCATAATTAAACTCAGTCAACCAATTTTGAGTAATCAAGGGGAAACTTTTTTTGAAAGGGGATTTCAAAAAAGGATCATTTACAATGTGCAAGCAACCAGCAAGGGTAAAACAAGCGGAGGAAAAGATATATGAACTCTAAGTTTTTTGTCATACAAATGATCACAGCTAGTATTGCCCACGACATTTCAAATAGCTTTGAAGAGTTTTGTCTTCATACAAGTATATGGGAAGGGCCTACATCACATCAAGAAAGTGGCACTCCAATACACTTTTGTGTAATCAAAGAAGAACAACATGGTTAATTGGTTTCAAATATCCTTGAGGAAACCAAAAGCAGAAAAACAAGGGCAGTTTCCTACTTTTCAGGAGCAGTAAAGGAGATGAGACATTAAGGGCCAGCAAGGAGTTTTAAACATCCACCAAGCCAAACTGAAGGAGACCACTTGTCAGAGAACGAGATTTGATTGTAATAAATGCTATTACCAGCATGATGTGGAGTTAGACTCCTAATTGTCTTAGGTTTCTAAAACTTCTGGTTAGCAGTTTGTTGCATTTAATAGTTAGTTAAAGTTTGAGTAGGTGTCATAGCAAGCAGAATTCGAGTTCCCCTCATGCTGGAGGAGGAATCTCAGCTATGTAAAGAATTCTATATATAGGAGAAAGAGCAATGTACCAGGGGTTGGAAAATTATTGAGAAAATCTCTCATATTGGCTTTTGTGTAAAGACTTTGTTTTCTAGTAATACAGTATTGGCCTTGCTTCTCAGGAATCAAAAGGAATTCGATGTTCTGAATGTCTTGTGTTGTATTTTTCCTATTATCTACAGTGTTATGAATGTCTTATTACTTAGAAATCACTAACAGTGCTCTAATTTCCTTCATACATTTGTAAACTGTGTTGGTCATCTATGTGTTTGTTGTGTTTACATATATTGGATTCTGAATGCCCTGACTTCTATGCAAAGCTAACCTTAGTGTCAATACTGAAGCATATCTGACTCCATAAGCCCAATGGATACTTTTTAATTGTGTTTCAACCTCTTATACTTGTTCATTTTGTTTCATAGAGTTAGCCATCTTATTCATTATCCAAATCTTTAATCCTGTGAGAGAGCCCTCTCAGGTTGGCGAGGCTAAGCCTCAGCCTAAAGTAGGCTTGAAATAGTTACTTAAAGTCTACCTGATCACAGCAGCCTATCAGGGTCTGATTTTGAGATAACAGAAGGAAAACTTGTATTTCTTAAAGTAAGTTGAGGAAATGTTTATCCATGTCCTTGGATAAAAATATTTGGGGACCAAAAACCTCCCAAAACGTGGAGGTATGATCTAAAATGTATCATTATATATTTTTCATTCATTCTACTACATTTTGTGTTCGAAAATCATATCCATGGCATTTTCATGGCCATCTTCGGGTCAAATACTATTTTGGTGAGTTGAAAATTTTGGAGCATGTTTCTAGTTTTGAAAAACCATTTTTGGGATCAAGAAATTGTGAACAAATTATTTTTATCCCCTCAATGCATTTTTACTTAGTGAGATATTTCAATGGTTCATTGAGCATGTCTATTAAATTTTATATGAGGGAGTTATGTGTCTAACAAGTTGAGTTAAGCTTTGACCACCATAGTACCACTGAATGCAAATTCAACTCTCGTTACTTTTACATGTGCATATAATCACACATGGAATTCAAATAATCCTATAGATGGTCCAAACCCCTTACCAACATTAGGAATTAGGGCATGTAAAAACCCTAATCTTTGATTGTTATAAAGACATGTTAAAAATTGATGTGCAAGGAAAAGAATGAGATTCATTATTATTGTAACGATATATTATTCCACATCTAAGAAAATCAAGTGAGTAGGGTATTTGAGTAAAATAAGAAGATACCTTATAGTAACTAATCACATGCCACAATGTTTAGTACCATATTTCCTTTTATCTTGCATTTTAATCTAGCAGAACAATAGTTATATAATAGAGTGCAACCTCACAACATTTCTACTATAATAAAGTGCAACCTCACAACATTTATACTATAGTTCAATGAAATATCCATGGTATATTTCATGGTAGTTTAGGGAAAAATCTTTTCTCCTATTTAGTATATAGATGCTCCTACACAATGACATGTTATTACATGAAAATGCATAATTTAATCTTGAAATGTAATAATCAAATAGGGATAATTGGAAACTATATGAGTCATCCATACTTAATGAAGAACATGAGGGGATTATATGTTGTGAGGGGATTATATTATCTGGCATAGCTGACATATTATCAAAATCTCAAGTAGACTTAGTAGAAGATAGAATTTTCCATAATAATTCCAAAACCATTAGATTGAGTGGTAATAAATCCGGTGAATTGTGTTAAAAGGAATTTTTTTTTGTGTGTAAAGCTAAGTGGTAATAACCAAAGTAAGTTGACGAAACTTTTATTGATTTCATTTTCATGTCCACTATTACGGTAGTGAATTAAAACTTTTGGAGCATGTTTAGAGTTTTGAACAACTATTCATGGGATCAATTTTTTTGTGAAAATTTTATTTTTATTGATCATCATTATTTCATTAAGTTTTAAAAGTCTTTCAACAATGGAAAGAACATCTTTATTATAGTTTGTATGAGGGAGTTATAATACCAAGTGGATGTTAATTTAACTTTCTTTTTCTCATTTTTTGTATCCCAAAGGGACTCAGCACCTTGTCTGACATGAACCTTGGATCTCCCAGTTTTCACATATTTCACATTACTTCAATCACCAATTGAGCTACCCCCTGGGATGCCGATTTAATTCTCATTACTCTCACATGAAGAGATAATTACATGTGGAGTTTAAGGAATCTTCTAGAGGGTCCAAAACCCTAACTTTCATTAGGGGTTGTTGCATGAGTATCAAGACACATTAAAAATTGAAGTGCGAAGAAAGGAAGGGGTTTTTCATATTGTAATAATTTACTATTCCATAGCTAAGTGGAGAAAATGAGTACAGTATCTGAGAAAAACCCATGAAGAAACTTGTAGTAGCTATCACATGGCACAATGTCTATTATACTCCATAGAGAGACGCCATTTCATTTTTTATTACATTTTAATCTGAATAAGAAATAACTATTTACAACTAGCTCAACTACATAAATTAAATGGTTGGTAAATGTTGATAAGAATCAAACTATAATACACATCAAAACACTTACTTCATAATACATGTTGAAATTAAACAAATCATAAAAACTTATTATATTATAGTTTTATTTTAAATTATTCTTACTATTTATAATTATAAAAAGAATTAATATATAAGTTAGACATATATACATTTGAAAAAATATGGAACAAGATTTTTAACCATGGAGATTTACCCCTATTTTACAATGGAGATTCTTAATTTGTAAATAGGTTTTGATACAATACAATGGGTTTATAACATGCCTTACTAATATCACATGCCCAAAAAACCATAACTCACTTCATATGACACTTGTTTATATGACATTTTTTTAATTACCAACTCAATTAAAAAAAAAAGGCATAACTACTTTCGAGATAAATTTCAGTCATTGATTTGTGTATACTACTAAGAATTTTCTGAGGTCTTCAGTGGATTTTAGATCCCTACCATCCACCTAATAATTATTGATAATTGAATTAAAATTGTGGAAACCCTATTCCAAAATATAGGTGTTGTACATGGTTAGTTGAAGATTTGTGGTCAATGGTTTTAGCATTAACAACATCCATAAAGGAATGTGAAAAAATCGCAAATTAGGGTAGCCATATAAATTAAATGGCTAGTAAACATTGGTATACATTAATCCATAATAAGGATTACAACACTTATTTCATGATACATCTCACATTGGTAAAATTAAAAATAAAACTAAAAATTAACTAAATCATAGCTTTATTTTATATTATTATTGTTGTTGTTATTATTATTATTATTATTGTTTATTATAAAAAGAATCAATATATGAAATAAACATATGTACATTTGTCCACAAGGTCTTGGATAGAGGGTGGTCAGGTGCTTCGTTAAGGTACTCCTTAATGTGAAGTCACCGGTTCAATTTCCCACTCCGATCCAGGTGATATGTTGGACATGATGAAGATGTAGTTCCACCAAATTCACAAAAAAAACATATATGCATTTTAAAAAATATGGAACAAGATTCTTAACCATGGATATTTACCCCCACTTTGTCATGGAAATTGTTAATCTATAACTAAGTTTTGTTACAATATCACGGGCCAATACCATGGCTTATTGATACTACATGCTGAAAAAACTATAAATCACTTCATATGGCACTTGTTCATATGACATTATTTTTAATTAATTAATTTAATTAAAAGGGAAAAAGCCCATAGCTTTTTGGAGATGAGTCTCAACCTTTGATTTGTGTCTAACATCCACTTAATAATTACTAATAATTAAATTAAAATTTTGAAAAACTTATCCCCAAATAAATATGTCTATTAACTTAATGAAACTAATTGAAGAGAGGCGCCCTCCAGCGGAGTGTGGAAGAGATGTTGTAAGGTTATGTTATGTGATGTAAATATTTTGACTCGATCAAATTGCATAATATAAAAATGAATATTAAACACAATTAAAAATTTTAATGAAATGTAAAAACAAAAATATTAATTAAAATATTTTGACCCAGTCAAATTACATAAAAATTAAATTACATTACATTAAATTAATAATTAAAATTATCAATTATTAATAATTACATTAGTTTAGATCCATTTTAATTCTGAATCAGCTTAGAGGGATTAAATCTCTTGAGGTGCAAACCTCTTTAAGAGTGAGAAAGACTTGATCCCTTTTAAGACTTGATAGATTCAAAATTAAAATAAATTTAAGTTAATTGTAATAAATTTTACATTAAAAACTTACCAAAATTTATAAATATATATGAAATTACACATATTTATAAATAAAATATATATGAAAAATTAATTATAAATTATCCCTAAATTTCAGTCGAGTTAATTAAACTATATATATATGAATTTTATGAATTATTAATACTTTTTCCTTTAAATATGAGATGAATCATAATATAATGTGATATTATCACATCAAAACGTTACGTGTATATATATATATATATATGACCATTTCAAAATATTACTTATACGCATAACAATTACTTTGGAAGAAATTCCAAAGCAGTCTACATGACATTATTAATTTTATGAAATTAAGTGTTGAGGTTAACGTTCACATTTTATACTTTTAATACGTCACAAATCAACAAATCAATTTGTCACGTTCTTTTCTATGGACAGCAAATCAATATGTTACAATACTAAGAGTGGTCACGCCTCAAGTAATTTTGTCTTGCTAGGAAGGATACCATACACAAAGCTATTTGTCATTGCTGCACTAAGGGAATTAAGCTAGAAAATAGTAGATAAGATAAGTGAACATGTAATAAGGAAATTAAGCGAGAAAATAGTAGATAAGGGAAGATGTAATAGTTAGTTATTTTTTGTTCCTTAACCATAAAATGTGTGTATTTTATTAAAACATAATTTATGTATTTTATTAAAACATAAAATAAAATATAAGTATTTTAGAAATCATTATATCTGATATCTATATTTTATATATTTTAAAATCTTATATATTTTACAATATACTTTATAAGTATTTTATATATATTAATATTATAAAAACAATTATTATTATATTTTGTTATTAGAGATGTTTGAAGTATTTTATTATATTAATATTATAAAAATAATTAATATTATGCATTCAGGTTAGGTTTGTTATTGATTGTTTAAAAAAAATTATTACTTATTTATAGTTTAATATTGAGAATTTAATTTTTGTTATTTTTTCTATTAAAAATTTATTTTTTTCGTTATTTTTATTATATTTAAATTTATTTATTTGTAAGCTGATTAGTTGAGGTCTTATTATGGGTTGTTTATTAACTTCTATTTGTACTAATTACTAATTTTTCATTTTTAGTTTTATTTCCTTTTTATTTAATTTTCTTATTTATTTATTTTCTTTTTTCTATTATTGCTACTGTATGAACTATATTTTTCTTCATATTTTCAATTTAATATGAATTATTATTATATTAAAAACATATTTTAATAAATTTAATTATAAAAAATTATATATATTAATAAAAAATAAAACACATAAATATATATAAAAAAATAAACATATGTATTAAAGTGTATATTTGTTAATATAAACAAAAAGTGATGAATTAACAATACAATATTTTATTAGTTGTTTTATTTTTGTATTTATTGTTTTTTTAATTTAATTAAGCTATATTTAAGCTAAACAATAAATACTAGCTACTATGTAGCCCTTGTTTATATATAAAAATATTATAAAATTAATTTAAATTATCATAAATCAAATATAAAATTTATCATTCACAATATTCAAATAATTTTTATTTTTTTAATCCTTAAGAATATACAATTAAGTCAAGCCAGTTTTATATTGGCAAATGGATCAATTTTGTTGTTATTACTATATTTTTTTGGACGATTTTGGCCACCAGCGTTATATCTCTTGGGCCATTTTTGCCACTGCAAGAGATTAAACCTTGAATCTTTTATTTCACAAGATTTCACATCACTTCAATCACGGATTAAACTACCAAATAAAACTACAATATTTAAGTCAAGCCAGTTTTATATTGGCAAATGGATCAATTTTGTTGTTATTACTATATTTTTTTGGACGATTTTGGCCACCAGCATTATATCTCTTGGGCTATTTTTGCCACTGCAAGAGATTAAACCTTGAATCTTTTATTTCACAAGATTTCACATCACTTCAATCACTGATTAAACTACCAAATAAAACTACAATATTCAAATATGACTAAAAAAGCACATCACTCTGAAGATGAGAAAACCTAAATACATACCTCCAAACATCATAAATCTAACTCTGACAGACCAGACGGACTTCAAAAAATCCGACCTGAAATAAATTTCAGGTGTTTTTTCACAACATTTTATAGATTATGTTTACCTATGTAACGCTGAGCATGGTGCTTGCCAGTTGACTTTTTTCGATTCCATTAAACACTCATGCATCCCGTGGAGCTTGCATCTATGAGATCAGGAGAGAAAATATATATAAAAGAACCCCGAAAATGTCCAAAAATTCCATATACTCCAGGGAAATTTAGTTGTATTATAACTAAGATTACCGTACACTAATGGTTATCCAATACAACACCTAAATTTAGTTCTTCACCTCGAATACAATTCAACGCCGTGCTGATCGTTGCTTTGTCACCCAATATGGGCGGGCATATCTTAGAAAAAAAATTCCCAAAGGCTTATCCAACTCAAATTCCTCTCTATATATGTGGATCACAGAGAATTTTGGAGGAGAATAACAGGTACAGGATGAGTTTTTTAGTGTTTAGGGAGAACCCCAAGGCTTAGTAGACTGTACCAGCTTCTTGCCTTCTTCCTCTCTTCTTCTGAAATGTCTTTCTGTGGCCTTCAATATTTTGAATAGTAAAGCACCTGGATCTTGGAATTATGGAGAGATTGAGGCTGTTCTACTGGTATGGGTTTCCAGCATTGATTTGTTACACCCATTATGTGATTGCTGGTAGTGGTGAATTGAGGAACTCAGAATATGTTTCTGTGGTGGGAGATCCAGGAATGAAGAGCAACCGAGTGAGGGTTGGAACTTCTGCAATGAAGTGGGTCAAGAAGCGCGAGGAATGGGCAGCCCTTGATATGCAGATTGCTCAAACTATGAATGTCCAGGCTTTATACCAGCTCCGGTTGCCTTTTAAATATATTATTTATTGCACTATGTTATTGCACTATGTTTTTCAGTTAGCAATATCATCGACTCCTAAAAGACAGATGTTTGGTCAAATAAATTAATTTTGAAGCTAACAACAATGTACATTATTATGATCTCCCAGTACTACATTACCCATGGATCGACTGCTTCTCATTACATTTTCATGTCTGTTATTATTGATCGATTGTTTCTAATTAACCAAAGTTGTTTCTAATTAACATTGTCTGGAGCAGCTCTCACTCATATACAGTTTTGCTCGAGATCGAACCATAAGACATGTGGAAACCAAACATTTTCACTTAACCATTGGACCACATCCACAGGGATTTCTAATTATGCTTTTAAGTCTGTAAGTATCAAACAAAAGTAATTTTGCTTTCATGCCTATGAATACCACACACATTATAAGAATGCTTTACAAAGTTAAAACCAGAAAAATACACTGAAGTAGTATTTGAACATGTGGACTCGGATGAGTCTAAGGACTCCACCTCCATTGACTTTTTGCTTACCTAATGGAAGCTTCCTGGGTCTAGTGGGAGGTCCAAATGGTCCTTAATTCTATGCATGTGACACTCCATGTTCTTCAAGTAAAGATGTTGTTCTTAGCGTAGAGCTGGAATTTATCCAACATTACCAAAATCTCTTTTCTAGCCTCATTTCTCTCTAGCAACACTCTTCCTAACAAGGCCTTCATATGTCAATATAAATTGATTTTGTATGTATTGGTTCAGATTTTCCCTGGTATGACCCATATCAGGTATCCAAATGATCATCTTAGCCATGATATCAATGTTTGACTAACAACCTCATTTACCTATTACGTTCCATTCTGCTTCATTAAGTTTTGCTTGATAATATTGTGCGGAGTTTATGCATGATAGCAAGCCCGTGCTCCTCCTCTCTACTCATAGTAAGTAGCCACTTGTCAACAACATGCACAGTGCATGGTATCTTTGTCACTTTAAGTCAAGAATACACAAAACCATTGGAGTCTACCATGATGGAGCATGGAGCACTCGGAGAGACAGAGGGGAGAGCTTGTTTCCAAAGGAGATGAGATAGTGAAACTCAATCATTGAGAGAAGAGAGCAAGCTAAGGAACATGAAGAGTAGAGGGAAATGGTAGTGATCCATGTTGAGAAAAGGTGAGAGTAAAAATAACAAGAAAAGGTTGTATGCCTACATAGAAGTCCTAGTGCGCATGCTCTGAAATCAAACCCCCTCCCCACTTTAGTGAAATTGGAATGCCAAGAGGCATAAAAACTATTAAACTTAGATGCATCATTGTGACATGTGGGATCAATGCGCCCATATCTCTAAGCACAAGACAAGATTTGGTGCAACTCAATGGTAGTTGAGTCCCATTATAGTCGAGCATGGAAAAGATTGCAAGGATGATGGCCTTAATTAGAATCAGGGGCATATTTGCATGTCCCCTCCCACTATTGCTTGGTGAGATGGATAGCTATCCAACTCCACCTATTGCAACTCACCCCATACGAGGATTTATTATAAAGGAGGACCTAGGAGTGGAAATTTATCCACTTACGTGTGCAAGAGACATGATACCATTTAATATAATCTCTCTTCGTGCAACACCATGTTTGATAACTACCACAACGTATCCCATGGATCCATACTAAGCCCACATGAAAAACCTTGCCCAGTGGTGAAAAACTCTTTCCTTTCCACCATTGGATCCAACTCCTTTGAAAAAATTTATGTTAAATTTTTTTTTGAAATAAAAATTATATTTCATAGTTTAAAGAGATACTAAAGTGGTTTGGTGTATGTCCTTCCATTTGGGAAACCAGAAAAATGACAAAACCATAATTTTTGCAAAATCAACACAGAGTTTTTTAAAGATCGATAAAGCAACCAAAAAACTATGATGAAGGCATGATCTAGAATCTAGCTTGAAAAACAAAATTGAACATAAACAATCAAATAAAACAACCAAAAAACTATGTTGATGACCTAATCTATAATCTAGCTTGAAAAACAAAATTGAACATAAACAACTAAAGAAACTAGACTGATAAGAACTAGTCATTTAGACTTGGAGAAATTTATTGTTATGAAGTGTGCATAACTATAGCCCCTTTCTTGCTACCGAGAGAGCATCCATGGTCTGAGGGAATGCCCAAATGAACTTCAATGGGCCCTAGCCTGCTGTCTAGATTCTTCATTGTAAGTTGCAGCTCATCCAAAGTTAGAAGAATTTCCCCCTTGACCTTATTTTGGTCAAGCAAGACTCGACCAAGCAAGAGCTTCAAATGCCGGTATATATTAACAGTTTGCATGTATTGACTGCAATGCCCCTTAGTATGCCCAGTATCAAGCACCTAGTCAACAATCTCCATTAGCACCTTAGAGTCTGTTTAGCACTCTCTTTCTTCACCAATTTCTCATTCCACTTGAGTAATTTCCTCCTAGATTTCATATTAGTGTTGTTCTGATACCTCTTTTTCAAGCTCTCTTCCCTTTGTTGGTCACAAGATCCTCCCTGTTCTAAAGAAATGTAGCCCCCCACCAAAGCCAAGGACACTTCCATGGCATTTCAAACCGAATCTCATAGAAAATATGTTTACTTATGAGGAAGAGAGCACCACAAGAGACAAGAGGGAAGGAAAGAACATAACAGGATGGAGCCAAAATGGGAAAACCAAGATAGTGGATAGAGAAGGACCTAAGAAGGAGAATATTATGCAAAGAGAAATTGTTAATAGGGGGGATCCACAACCAAGTCTCTAGCTTCTCGAAACCAATTAGGCCAGAATTAAGATAAGAGACCAGTGAAGAATCCCAACCAAGAGAAAATCAAACAAAAGAAACAAGTCTTGGAGGACATGAAGAGGAAAGGGGAAAACAATAACATAAAAAAAAAAAGAACAATGAGATTTAAAGGAGTCTAGGAGAGCACCTCTAAAAGAGTGGACTGGATGGAGATGCATAGATCCATGAAAAACAATAATGTGCCACCTTGCAAACCCAAGTGCTTAGAAATTACTATTTCCATGTGATGAAATCACCCACTGTGAAGAATGAATGACCATCCCTGGAAGTAATTACAATAATGTATGGGAGGGATAGCTAAGATTGGGCGCACCATTGGCTACAACCTTCCAAAGCTACTAATAATTAAAATGGAAATCCTCCACTTGAGCCTCAACATTAAATTGATATGTAGACTAGCTTGAATCGACATCAAAACATCATTAGGCCACATGATTTAACATGCAGGGGAAGTTAAGGCATGATGATGGCCTTAGGGGGGCATGTGGCCACATCCTCAATCATGTATACATGATGGAATGGTGGCCATGTGCCCCCTACCTGTCATGACTCTAACACCTCATCTGAGGGACACACACATATAATTTTTTAATAATAAAATTAAAAATATAAACTGTAGTTATATGTTCAATTTAAAAAATAAATAAAAATAATAATATAACATATCTCTTATACAAATAATTTAAATGAAGAAGAAGACATAGATGATTTATTATAGAAAATAAAAATGATAGTACTAAGTTTTTAAGTTGCATAATTATTTAACATATTATTGGATAGGAATAAAAAGATTGTTAATATAGGCTTTATATTTTCTTCATTTTTTTAAGTAAACACCCTTCTATTAAATTATATCAAAATTACAGCATGATTAGCTTCTTATATTCTGGTCAGCCACATGGGAAACCCGATCAACAACAGAACCATAGCCTCTTGGTCCAAAATAGTCGCATAAATTCCATAGCATAACATGATATACATGATAAAATAATATCAAATGGATGCCTAAGCAAAATAGTTGGTTAATAACTAAAATAAATGGCATGCCTAAAAATTTTGACTAGTGAAAACTACAAAAATTAGAGATACCAGTGACTATAGATGTCCATCAAGATGAGGTCGAGAAATCTAAAGGCTCAAGGTCAACTAGATTGGCCTGCTAAGCTAGCCCCCTACACTGATTCAATCTTCCTTCTATGCAACACAGGTTGAGATCCATTTTAACCAGATGGCCAGTGATTTTAGCCAAATCTCACTCAATTCCCTCCAATTGGTAGGTAATATCAACCTTAGTGTCATTCCTCTCTAGGAGGACTTCGTGAAGTAGGAATTTAACTTGCCAATATAAATTTATGGTATGGAGGTACTAGTTTTGTCTTCCACAAGTATGCCTAGAGTTTGAAATCCAATCTGCAATGATAGAAAAAATTTCAAAATCTTAGTGCTCATCTCTTTCACTCATGATAGTTTCCTCTACAACATGAATTTGTTCTTGAATAGTTGGTGGGGTCTGCACTTTGTATAACTGAGCCAAATATTGATCTCTAGTGGCAGCCTAAAATCCACTATGAATTCCTTTTTTATTGGCTCCTAGTCGAAGCCACATTCTTTGCCTTGGCATGTGAAGATAGGCTTCACAACCAAGGAAACAAAGGTGAGAAATATCCTAAACCAATAGACTCGCTTCGCAAGAAATTGTCTAAGCACATGGTGTAATAATATTTAGAAGCCAATGATTTGTTTCCCCCAAAGAAAATCCACCCAGGCTGCAATCAAGAGTGTGATTGAGAACCAAAGTAAAGAGAGACTCTAGAGAGGGCTCACAACTACAAGAACTTGACTTTGTGATAGGATGAAAAACCAATACTATAACTCCTAGGCCTAAAACCAAGCCGGCAAAGAGATACAAACCATAAAATGAAAATATTACTTTAATGAACAAAATACCTAACATAGCCCTAATACAACATCAAACCACAAAGTGGTTCTTTCCCTACAATAAAAATGGAGAGGTATACACCAGTACACCATGTTTTCAACCCATTGCTCCATTGAATTTTGCACCAAATTCCTTGTCTCACATAGAAAAGAGATGCTCAATATGTTCTGGGTAGGTCAAGCTAGGAGGGCCTGGTCCTTCCTCTAGATAAGCACCTAAAGTCATAGTATTTAGTCAGACACCCTCCCACAAAAAATGACAATTCTCTAATGCCAATGTAGAAGTAGTTCAATAAACCACATTTCTAGGAAAGTTGCCATAATTTCCCCTATATTAAGCACCATCAATGGTCAATTAAGTCAGCAATAAAACAATGATAAAGCCAATGGATTGGCTATTGTAATGTTTAACAAAGCTTGTGTCATTGTAGTGAATGCTCTCAATTTGTGTTATGCGGAGGAGGGTGGTCACCATGCCTCCCTCATTAATTTCTCGGGGTAACAGTGAGGTGATCGTCCCCCTTTCTCTTCCAATTATCATCGCCCGAGCGTGGTGGAACTATATTTCTTTTTTCTAATTCAATATTTTATTCATGGTTCCAAAAGAGGTACATAAGAATAAAAATGCAGGTAGTCTCACCCCGACCAGGTTCGTTTACTATCACGGAAAGCAGATGAAAATGAAACAAAAAAGATAAAGATACACAGTCCATAACTTAAGAAGCCATAGGCACCAGTAAATAGACATAACATATAAAACACATGTATCCATGCTAGTCGTCAGAAGTGATGGAGGATGGGTTGTTTGGGGTTGTTCTAGGAGGTGACGAAGGACGAAAGGAGCATTGGACATGCTCCTTGAAATGGGTCATCGAGGCCTCCAGCTTCTCAACCTTATAAAAATTTATGGCCTCACCAGACCACCACTACATGTTCCCGAACATGGCATTGGAAATAATGCATTTTGTTCAAAGTAGTTATCAATTCAGTATGCGCCTCCTGTCGAACCCACTCTGAATTATCTAGACGCTCTAGAATTGATTGAATCAAGTCCCGACATCGCTCAACACAACAGAATTGTCATTGACCACAACCACCAAGATGTGCTAGCACACGACGCCCAGAAACACCATGACGAGACAAGCCCCCTTGCTGCTGGACAGGCGAAGTGTGGCTAGCCCGACCCAACGCCAAGCCCCCACGCCTACCACCCTAAGCAGCAGGCCCTGTGTACCTAGAGTGCCCTGACCGCCCACCTTCTCTACCCCTCGATGTCTCGTGACTCGACCCACCACCACTATGGCTACCTAGAACCAAGCCACCACTGCCACTCACCATCTCAAGCCTAGACCTGGCTGTGTCTATGCCAAAATAGCCCGAATTGCGCTGCACCTGGGCAGAGGAATGCCTCAAGCAAGGAATAGGGCTCATGGTTGGTTTCTCAACACCACTGGAATAAACAAAGGAATACCTGCCTGATACTGATTGAACTTCCCAACAGAAGGAGACACCACCAGCCCCAACTAAACCTCCACACCCCACACCACCGAGAACACACAACATACAAAACAACCACCCACCACGAGCCAGAAATATTCACCTCCCCTGAAGCGGCCACCCACGAGCCCAAATAGCTAAAGCCCAAGATTGTCTCTCCAATGACTCCACCTAGCAACGCAGAAGCTTGTAAATTGACTGAAGAGGACCACTACTACTCGCCCGTTTTAGAAAAAACTAGTTCCCACCCGACCCGAACTGGAACTTGCAAGATAAAAAAGAAATAGTATAATACAACCGCAAACAAACAACCATACCCTGCTTTCCTTACACACTCACAGTGACAAAGCCAAATTCGGAAATTAATAACAATGCAAACCCAAAAGCAAGGGAGGAAATGTTGATGGTGATGTTGTCCCCTCGCTCGAACAGGGGAACCTCTGGAACTCCTAGTTCTTCCTACAATTCCCACACCATAGACACCAATACTCGCGCATATGTACAATGCCCAATGAACACCCCTGCCACCCTCCATAACATTCAGACACTCACCACCACCCTCGAGACCCAAGGTGACATGAAACCTCACATGCCAGAATTTACTCTCTCTCGTACTCAAGGTGTTATGGGAGGGTAGGGAGGCCAACCCGCCCACTTGAGGCCATGTGCCTAACATGAACGCCCATGTGTTCCCTCAGGAACGCCATCCTCTCCACTTCTCACCCCCATCGAGGAGTGATGGCCCTATATTTTCATGTTAACATGATTTTTGAAAATATTTTCTATATTTTCATTTTAACATGGTTTTTTAAATATTTTTACAATAAAATTGGATATGTGATATTAATGAGCATAGATCCATCTAACCATGGATCTACCAAGCACTGACAGGAATCAAGTCTCTCAAGATGCAAACTTATTTTTTAGTGTAGAACTTGAGGAAAGTTTGCATCTTGAGAGATTTGATTCCTCTAAATTCTTGGTAGATCCAAAGTTATATGGATCAATGTTGGTTTTGAGAAACGCACTCACTATCTCTTTGCACACACACAAAATGTTTTTATTTTTTTTAAATTTCATATATCAAATCCAGATTAAACATTGATAGGATTACAAATATCCCTCATACATTGAATTAGAAAGAACCTATTAATGGAACAAGAATTCTCACTCTTTCTCTTCCTATATTTGTTTGATGTAAAAAACTTTTACTCAACATGCATGTTGAAATATTTGATGTATAACTCATATTAAAATTTTCTTTATTATTAATTTTTTTAAATCTTAAACATCAACTACATCTTAAGAATGAAATAAATTACACATCTCCCTAGTAATGGGAAGTGAAAATATAAGAATTGTTTTAACTTAAATTACATTATTTTTCTTTAATATGGACATTGAAATATTTTGTTTACCATTAAAAGTAAAATATTTTTTGTTATTAAAATATATGTTTTTTAAATATCACATGTAAACTAAATATAAAATGAGTTAAACATCATGTAATATCAATAATATTATTTTATGTTAATTTTATATTAACTAGTGAAGAGAATACATATCTCTCATACTAAAAAGTAAATTATTTTTTTACTTTCAATTTTTTTATCTCTTTAATTCCATATTATTTATTTATTTATTTTTAAATTTCAATTACTTTATCTCTTTATATAAATTTGATGTAAAATTAAGGTTAAAATTAAAGTATTTTATTTATGCCCGACATCAATTTTTTTTGTTATCACTATTTTTAAATTGTTAATACAAGTAGTAATTTAGTATTTTTAAATATAACGTTATCTAACAACATCTCTCCCATAGAGCGTCTCTAGGCACAAAAAAATGAATTATTGATAATAATTTTTATTTAATTAATTAATTAAATTTAATTGACCACACCGTATTGTTAAGTCACTATGTGATGTGAAAGTCACCAGTGCTAAATTCCGTAGGAAAAAATCTAGTCATCTTAAGGGCTAGTGTGGGATGCGATCCCTGGGTGATTTTGATGACTTAGATGCCCCTAGGTAGGCATTTCTCAAGCCAAAAGTTAAGCATGTAGTCATCTCTGGAAGACACCGACAACTTGACAAACAAACAAACAAATAATTTCTTTCAAATATTAAATATATATGAATATAAAAATCAAACAAATTTTAATTATAAATATCCTAATAATTAATAAATTTAATAAAAAACATAAATATTTTTAATATATACTGAAACGAGTTGTCCTTAGTGAGACTTTTTGGAAGCTTTTCTTGGTTTTTCTAGTCTGATTTCTCTAAAATTTGGTCGGAATTTATTGAAATCACAAGATTGATGGGTAACCCCTACACAATCGAAGTTCCCTAAGGGTTTTTCAAGGTGTTGAATAACACAAATTAAGATTTCACCTCAACTTTTTTAGCCACATTCTAGCATCAGAAAGCCCAAAAAATCGCACTTAAAACAACTCCTAAAACTATGAAATATATATGTATTTTTAATATGTAAATTATAATCTTCCCCACTTAAACTTTATAACACCTGGGATTTGTAGGTGTTGTTGTCACTTCCAGAGATGACCTCGAATTTCTTACGAGACCAGTGCCTGGAACATCTAGATTTTATGTGTCTCATATGATTCTCAGGAAGCTGGATACATCACATATATTTTTGTATATATATGTTCATATATATATAATAAAAATCTTGGGTTGTTTCATTCATCTAAAGGCGTAAGCCATGCATTTTTGGTACTTCTTCACATATACGACTCATAGAAATATATGATAAACTAGTGGAGGCCAAGTAGTTCAAGGACCTACAGTTTAATAAGTTTTGGCAGAGCAATGAGAGAGGATAAGGAGATAGAGTAACTCATCACATAGAGCTTGAAGCATCAAGAATTCTACACTTATCGCATAGAGCTTGAAGCCTCCAGAATTCTACACTTTTGAGCTAAAGGTAGACATAATGGATGAAAGAGGATGGGAGCGATGATTCATGGAGCGCAATTTTAAATATATAAGATCAAATATCCATACAGGCACATGCATTAAAAAATCAATATAAATGAATCTGTAAGAACATATGAAGTCTTTCTAGCACCTACAATTACATGAATTCAAAGATAAAACATGAACATAATGGAATTTAACAGAAGGATAACATATTGTAGTACTTGAAGGAGGAATCAACAACATTTTCTTAATATTCTGAAAGACGCATATCATAAAATCATACAGTCTTGAAAATAACATGTAGTTCTTTCTTTAGAATTCTGAACCATTGTGACATGTTGCTCCCCCCCTATTTATCTGGGGAGCGGAGCATTAAACAGCAATTACAAAAAAAATATCTCAGCCGAGCCTTAGCTGTTAGATTGAATAGTTGTCTCGGCATGGGATGGCTCTGTGGCCCAAAAATGACTACAAAATTTAATTGCTTCAATAAATGACAACACATTACAGGAAAAAAAAACAAGTCAATCAATCAGATGAACAGACCAACAAAATATCTCCATGCCCATCCTTATGATCACCTTTGCTTCAGGTTGTTGTTTGCCCATGGTCTGGTCACCTGTGTCACAAGCTGATTCTCGTCGCTTCTGCCTTTATTTCTCAGATCATTCGTTCTTCAAAACTAGGAGTGGCCAATATCAGTTTAATGCCACAGTACAGAAGTAAAGGTCGCCTAGGTGGTACTTCAACTTCCCTCTGCGTGGAGCACCATGCTGGGTCATCAAGTCCTCCTGAGCTTCCATGTCTTCATTTAATCTATATTCGTCCACCCTAGTTTTGTGTCACAAGAGGCCTTTCAGGGTCAACCCATGCCGATTTTGAATGTTGCACCTCCTTTCTTAAATGCCAAAGCTGCTAACCCACCATGACTTTAATGTTTTGTGTTACTTTATCGCAGATTTATCACATCGGGGTTTTCCATTAAAGGTCCTTACAGGACGGGAGTGCCTCCCCTTGACAATTATGATTGCCAATATGCAAGGTTGGGCCCACCCGCGATATCGCAATCGGCCATTGCATAGTATTACCTATGTTTTCCCTGTTTTGTGACCATGATGTTGGATATATGCAGAAAAATACCCTCGTTGTCCTCCTGAGTGGAAGCGAAATAGACGTCTTAATGCTCATTGACCTAGGCCATTGATCCGGGCTGATTCAATTTTGGTCATTGATCCAAGCCTGATGGTATCGCAATTGCAATGTAGGAGAGGGTCTTTTTACCACATTTCATAGTGTTTTGCCAATAGTTTGGGAGCGAAACTTCCATAAACCATTATACATAAAATATCACATCTGGAACCAAGACTCGCATATCGCCATCGGAAAGGGAAAAGGGGCTTTAACACAGATTTATGGTGATTTCCGATGTTCCAGACGTGATGGTTTATACAATGTATCACATAAAATATCACATCTGGGAAGGTTTTTTCGCATCGCAATCAGGTTGGAAGGGTCTTCGGTGGAGGAGGGACTTTGACATGTGTCATTCCCGATTGCGATATTGCAATCACGGGGGGGTTATCGCAATCGGAGAGAAGGAGTGGTGACAGGCAGATATGGCAATCAATGGGGAAAATTTGTGATATGAGAGATCGGCGAAGGAGGGACTCCATCACAATCGGCAAGAAGGAGTGGTGATGGGTAGATATGGAAATCAGCGGGGAAACTTTGCGATACACTGATTCCCGTCGCTTCTACCTTTATTGCTCGAATCATTTGTTCTTCAAAACTGGGAGCGATCAATTATCAATTTAATGCCATAGTACATAAGTAGAGGTTTCCTAGGTGGTACTTCACCTTCCCTCTACGTGGAGCACCATGCTAGGTCATCAAGTCCTCCTGAGATTCCATGTCTTCATTTAATCTATATTCGTCGACCCTAGTTTTGTGTCGCAAGGGGCCTTTCAGGGTCGGCCCATGCCAATTTTGAATGTTGCACCTTTCTTAAATGCCTCAGTTGCTGACCCACAACACCTTTAAAGTTTTGCGTTTATTTATCGCAGATTTATCGCATCTGGGTTTTCCATTAAAGGTCCTTACGGGACGGGAGTGCTTCCCCTTGACAATTGTGATTGCCAATATGCGAGGTTGGGCCCACCCGTGATATCACAATCAGACATTACATAGTATTACCTATGTTTGCCCTGTTTGGTGACCGTGTTGTTGGATATATGCAGAAAAATACCCTTGTTGTCCTACTAAGTGGAAACGAAATAGACGTCTTAATGCTCGTTGACCTGGGCCATCGATCTGAGCTGATTCAATTTTGGTCATTGATTCAGGCCTAATGGTATCGCAATCGCAATGTAGGAGAGGGCCTTTTTACCACATTTCATAGTCTTCTGCTGATATTCCAGGAGCGAAACTTCCATAAAGCATGATACATAAAATATCACATCTGGAACCAGGACTTGCATATCACCATCAGAAAGGGCAAAGGGGCTTTAACATAGATTAATGGTGATTTCCGATGTTCCAGATGTGATGGTTTATAAAATGTATCACATAAAATATCGCATCCAGGAGGGTTTTTTCACATCACAATCGCAGGTTGGAAGGGTCTTCAGCGGAGGAGGGACTTTGACATGTGTCATTCCCGATTGCGATATCGCAATGGGGGGGGGGGGGGAATTATTGCAATTGGAGAGAGGGAGTGGTGATGGGCGGATATGGCAATCAATGGGGAAAATTTGCGATATGCGATATCGGAGGAGGAGGGACTCCATCACATTCGGCAAGAAGGAGTGGTGACGGGTGGATATGGAAATCAACGGGGAAACTTTGCGATACGTGATATCGGTGAAGGAGGGACTCAATCACAATCAAGAAGAAGGAGTGGTGACGGGCAGATATGGTAATCAGCGAGGAAACTTTGCGATATACGATATCGGAGGAGGAGGGACTCCATTGCAATTGGCGAGAAGGAATGGTGATAGGCGGATATGTATCACAGAAATGGAAAGGGCTGATAGCGATTATGGTTGGTGGGTCCCAACACTTGAAAAGAGTTTCGGCATGATTTTTGAATGTTTTAAAATATTTCAAAGTGGAATGGGAAACATAGCTAGAGTTGGATATACAAAGGGATTTCAGCGAGAGTTAAAAATGGGTCACTACGGCTAGAGTTTAAAAAACAAAGGAGAAATGGGGTTTGAGAAGGAAATGGTGTGTAGAGAATATCGAAATTCCTCCAAAACGATTTAAGTTGGACCTGTTCTTCCCCCTTTAATCTCCGATTTGAAAATCACAACAACCTCCTCTCTATTCGTTTGCCCTATTTGTACAACTAGAACTCTCTTTTCAGAAGGTGACAACATTGGCTCTAACTGGGGACAGGGCATTGGATTGCAATGCATCAAGAACCTATTATAGATTGTGAACTTCTCTTTTGGGCATGGAGTCTTTCCTAAACAAATGATACTTTTGTGAAAGTGGAATTTTCAACAGAAACTAGAAATTTCATATAATAATTATAATAGACACACCGTATTTACAATGGCTGCAAGTCAAGTACCTTTAACTTTGAAAATAGAGTTTGAGGAACTAACCATTTACTGGCAACTCCAACGATTCACCTTCCATATTTTCAAGTAGCTACGTATTGTTTTCTTTTTCATCTGAAATTTTGAAAGGGTTGAACCAAAGTGGTTCGAATTTCCCGTGTTTTCCTTTTTCTTCTCGTCAAATGTCCCATCAGAGAACTAAATCCCCTAGTTGAAGAGGTCGATCATCGGCCTTCTTGTCAAGTAGGGATTTCATCTTTTGTTGGTAATTTTCCTATTTAGCCCCCACCTGTTCTCTGTTTTCATGAAGTTCGACCAGTTGGCTTATCCTTTGTGTCAAGGCACTTAGCTCTTCCTCAACTTCTTGAAGTAACTTCGCCACTAGCATTGTTAATTGGATTCAGAAGACTACAACCTTACCATACACTAGCCCGAAAGGCGATTTTCTAGTGGATCATTTAGAAGTTACTTGGTTAGCCCAAAGGGAAAACTTCAATTGGGAGTCCCAGTTCCTCTGATTCTTGGTGATGGTATTCTTCAGCATTCTCACCACAATTTTGTTTGAGGACTCAGCTAAGACGTTACCTTGAGGATAGTAAGTAGTGGAGTGCCCAATGAGGATATTGAATTTATGACAAAAGCTGATGAATTTTTCATATTTGAAGACTTGAGCATTGTCAGTGATGATTTTGATAGTGAAACCAAAGAGAGATAATATTTTCTCCTCCATAAACTTGATTACCACTGATTCTGTGGCGTTTTTCGCTGAGATGGCCTCTACCCACTTGGTGAAATCATCTGTGGCCGTCAATATCCACTTGTGTTGGCCACTGGAAGGTGGGTTTATTTCTCCTATGAAGTCTAGTCCCCACTGTCTGAAGAGTTCTTCCACATGCACTGGAATCAAGGGGAGAGGAGAAATTTTGTTTTTCTCCACAAACACTAGGCACTTCTGACATGACCTGACCTAGGAATGAACATTTCCAAATAGTGTAGGCCAATAGAATCTCGCCTTGAGGATTTTGTGAGCTGTGGTCTTCCAGTTGTAATGACCTCCACAAACTCCTATATGAAATTCCTCAATCACTTTATGAGTTTCACCTTCTACCAAACATAATAGAAAAACTCCCACTGGGTCCTTCCAGTAGAGTTGTCCATTGGATATGATATACTTTTGAGCTTGCAGTCTTAGAGTTCTATACTTGGACACATCTATCCCTAGTGGGCACCTCAGGAATAAGATATAATGGATGATATTCTTATACTAGGGTGATCCCTCATATTTAGCATAGATCCTTTTCTCAGATGCTTTGATCCCATTGTGTTGAACCTCTGTTCTACCTTCCTCTGTTATCAAGTTTATCCCTAAAGCTTGGAAATTAGATTCTGATAAAACCTTGGCCAACCCCTGACCTTTTATGAGCTTAGTAGGCTTTATGTCCAACTCATATTCCTGTTTATTTGCTATCCACCTACCCCTTTTTCCTTCACTGTCTCCTTGCACAAGGATGTCCTTGATCGTTTTCGTTGCGACAAATGCTGTGATTTCTGATTATAGCACATACACTTGAAATGCCTTTAAAGCCTTGACTAGCGCATAGGCTTGTTTCTCCAAGATGTTATATTTAATCTCATCATCCCTCGGGACTTGGCTGAAGAAGACGATGGGTTGTTCATAACCATCTTTATTCTTTTGTAGCAGAACCGCAACAACAGTATGCAGAGAAGCAAAAGAAAAGATATAGAAAAGCACTGAGTAGTCAGGGCTGACTAGTACCGGGGCTTCAGCCAAAGCTTCTTTAATTCTAGTAAAAGAATCTCGAGGGGTAGGGCTCCACTTGACTTCATTTTCCTTTTTTAGCATATCTATAATACCCTTCACTATTTCTACATAGTTGGGTATGAACCTCCTCAAGAAATTGATTCTCCCCAAAAAGGCTTGGACCTCTTTCTTATTTCTGGGTAGAGGAATATGACTGATAGCTTTGACTCGCTTAGGATCGATTTTCACTCCTTATTGCTCTATTATGTGTCCTAGTAGCTTCCCCTCACTCAAGGTGAACTGAGATTTCTTGGGATTCAAAGAGAGACCATATCTCCCGCATTTCTCAAAGGTAAGCTTCAAGTGGAGGATATGTTCCTCATTAGTCTTAGAGAAGACTGTGATATCGTCCAAATATACCACTACGAACTTGTCTTCCTCCCCTACAAAAGTTATATCCATAGCTCTCTAAAACATGGCCCCTGCATTAATAAGGACAAAAGGCATGCGAGCATACATGAATGTTCCCCACGGGGTGGTGAAAGTAGTATTCTTCTAAGGACAAGCAGGAGAGGTCGCTTTCTTTTCCATACACTCAAGAATTTTTAGAACCTTCAGCTGGTGTTACAATTTTTACAAATTTGGACTCCCTATAAAGCCTCCTTTCTTCGCCTCCAAAAGTGGGAATAGTGGCATAAGTTAGATCTAATTTGATAGAGCCCTCCACCTTGGAACCGAAAGACCTGGATAGGAGCATGCCGAATCGAGGGGGAATATCTGCCACTACGATTTCCATCACTATGCTCTTCACATGGATTTGAGCCACGTTTACCACCAGACCTTTTATCATTCCCAAGCATTTGACCCTCTTAGATTCAAAGGAGAATAGGTCCTTGTAGGGCCTAGTGATTTGCAAGCCAATTTGTTCCATCACGGCTAAGGGCATGAGGTTATGCGAGGCTCCGGAGTCCAACATGCAGTTATGCAATAGGAGGTCATGGATTACTAGGGTCAAATAGAAGGGTGCAATGGAAGGATCAATTTCTTCAACATGAGGCCCAAAAACAACCATTGGTCTTTCTTCATGAAGGTTTAAACATTCATGTATCGGTGTTGAGGTGGATGGAAGCATGAACTAAGAGACTTGAGCTTTATAAGTGGGCTGCTTTAGAATTTCAATAAGAGGAATAAGAATCTTTACCTTTTTGAGTTCCTTCTGAATATTGAATGCAGGTTGGGATTTTTCCACACCTCCTCGCTCTGCTTCTCTTTCCTTATCAATGGCAGTTTTTATAAAAACAGATGCCTTCTTTTCTGTGTGTTCTCGGAGCTATTCCATTCCTTATTTGAGGAGACTTTTACCTTGGATGAGTCCCGTTTCAGCTTAACTTTACCTTTATCTGGCATTGGGGGAATATCTTGGGGAGTAGTTCCCTCTTGTTGTTCTAGTTCCCTCGACCTCTTTCTTAAAGATCTTAGATCATACCTTTGGTGTAGTTGTGCTTGCATGAAATCCGCAAATTGTTTACAATAATCACCTATGTCCTCCTCATTTGTTGTTGCTTCTCTATCATGACTTGTCTCCTGGTGAGCCATATTTTCATGTTCTTCTTTAGAGAAAGAGGAATACAAGTTTCCTACATCTCATGTGTATTTGATGATTGTTCATCAGGATCATCTTCTAAATATAGAGGATGAGGGAACTGATCAAGTTGGTCATTTCTTTCCCTTGGAAGTATCTGTAATGGTGGCTTTTTGTACTGTGGATTATAACCTCAATTGTTACCTTGAGCATTTGGTTTTGGGAGACTCTTGTTCTCTAGCTCAATTGTCACCAACTTATGCAATAAACTCTTGATGAGTTTATCCATTTTTTCCCACTTTAGATGTGATTCTTTAGCTTGACCATAGGAGGATGTTTCTTGTTTCCCCCTTTTCTTCTCAATAGGTTCATCCTTACCTCTTGACTACCCTGCCGAGGTGAAATTTGCTTCTACCTCAAGAGCATCAATTTGAAGTTGATACAAAGTGCGAGACTTCCTTTCTCTTAGGGCAAAACCAAAGTCGGATTCAAAGGCTCCCACGAATACTACGCAAGCAGCAGCTTGAGGAGGCTTTATCTCACCAGGCAGGTTATTATACTGCTTATTGAACCTTTTTATGAATTCTGAAATATCGTCTTCTAGCTTCTTCCTTATAGCATTGAACTTTGTGAGGACATACTCATGATTTCTCTTTTCACCCCACTTTTGTGTGAAAGAGTTTTTGAGTTCCTCACAGGTAGTGATGGAGGCATCGGGTAGGGCTTTAAACCATTTTCTAGCTTCTCCATCAAGGGATTGTACAAAGAGTCTCAAGACCACGTTTAGTTGTTCTACATTTAGATTCTCACCAAAAGCAAAGAAGGTTTCAATGTGTCTCCATGCAGTGTTTTCATCCTCCCCATTGAACTTAGGAAAAAGATTTAGGTAGTTCTAAGGCATATCAGTTAGAGGTTGAGGTATATCAAGAGATCCATATTTATTCAGTAAGAAACCCGGAACAATCATCTGAAGTAATGAAGGGGAGTTGAGATTTTCTAGAGGAACTTGGGCCAAAACCATAGTGGTTGGAGTGGCTAGATTGAGAGCAGGGTATGTAAGGATCTTAGCAGCAAATTCTAAGCAGTGAATGACCAGGTTGGGAGTTGGATGAGGAAGCTTCAAAGAATGATGAGATAGTAGCATAGGTAGTAGGGGTTTTCTCCTTCCAAACTCTCATGAAAATTAAATTCTTTGGGTCAAATACAGATGGGGTTTCTCTACTGAGAGGTATCTGAGCGAGTGTGAGGATTTCTAAAAGCCAAGATGATAAATGATAATGGGATTTGTGGAGTCGCCAAGGTGATGAGGATGCAATCAGTAAGTCTTTGCTCACCTACATAAAGAGTGCTTAACTTGTCGTATCCCAGGGGGAAAATCCTTCAATACGTTCCCCAACAACAGTGCCAGAAGATGTTGTCTCTTCTAGAGACAGCCTCAGATTGCTTACGAGACTAGTGCCTAGAACATCTAGATTTTGTGTGTCTCACATGATTCTCAGGAAGCTGGAGGCATCACACACACACACACACACACACACACACATATATATAATAAACAACCTGGGTTGGTTCATTCATCTAAAGGCGTAAGCCATGCATTTCTGGTACTTCTTCACATATACGACTCATATAAATATATGGTAAACTAGTGGAGGCCGGGTAGTTCAAGGACCTACAGTTTAATAAGCTTTAGCAGAGCAATGAGAGAGGATAAGAAGATAGAGTAACTCATCACATAGAGCTTGAAGCATCAGGAATTCTACACTTATTGCATAGAGCTTGAAGCCTCCAGAATTCTACACTTTTGAGCTAAAGGTAGACATAATGGATGAAAGAGGATGGGAGTGATGATTCATGGAGCGCAATTTTAAAGATATAATATCAAATATCCATACAGGCACATGCATTAAAGAATCAATACAAATGAATCTGTAAGAACATATGAAGCCTTTCTAGTAGCTACAATTACATGAATTCAGAGAGGAAACATGAACATAATGGAATTTAACAGAAGGATAACATATTGTAGTACTCGAAGGAGGAATCAACACCATTTTCTTAATATTCTGAAAGACACATATCATAAAATCATAGTCTTGAAAATAACATGTAGTTCTTTCTTTAGAATTTTGAACCATTGTGAACTGTTGCTTCCCCCTATTTATCTGGGGAGGGGAGCATTGAACAGTAATTACAATAAAATATCTCAGTCGAGCCTCAGCTGTCAGATCGACTAGCTATCTCGACCTAGGATGGTTCTGTGGCCCAAAAATGACTACAAATATAAATTTCTTCAATAAATGGTGACACATTACAGGAAAACGAAATAAGTCAATCAATCAGATGAACACGCCAACAAAATATCTCCACGCCCAACCCTATGATCATCTTTGCTTCATGTTGTTGCTTGCCCACGACATGGTCACCTATGTCATAAGTCGATTCCCGTCGCTTCTACCTTTACTACTAGGATCATTCGTTCTTCAAAATTGGGAGCAGTTGTTTAATGCCACAGTACAGAAGCAGAGGTCACCTAGGCGATACTTCGTCTTCCCTCTGCGTGGAGCACCATGCTGGGTCATCAAGTCCTCCGAAGCTTCCATGTCTTCATTTACTCTATATTTGTCAACCTTGAATTTGTGTCACAAGGGGCCTTTCTAGGTCAGCCCATGCCGATTTTGAATGTGACAACTTCTTTCTTAAATGCCTCAGCTATCGACCCACCACGCCTTTAAAGTTTTGTGTTACTTTATCGCAGAGTTATCGCATTGGGGTTTTCCATTAAAGGTCCTTACGGGATGGGAGTGCCTCCCCTTGACAATTGCGATCACCGATATGCGGGCTTGGGCCTTCCCAAGATATCAAAATCGACCATTACATAGTATTACCTTTGTATGCTCTGTTTGGTGACTGTGCTGCTAGATATATGCTAAAAAATACCCTCACCATCCTACTGAGCGGAAGCGAAATAGACGTCTTAATGCTCGTTGACTTAGGCCATTGATCGGGGCTAATTTAATCTGGGTCATTGATCCGGACCTACAGGAGAGGGCCTTTTTACCACATTTCATAGTGTTTTGCCGATAGTCCGAACATGAAACTTCCATAAAGCATGATACATAAAATATCGCATCTGGAACCAGGACTCGCATATTGTCATCAGAAAGGGAAAAGGGGCTTTAACACGGATTTATGGTGATTTTCGTTGTTTCAGACGCGATGGTTTATAGAATGTATCACATAAAATATTGCATCTGGGAGGTTTTTCGCACATCGCAATTGCAGGTCGGAAGGGACTTTGGCAGAGGAGGGACTTTGACGTGTGTGATCCACGATTGCGATATCAAAATCGGGGGGGGGGGGGGGGGGAAGAATTATCACAATCGGTGAGGAGTGGTGACGGGCGGATATGGTAATCAGCAGGGAAACTTTGTGATATGTGATATCAGCGGAGGAGGGAATCCATCGCAATTGATGAGAAGGAGTGGTGACGGGCGGATATGGCAATCAGCAGGGAAACTTTGCGATATGCAATATCGGCGAAGGAGGGACTCCATCGTAAACGGTGAGAAGTGGTGATGGGCGGATATGGCAATCAGTGGGGAAACTTTGCGATATGCGATATTGGTGGAGGAGGGACTCCATCGAAATCGGCAAGGAGTGATGACGGGCAAATATGGCAATCAACAGGGAAAATTTGTGATATGCGATGTCGGTGGAGGAGGGACTCCATCGCAATCGGTGAGAAGGAGTGGTGACGGGGGGATATGTATCACAAAAAGGGAAAAGGCCGGTAGCGATTATGGCTTGTGGGTCCCGACATTTGAAAAGGGTTTCGACATGATTTCTGAATGTTTTAAAATATTTCAAAGGCGAATGGGAAACACAACTAGAGTTGGATATACAAAGGGATTTCGGCTAGAGTTAAAAATGGGTCACTGCGGCTAGAGTTTAAAAAACAAAGGAGAAATGGAGTTTGTGAAAGAAATGGTTTTTAGAGAATATGAAAATTTCTCCAAAACTATTTAAGTTGGACCTGTTCTTCCCCTTTTAATCTCCAATTTGCAAAGCACATCAATCTCCTCTCTGTTCTTTTTCCCTCTTTGTACAACTAGAACTCTCTTTTCAGAAAGTGACAACAGGGGCAATAAAAAATAGTGTGTTAGTGACATAACATTATCAAGAAAAGCCACTAGCTATATTTAGTGATATATATATATATGGTTTGTTCAAAGATTTGTATGGGAAATTGGTGGTACATTATTTTTTCCAAAAGTGGTTTTTGTTTTTCATTTTTTATAAAATTTAAATTTAAGAGGTGTGAAAATCTCTTTTTATGCCTTTCTTTTTTTCGTCTCTACTTAATAAATCACACAAATTAACATAAATATTTAGACACCCCCACCCCCCAAAAAACCAAAAAAAAAAAAAAACCTTACCCTGCATTTAAATCCCATAGATTAGCATAATTCTGAGGTACAGACTTAAACATATTTTTTGTCTGTCTATATTTGCATCTATGAAACGTCAAAGCAAAATGATTTTTGTGCACTTATGGGAAATTGGCTTATTCAGCAAGGTTAACCTAATATATATAAAAATTGATTAAAATAGGCGGAGGGAGATATGGAATTCCTCGAAGGAAAAGAATAATCGAAGAGATGGGATTCGCCATTCAATTGTTTTATTCCGTGTCACTGAAGCGAAACGTACATTCGCAGACGATTTATACTAGTGCATCCTTCTGGTTTTTGGAAATTAAAGAAGTTGGGAATCATAGATAACCAGTTTTAATATTATGTTTCATAAGTTTTAATGCGCTTACTAAATAGTATTCCTTTCAAATATTTTTCGTTTACATAATATTCTCTGATATGCAGATTTATTTGCTAAATCCTTCTCTGTAAGCATGCTAATGATGTATATTTCGTCATGAACAGAATCAACGAAGTGTAGGGTAAATCATAGAATCAAAAGGCGCGACAATTTATTACATGCAGGCCAACAATTCCCTGATACATCCTTCAAATCTTACAATAATCCAGACCTTCATGCAGTAGAAAAGGAGTTATACCTTGGTTCCTTGTGCGAAGTTCGTACTGCATCAAAACCATGGCAGTTTTGGATGATCATGTTAAAGAATGGGAACTTTGATACAGAAGCAGCTTTATGTCCTGCAAACGGTAAAAAGAGAGGTCCTTTTAGAAAACCTAAAAAATTCCCCTGTTTCGGCAAAGGCTGCATGAACCAGCCCCTTGTGTACCATAATCCATCAAAGCTTCAATCAACAGGCAAATTGAAAGGAAAATTCTATGGATCATATGATTTGGATGCTGATTTCAAATCAGGAAGACAAAAAAATGTCTCTTATTATTCGGTGGTATGGGAGAAGAATCCTAAAACAGGGAGTTGGGTATTTCACCATACATTAAGAACTTCAAAGGAGTATCCATGGTTGATGCTGTATCTGCGTGCTGATGCTACTCGTGGCTACTCTGGAGGATATCATTATGAAACTCGGGGGATGATGAAGAAGCTTCCTGAGTCACCAAATTTTAAGGTGCGTTTGACCCTCAATATAACAAAAGGAGGTGGTGCAAAGGGCCAGTTTTATCTCACTGATATTGGGAGTTGCTGGAAAAATGATGGAAGGCCATGTGATGGGGATGTACAGACTGATGTTACTAGATACAGTGAGATGATCATTAACCCCAAAATTACCAACTGGTGCACACCAGGCAACCTTTCTCATTGTCCCCCTTATCACATCCCTGCCAAAGGTACCAAGATCTATAGAAATGATACAAAGCACTTCCCATATGCTGCATACCACTTATACTGCTCCCCAGGCAATGCAAAGCACCTGAAGAAACCTTTTGACATTTGTAATTCATACAGTAATCCACAGGCACAGGAATTAATGCAGTTATTGCCACATCCAGAATGGGCAGTCCATGGTTATCCCTCCAAGAGTGGAGAAGGATGGATTGGTGACCCTAGAACCTGGGAACTAGATCTTGGAGGCCTCTCCAGCCAATTATACTTCTATCAGGTAATTTCTTTCATTCATTGTATTAGTAGGTTTTTTGTGAAGTATCAATCACTATTATTGCTTACCACCTCTTCATTAAGCCCACTTTTATTAGCCATTTACATGTTGGCTCCTATTTCTTTCTTAAAGCAGATCCAAGTTAAATGCTCTATATTTGACTTACAAATGCTTTTATGGGTATGGTGTTACAGGATCGAGGGACGAAACCTGCAAGGAGAATATGGTCTTCTATTAATGTTGGCACTGAAATATATGCGACTAACAAGGTTGAAAAGGAAGAATGGACTGTTAGTGACTTTGATGTTGTTATTCCAGTGGCAAATAAAGACTAGGAATCAGTCAACATCATGAAGATGAAGTATTCTGCAGTAATAAATCCAACGGACATCTGGACTGAATCAAACTATTTCATTCAGTCATTACAGTAGCATTCGCTATGTTGCCAATTGGTTGAAGCCACTTTTGTCCTTGAGGTTTTCATACCGTCACATACTGTCAACAAATTCTGCATAAGTTATGCAATTTTTTGTGGGCCATTAAGGTATCAACAGACCTACTCCAACATAATTGTTGTCTGTTTGCTTGAGGTTTCCTATTCTAGTTCATTCAAATAAGTTTGAAATGGCCCCAAGACATATTAAGCTGGTCAGAGGCAGCACCATTTCAGTGGTTATTTAGCCTGATTTATGATTTAAATAATGATTATGATATCATTGCTCCACAAACTCAGCTTAAAAAAATACAATCTTATTGAACCCGGAAGAAAATTTTAAAGATAGAAATTTATGATTATATAATTTATATAATTTTAACAAATTTTAAAATAAAATAATTTTATCCCATAAAATTTGAGATCAATTTAAATATATATAAACCATATTTGTTCCAACTCTCACATCCTTTAACATATCAATTACACATCCTTTAACATGTCAATCACATTTCATGAAAATATAATGAATCACTTTTCTATTTACCTACTATTTCATTGTATAAGACAGAGTAAGATGAACGAAAACTAGCTTGAGCTCAGGCATTTTCATAGTTGAAATTAGGTTTTAAGTCATCCTAACACTTCTGAGGTTTGGCTGGCTTTATCTCGCTGATTGGTCTGGTCATCTTTTCAATGATCAACGGAGCTATTCCGCTCGTAAACTGCTCCTTAATGCAAATTCTTTTCGAAATCATCCCCATGCTTTTGAGGTTTAGCTGCTTTTTGTTATCATATATTTTAGTAATTAATAAAAACATCGTTAATATTTATATTTAATTCATAAAAATATAATTTCCTATCTTCAATTTTTAGTCACTGAGAGAGCTCAACTAACCAAATCTGTCTGCTCTCATCTCCACCTTAAAGAATCATTTCTGTCTCCCAATGCTCTTATTTTTCTTTCAAACATAAAGGCAGCATTTATATCATCTATAATTTTTATTTTGCAAAAAAACATCAAAACTTTATTTAAGCCAAACATATTCTTAAAACAGTTATTCAGATCTCTTAAAAATAAGTTTAATGCTTGGCAAGTTTACCAAATTCCATATTCATATGACAAGTTTTACAGATCTCTTAAAAATAAGTTTAATGCTAGACAAGTTTACCAAATTCCATATTCATATGACAAGTTTTACATTGGCCAACTTGACAGGTCCTTTAAAACCTAATTATAAAAACACACCGTTGATACTGCCCACAACCATGTTTTAAAATCAACTCTCACTGAACATTCCTTCAAAACCAAACAGTTTTGACCAAACTGAAATCCTTGCTCCTAACCCTTCAAACTCCACTTACCTTATTCATAAAACCTCATAATTCACCCCAATAATTTCAATATTGAAAATGGTACAAGCTGAATGACTCATAGAAACCTTTTATCTGCCCCCTGGGTCACTGAACTAGCCTTCCTATTTCCCTTCCCTTCCCTTGTTGCTTCGCCCCACCGACCCTGCCATTCCCTCTGCCTGCTTCCCTTCTTCATTTTTCCCCACTCCTTATTTTATATTTATTTTTTATTAACCTTTTTCCCCATCTTTTCTCTGTGATTAAAATACTGCAGCCTTTGATTTTCCATACTGCTGTTCGTCATTGATTTCATCACTGGAGAGGAGGCGGCCAAGCTGCAAGTGAACTTCATAGGGAACCCTGGGCAGAGTAGATCAGCAAATTAGCGAGTTTTTAGGAACTTGGCGTCTGATCTCATCTTCAGAGTGGCGATAACCACATCTCGGGCACCGATTTGCAATTGAGCAGTCAAGATCAAGAATTTTTTTATCAGCTGTTTGTAACAGCGGTGGACGACCTACTGTAATTCTCCAGAGCTGAAACGACAAAATTATCTCGGATTTTTGTTTTTTGGATGTGGCTTCCCCGCGGTGTGCAATTTAAGCGGCAGCCCAAGAGTTGTTGCAGAGATGGCAAGCTTATGAAAATGTAATCGACATCCAAATCCGTTGTTCTCTGATGGAGACATTCAGACAGAATGTTGGTCTTGAAAATCATGTTACAGCGGAGTCTTTGATCGAGGTAAGCTGAGTATTTACGAACCCAGAGAGAGCAATCGGAGTCCAGGGGGCTGGAGCAATCGTGGAATTGTAGCGACCTGATGGCGATTACTGTTGCATACATATATTTAAAAACGGGGATATTTGATTCTTAAAATATTCAGTCTTCTTTTCTTATGGAAATGATGCCCATTGGAAAATGACCATATGCCTATTTGGATGATGTATCTTGGTATTTTTATGTCTTGGGTTATGAAACACTACCTTGCAAGTTAGTCATGCAAACCCAGCTAAATTGGTCTTATTTATCACTTAATTGGAAGTGTAAGTCATCATCATTAGCCTTGTTTTTTAAAGCAATTTTTGCTTTTCCAACTTGGTTTTTTCAAGATGGGAAAAGTTTGTAAGAGTTCCGTGAGAAGAAAGCAGTATATGAATTTCGTAGAGAGGTTTTTCAGTTACAATCAATGGTAGTTGTTTTGTCAGCAGAGAATGTAACTCTTAAGAATAGGTTGCAAACTTCAATAGCTGAGAAAATCTAGAAGGTTGAACATTTGGAATCAACCATGGGAAAATATCTCCAGATGCTTGCAAATGAATTCTCATAGAAGATTGACCTCCTTGATGACTTGCAGGAGGAAATTGAGTCTTGTTCTGACTCAAATTTGAAGAAGCAACTAGAAGAGCAAAATAATCAACATGTTATGGAGATTGATTGTTTAAAAGGAACAATGTTGGAGCAATATCAACTTTTGAGGCAAGATTATGATGCCTTATCTCAACAACTAATTGAGAAGGTGGGGTCATTCAAAAGTTGCAACAAAGTAAGAAGGAAATTGAATTGGAGGTTAGTCGTCCTCAAAAATCTAATATGGAGACAATTGATGATGTTTATTGTCAGATGGATGATACAAATGATCATGAATCATCACACGTTATTGTTGCACCTAGTTTTGAACATCATACTACTGGTATTGGATCCCGATTGCTAAGCAAAATGGGATATACTAGAGGAGGACTTGGGAAGAATGGACAGGGAATTGTTGCTCCTATTAACCTTGTAGTGCAAACATCAAGAGCAGGTCTTGGATACGATCTTGGTGTTGCCTCATCACCTACATCCAATTGTGAGGTGCTTGAAGAAAACTCTCTGGTTGATTATGATAAACAGATTAAAGACATGGTTGCACTGAAGTTTGAGTTTGTAAAGGAAAAAACTAATCTATCAACACATCCTCATCAAAGGAAATTATCCAAGCATCAACATTCTTGGTCAATTACTAGTCCTACATTCATATCATTACAAAAGAGACGTGAGAGAATGAATCATGGACCAGTGCTGACCATCAAGATCGTTTGTGGATGGGTCGATGGATGGTCATGGCATCAATTGAACCAATGCTTGCAAAATTCATATCGTCATGTTGCATCATGGTTCATTGTTGATTCTCATTGTTCCCTCAGTTGTGTTTCATGGGGGAATTTCGCTGACAATGGAGACTATTGATTCTCACTCCTTCCATAGTTTTGTTTTAGGGGGGCAAATCAAATGGTGACAGATACTTTTGCTTTTATCAGTGTGATGGTGATAGTGTTCAGACAACTTTTGGGGTGTTGTTGTACGACATTTGCTATACCTACAGGGCTCATTGTTTGTTTGTTGGTTGATGGTGTTGCTTCTGTTTGAAGCCTTTGTTCTGGTTCTTTACTGGCGCCTAGTTTCTTTGAAGCATTTTTTGGAAAAGTTGACAGTGTTTTCCACTCTTGTGCCTCTACAACAATCCTACTTTAGAGATTGACTGACCACATTAAGGTTTCACAACTTTCATCTTCAAAGTTTTGGTACTTCAACATTTCATACTTCTTGATTGGAGCAAGCCTATGTTCTTGCCATTTAGTGGATCGTTATGGGATCTACAATTTCAGCTCCATGATAATTTGAGCACTGACATCTTTCTCTCATTTGGGGGGGGGGGGAGTTTTTTCCCGCGATTTTTTTCTCTTTCTCTGCTTGTGAGAGTTTGTACATGGGTACCTAATCAGGCCTCGTTGTCGGGACTCATTCTTTGTTTTCTTTCTTCTTTAGATACTCCTTATGTTTCGCTTAAGGGGGGGGGGGGTGTTAGAGTTTACTTTTCCAATGCTTCATTTCCTTATGAGCTAAGTATGGTGAGTCATAAGCTCACATAGGGACTTGCATGTACCCAGTTGTCGTGACTTTCTTTAAGTGACACTGGCCTTTCTCCATTGCTATATAATGGAGGTCTTCTATGCACTTTTACACATCTTTATGAGTGATTCAATACTTTTACAATTATCTACTATTTTTCTCCTTTATGCATTTGCTTTTTCCTCTCCCCATACTTTACTTTCTTTTTTCTCTCTTTCCTCATTTTTATCCTTTTATTTCGTTATTATCATGAATAGAAACTAGCCTTTTAGTACAATCATTTTATCTTTTTCATTATTATCTTGATTATAAATTCAACCCCTTTATCAATTTACCCTATCCTAATTAATTGAATATAAGTAATAAGTCAAAATTTCCATTATTAAGTGAATCTGGAGTCCTGTCTACTCACATCCGATCATGTTATCAATGTTTTAATTTTTAATTATTTATTCCTTGAAATTATAGTAAAAACCTTTTTAATTAATATATTTTAATTTTTAATAAATACATTTTTCACTTTGTCCCACGCGGGCAGCTCAATTGATGATTGAATTAATGTGAAATTTATGAAAAATGAGAGATCCGAAGTTCAAATCCCCTTGGTTGTGACTCGGTTTACGGAGAAAACAAGTCATAGACCTCTAATTACTTGCCAAACAAACTGCTAAGTTCCTTCAGATACCAAAAAAAAAATACATTCTTCAATTTTACTTTTTAATACTTTAAAATTATAATAAAAATAATAATTTTTAATTAATAATAAAAATATGTATACTTTTATTTTATTCTATAAATTATGGTCATAGCCTTATTAATAAAAATTATATTTTAATAAATACATTTCAAATTTATTTATTTCACTTTTTAATTTCATGAATAGTTCCAGTATTAATTTCTTTTACTTAATTTTAATTTAAATTGTCAAATCCTTATTATTCTTTATTTTTAATAAATACATTTTTAATATCTTCATTATTTTTTAATAAATATATTCCTAATTATTATCTTTATTTTACTTGATCTTACTTTAAATTGTGGTTAAAATCTTTCTTTAGCTTTATTTGATTTAAATTGCGATGAAATTATTTTAATTAATATCTTATATTTTATAAAAATATGTTTACTCTTAGTTTATATTATTTTAATCATCCCTTGGTTATTGATCTTTTCAGCGTTTATATAATAGTTATACTAATATTTACTAGTTGATTCTTTCTTTATAATTACCCCAACACTCTTTTCCAATCTATAATGTTTTACTTGAGTCTCTCGGTGGTGAGGCCACTCGAAATGTAGAACATTAGTAAACTCGCACATAACATATATCTAGAAATCTATATCAACATGACTAATGACTGTGGAAATATACACTCACAAATATATTTATATTTTTTCGATTATATAATTTTAAATGTTAGTTGTTTAATTTTTCTATGTATTGTTTTTTTATTGCAATTGGATGGAGTTTAAAATAAGTTTTAAATGCATAAATGAATTCAATATTTTGAAAAGATTCTATGATATTTGACTTATACAGATTTCGTAATTTAAATTTGTGATTTGAATAAAATCACTATTAATCCTTTTTAAAGAAACAAATATTGAGATTATATTGAAAAAGTTGGACCAAACCGATACAATTCTTCTGAGAACAAGAGTTATCATGACTCCTTGAAGGTTTGGGATAGAACACGCAGGATCATCCAAAACCTTGCAATAGAACCCCATAATACAAAAATATGGTTCCAATTCCAACTAAAAACTTTCCAGAAGACTCCAAAAATCCATATGTATTTGCATCCCATTTTCATCTTAGAATCATTTTCACTTGGATTGACTTCTTATCATCCTTGGAGAGTGAATTTTTATCTCTTTTCCAACTTGGGTCCATCCCAAGTTTTCTGGAGAGTCTGTATTATCAATGATCTTTATTTGATCTCTACTAACATCATCTTTCTTTGACACAAAGAAAGCTCATCACCATCCATTTGGTTCGCCTAAGGAGGGGCACGATCAAACTTGTTTCCTGAAGAAATGTCATCAAAGGGAAATGGGCAAAGAGTTACCCATCTCCAAAATTGGATGCATACTGTCGAAATCCTTTTCCTTAAGAGAATTCGTCTAAGAAGCATGTAGGGAAGAATTCATTTTACTATCTTTTAATGAAATGTCAGAAGTCTCTACATTACTTTTTTTTTTAACTTGGTTTGTTGCTAGAAATTTTAACTCTTTTTGTAATTTGTCTTCTTTGTTAGGAGTTGGAGGAAGATCTTCTTTATAGATTGTGTAGTGATCTCGATTGGCGCCCTCCCACCAATGAGGTTTACGACTAGTATTCTTAGCTTTATTCTTCCCAACTTTGGGATAAGATTTGAGAGAATGGTTAGTCTCATAGTAGGATCTACAACAAAAAAGATATATTTTTGTAATCTATTTTTTGCATCCATATATATATATATATATATATATATATATATATATATATATATATATATATATATATATGGGACATGTTAGCTTAATTTCAAATGGAAAACCTTTGCTAAATCTGTTTCCACACATATGTGGGCTTTAGGTATAATTTTGTATCATCACTTCGACAATAGAAATTGCCTAAATCGTTACCAATTGCAGTCAAAGTTGGCATGATTCCACAGATGCAAAGGAATATTAGGGAGCCTTACCCAAACCGGAGAAGTCGATATTGAAATAGTGAGGGAGCACGAAGACTTCACTAAATGAACCTCTCACATATCACGTGCGTTCATGGCATACTAAATAATACCCTTAATTTGACTACATATTGGAAAATACCTATAAAAATCATATTATTTAACTCCCTACCAATACGAACCCAATACACCTTCCCAATTTAAAAAATCCATACATTCACTAGATATTGTAGGTATCCATTTTTTCATTAACATTTTTTATATCCCATTATATTTTTTAATTAACTTTGAGCTCTATTTTTTATATCTACCAATATAAAAACCCTTTACCCCCTAATATATGCTCAATATATTTTGTCATTTTTTCCTCATTATATATCCCCCAATATGAATGCACATGGTATGGTATTGCTCCCCTAATGAAGCCCCCATGTGAGGGGATTGAAGGAGGCAAACCAAGGTTGCATAGAGAGCCATGTGTTGCCCCAAAACCATGGACCAGAGCTAGAAATTAATGCTATGTTTTCAACTTTGTCAAATACAGCAATAAAAAACCCCTTTCCAATGGGTAGATGTTCAAAGCATTAAAAATTAGAGGCCTTCACTTCTCAGAAATCCAAGAATGAAGATCAATGAGCTTTAGCCACAAACCATTGAACGTGCAAATCAATCCAACTTTTGAAAAAAAATTGCCTCACAAAGAGCCTCAGCCACCACTGGCACCTCAAGCACATGGGCTTCAAATATCGAGATCACAGAGGAAATGGGTCTAGAAGCAGATTTCATAATGTTACTGATAGGAGGAGAAGGCGACCTTGGGGAGGGAAAGAAGAAGTGACCCTCACAATGTAACAGAAGGATAAAGGGGTAGAAGTAACAACCCCAAAATTAAAGAGGATGAAGCTGCATGAGAGCTGCCAACAATCAATTCCACAATTGGAGTCTTGATTCCATCCATTGGAGCAGAAAATTTAGAAGAAATCATCCCCAGGTCTGTAATCCTCGATAAGGAGGGCTTGATAGGATGAAGAGGCAATGTGATGGACACGACTGATGAATAATAGGATGAGCTAGATGACATAAGAACCATGAAACCACAAAGAGAAGAGGAGGGGCATCCAGTTAGGGTCGAACTCTAACCGCCGCAACATATGGGGAATGCTTCACCATGTTTCACTTCCAATATTTTTATCTTATATTAAAATCACTATTAATTTTAACTAAAAACTGTAACATTAACTTTATTTTTTTAATAAAATAAAATATAAAAGTCATAAATATAAAAAAAATATAATTATAATTATTTGAACGAAATCACAATTTCTCTAAATGTAGGCTTTTGTGATTCATGATCATATATCAAGTCTCTTATGGATAAATCACAAGGAAATTTTTATGGTCGACGCGTTTCAAACCAGTTACTTTGGTTCATCATCGTAATTTATATGTTTGTAACTAAAAACATTATTTCATGACCAAATTTTGAGAGATATTGTTTTGACATTTCTTTGTTCATCTGAGAGAAGCTACCATGACATTGTTCATTCTCTTCCATTTATTTTTATTTTATATAATTGAAGTCCAGATATGCCATTTAGTCACATACATACATATTAATTTGGGGGATATATATATATATATATATATATATATATATATATATATATATATATATATATATATGACTTTTATTTTTATTATAAGTTAAATATATATTATATGAATTATTTTTTGATAAATATTTATCGCTTTTAGATAATTTATAAAAATTTAAATATGGAGATATTAAATATAAAATTATCAAGTGAAATTAAATAATTTGAGAAAGTTAATATTTATAAGAAAGTTAGTAAAAGTTGTTAAGTGGGTTTAGCTTAGAGAGTTGATGGGAGGAGTGTTTCCTCCCTACCTAAATTCAATTTGTGCAAGTGACATGTTGAATTTTGAATGAATATATGGTGTAAAGGTCTTTATCCTTGTGTCAACAAATGCCTTGAGCTTGTGTGAAATTTGGCCTCCCTTAGTGCTAACATCAAAATGAGTGGAAGTGCCCACTTGGTTTTCGTAGGATGTGCATTTCATGGAAAAAATAAAGTGAGTACATATTATAAGTGAGAGAGCATAACTAATACTTAAGTAGGGTTGTGTAGTTAGAACAACTAGGTAAATTTCAATGATAAATGCATAAGCATAACAACATGAATACAAATATCCTAGTGTAATATACGCAGTTACCATTATATATTACAATGTACATGAATACTTAGCCATGCAATTTTATTCCAAAACCAAAGGATAAGTTGTGAAGGTAGCCTTAAGCACTATAAGACTATAAATATGTTGTATGACAATGGAGCTTAGGGAGGAGGAAGAAGAAGTAAAATGGAGTTGAGAAGATTTATATATACATTAGTTCATAAGAATATGCTACAAGGTGACTCTTATAATTGGCAATTGTATTTTTTTATCAATGATGCCACATGTTTGGTAGTATATGGCCATTTGACGTAGGTTTGCACAAGGTATATATATGCTAGTGCATTATTGATAGTATAAGGGTATGAAACAACTTTTCATTGAATATGCACATCGCGGGACTTGCTTTGAAATATTTTTACACAAGGCTTACAATGTGACCTTATATTGGCACTTAGATGAATTAGTTTTGTGGAAAAGGTTCCAACTAACCCTATGCCTAAATTAGTCAAATTTCTCTCCTAGTTAGAAATGTACCCTTTATGTTTCTATGGAGGTTGTAGTGAGTGAATAAATACACAATACCATAAGAATTAAGGATGGAGTGGACTAGCTACTAATTTTAGGATACATAACTATGAAACCCTATAGTAAGAAAAGGGAGAGAGATAAAACAAGGAAAAAATGTCGCCATATTAATTAGGGCTTGAGGTTGATTATGTTTTTTTGTGTAAGTTGGAAAAAGGTTATATTAATTTTTAGAAAAAGGATATATATATCTCTTTGTGGCCATTGGATTTCCATTGGGGAAACCATACCACTAGCACAAAAGTAGTAACAAAATAAAAAATATAGCAGTATTAAAAAGTCTAGTAGTCTAGTATTCGAGTTGCCTGTGAGTTGGAGAAAAGAAAAAGGAAAAAAGAGTTTTGTCCAATATATAGTGTGGAGCTTGTTTCTTACCACTTAGTGTCAATATTGAAGACATGACCCAAATTATGACACAAACCATCAAAATGAACCCAGGAAAAACAAAACTACCCCAAGCCCAAGCCCCATAACATAGACTCATAATGAAAGAGATATTTCATTCAACCAAAAAGAGATTTGTCCCTCTATCATGTAAAAACGCCAAGAGAAAAAAAAAAAATCCAAGAAAATTGAAAGCTCAAAGGGCTTTTGTTGTTGGCCCACCAGTTCACTAGTTCTTCACTTGAGACACATGGAATTAATACCATTTTAACAACAAGGTTGTATTTCAACAAATATAGATTTTTGACACTATAAAAATAATGAATGTTGTAGCAGTGTAACAATTGTGTGGTGTCATAAAAATGTAAGATTAGGGATGTCACATCAATGTAATAGCAGAGGTGTCACATTACTGTAACAACAAGGGTGTCACAACAATGTAACAATAGAGGTGCCATAGTAGCTTTGTCACAACATTGTAACAACTAGGGTGTCACAATAATGTAGCAATAGAGATGTCACAAAACTATAACAGTGAGGGTGTCCTAAAAATGTAACAATAGAGATTTGTAGTAATAGGGGTGTCACAACAATATAATAATATAGGTGTTGTAGCAATATAATAGAAAAGGTGTTGCAACAACAATGTCACGAGATTGAAACTACATGGGTGTTGCAACAATGTAAAAATAGAGTTGTTGCACTAATGTTGTCACGATACTATAATAGAAGGGGTTTCCTAGCAACATAATAGTAAGGGTATCACAACAATAGTGTCACAACAATGTAACAATAACAGTGTCATAGAAACACAATAATAGAGGTGTTATAGAAATGGTGTCTCGACACTATAACAATCGAGGTCCCATGTCAATGATGGAGATACATAACTAAATATATATGGATGATGCCAAAAATCTAACCATTTCCCCCTACCTATCATGAGGGATTTTTTGTCATGTCTTGTGCATGCACAACAAAGATTCTTGGTGGGTGAGGTAATCAAAATTATCCTCCAAACAAGTACATATTTTACCATACAACAAGAGCGAGTGGAAGAAAGAAACTTTCGATTATAGATGCAGTTTCTAGATTTCAACCAAAATATTATCATCTAGCATTGAAGATACATTTGTTTCTATATTGTAAGCTTATTTTAAGTTGAATTTTCCAATTTCCTTGTATCCCCGTCTAAATTTGTCTAGACTTTGTTGTATTTTAATTCTCTATTTATAATCTCCTCCCAAAAGATTTCCCATGTTCTATTTCCATTTGCTTGACACCATTTCTCTTTCAGAATACATGTTCTCCATTTTTATTGCTCCTATGGAGGTTTCCAATAGCTTGCAACTTTGAGGTGCCCTTTCCAGCTCATACTATTTTGTATGCTCCACACATTTTCTAGGTCCTTCAACTTAGGAATTTGATTCCATGAGTCCTCCCAAAATAAGGCATGGTTTCCCTCTCTTACTTCCTATACTCTATGATTTTGTATAAGACATATATTCAACCACACTGAATTCCATAATGTGAGCCTTTATTCCCCCTTCAAATTTGATTAATCTTTGTTTCTTTCTGTTGGGGATATATTTCTTTCTCTCTAGCTTGCTCCATAGCTCATTTGGGGAGTGAATCCAACACCACTAGGTTTTGGTAGCCAAGATTTCCTTAGTATTTTGGATCTCAAAGGCTCAAACGCCCCTTCGTTTTTGGTAGGCATACCTTTTCACATGAAAAAATAGCCTTGATATTATCCAACTTCACCCCACACCCCCCACAAAATGACCTTTGAATATTGTAAATTTTCTTGATGACTACTTTCGGAGTAGTTAAAGTAGAGAGCAAATAAATAGGTATGGCTTATATGGATAATTTCAACAAAATCAGTGTTCTAGATATATTTAAGGTTCTAAAAGTCCAACTTGCAACCTTATTCTCAAAAACATTTAGGAGGTATTCCATCAAGCATGATGGAGAGCTCTCTCCAACAAAGGGGCATGTAATGCCCTAAATTATTTAGAGACAATAACAACAACACTAATAACAAATTACTTAATATCTAATAAAAAGGGATAGAACACAAAAAATAAGGGATGGGAAAGGAAAAATCAAGATAAAGAAATAATTAAAAATGAAAAAGTGGATCCTAGAGATCAAATTCTTTAGGATAGACGGATTTTATATAAAGATTAGAGAGAAGAAGAAAGGCATATCTTTGTCTTAGGGGAAACAAGCTAAGAAATATAGCATAATAGTAAATTGAGGTTTTGGGGTGTCCAATTGTATAAGTATATGGTGCAGTTGAGCATATGGTTGGTTGTAGAGTCATCCTCCATACATTGTTTGCAATCAATAATATAGGTATGCAATAAAAATCAAGACATTGTTAGTAAGTGGATTCTTTGCCTTGTAGTTAAGTCCCATCACACCTTGTCATTTCATTTATAGATCATTACTATGAATTTCTATGTATATCATTAAACAATAGATCATGCCATTACATTTGGTATCTGAGCCAAGTTCATTCTCTAGGACCTATGATTCCTCTTACCTTGCTAAAATGGGTTTATATAATAAATTAAATTATAAATATATGTCAATTTGAAGACTATGATAAAACTATAATTACAAATAATTTATAATAAATTTCCAATTATATTGGTGTAGTATGAAGGTGACAGAATAAGACCAAAGAGAGGTTCACCTCTAATTCCTATACAATAATTCTAGATATGACAACATGTTTGTACTATATATATATTATAGGTGGACTAATAGATGTATGGTTAACAAAATATTATATATCTATATATTTATTATGTCTTACTATACAATGATTTTTTTATAATAAAGATTTGTTTAGAACATATGGTAGATTTATTTTTCTTTACAAATTTTGAAGTTAGTGTATAAGTTTGGCGTTAGCTTTGGATGTTGCAAGATATTTGATGGATCTACACATTTGGAAAGGGTAAATTGACCTTAAATCAAGGTGAATGAATTGCTTGGCAAGTGGAATAAGTATTTCCCTAATTTCCTAGCGTCCAAGAATACAAATTTACTTCCTCTTTGATCAAAATATATTGATTAAATAGTGCACACTAATGACATTGTTCGGTCCCTATAATACTAGTGTGTCCCCCTTATTGTTATTGTTGTGCCCATGTAGCCCCCATATTATTATTGTGGTGCCCCATAAAAGCCCACTATTGTTATTGTTGTGCCCTTACATTATTATTGTTATGTAGGCTCTGATTATATTGTGACCCCTTAGACTCCTATATATAAAAAGGAGGTCTTTTCATTTGTATCATCCAAGAATTGTTCATTTATGCAATGTAAATGAGGTTTCTTTCTCTAAAAGGATAACCATTAAGTCATTGATGTATTTTTTCTTTGAGCTAGTTACATAACATTGGTATCAGAGCTTTGGATTCAAGGTTTTCACTTCTTCAAAGAAGCCATCTTAGAATTTTCTCTATAATTGTTTTTCTATGAGGCTTCAGAAGCTGAAATTTTGACCACGTGGAGATAAAATCATGTTGAAATTCTTTAAACATTTCAGATCTTGTTTAGCTATATTTTCAGAGATATGATCTAAGGAAGTTAGGGTTTTTGCATGCTCCATAATTCAATCTCAAACAGGTGACCTAGGAAAAATCATCATAAATTTTGTTTCAAACATCGGATTTGAATTCTGGAAGAAGTGGCTAAAAGTGAATGAACTGCAGTTTTTCTTGTATCAATTTCAGGGTTAAAGGTTGAAACAATAACACGATGAATCCCTTACAACTTTGATCTACTAAACCATTCCATAATCAAGTCATTGTAGGAGATTTGGAATAACTATTTCTTGAAGAATATAATCTCAATTAGACTTGTGGGATTGGAAAGAATACTCAGAGAGATACCATACGAAGAAATCTCAGAACTTAGAGATCCAAAATTACAGAGTTAAAACCATTTCAAGATCTATCTCTTAAAAGAAAGAAAAAGGTGTGCATTTTTTTAAAAATTGCCTAACATTTCTTTAAAAAATCAGTTTTGAAGTGATTCCAAGGGCATATTGAAGCATAGATATTAGTATTGGGTTCTAAAATTCCTCCTAAGAAAAATAATTCTATACCCATTAAGCCCTCAGAAAGCTCTACTATGATGCACATGAAGAGGAAGAATTGCAGTATGATATATCAAAGTTACAAGATCAAGTGCAACAAATTTCGCTCTCACAAAGAGCAACCAAAGATGACCTGAAAGGTGAAATGGATGGTTTAAAAGGAGACATGGATGGTTTAAAAGGTGACATGAATGGTTTAAAATCAAACATGGAAGGTTTGAAGGGAGGTTTGACAAAGTTGTTGCAAGAAAGGCTTCCTGGTGGTGACAAGGTAATCCATGAAAATCATGATGAGGACAAAAGGAATATGAATTACAATTTTGAAGACTCCAATGTGGAGTTTATGAACCACCACATTCCAAAGATAGATATGAGGAATTTTGATGGCAAGGATCTGGTAACATGGATACTAAAGATGGAGCAATATTTTGATTTACAGGGTGTGCAACCTCACAAAAGGTACGTATTGCATATTTATATTTAGAACCAAATCAATTTTTATGGTATAGATGGCTTTGTTCTTGTAAACCACTTATCACCTGGTCAATTTTTATGGAGTAAATGATAGAAAATTATGAAGATACAAAGAGGAACACCTTATTTAGACAATTAATAAATCTTAAACAAAAGGGTTCAATGACAGAGCACATTGAAGGCTTCCAAAAATTGAATATTAGGGTGATTGATATTCTAGAGGAGCATAGGATTGATATCTTCATAGGGACTTTAAAAGATAACATCCAACATGAGGTTTACCTTTGGGAACCTGATTCATTGGAGAAGGCATTTAGGGTGGCAAGAAAAGTTGAAAGAAAAATTATGGCAACAAAGAAGTCTACCACTCACAACTATAAAGATGGAAGTTTTATTGCTCCTAGTCTTCCACAACCTACAAGGTTGACGCTACAACAATTGGAGGAAAAAGAGAAAATTTGATTTGTTAAAGTTGTGATAGAAAATACACTAAAGGTAATAAGTGTGTTGAGAAGAAATTATTCTACATAAATTGTGAAGAGGAGGAAGAAAAGGAACAAGAAACATCAAAAGAGGAGGATATACACCAAGAACCAACCCAAGAGAAAGAAGAAATGAATCTGACCATATCTTCTAATTCATCAGCAATAATGACCACTCCTCAAACTCTCAAGATAGAAGGATATATCAAGAAGAAAAATGTAATAGTGTTAATTGATTTAGGTAGTACCCATAATTTTATTCATTGTAAGATAGTCAAGGAATTGAATTGCTTCCTATATCCAGCATCAGAGTATCAAGTGATGGATGCAAATGGAGGAACTATAAATTTCTCCAGAAAGTGCCATAATATCAAGCTAACCACGGGGGAATATGTATTGAATATTCCAATTCTTTCCATTCCAATGGTTTGTGTTGATGTTGTACTAGGAGTCCAGTGGTTACGATCTTTGGGGACGATATCTTTCAATTTTCAAAAACTTTTCTTGAAATCTTGTTGGGAAGGAAACAAATTTCAATTAAGGGGTATCGTAGGGAAACCAAGAAAGATAATAAGCTATAATGGTATGAAAAATCTTATGAAGAAATAACAACGGGGCATAATTGCACAATTATGCTCAGTAGGGGTTCAAACATCAAAGTCATCTACTCTTCAGATCTCTAAAAAGTCTTGGCAATCATTCCAAGGTGTTCGAGACTCCCAAAGGCCTCCCACCTATTCATGATCATGATCATATGATTCACTTGATTTGAGGAATTGTTCCTCAAAACATCAGGTCTTACATATATCCTTATGCCCAAAAGAGTGAAATTGAACATATGGTTGCAAAAATGTTAGATGTTGGTATAATTCAACCTAGTCAAAGTTCTTTCTCTGTTCCAGTAGTATTGTTGCACAAGAAGGATGGATCATGCCAATGTGTCCATATTTTAGGGAGCTCAAAAAGCTCACTATTAAAGATAAATTTCCCATTCCTATCATTGATGAATTACATGGAGAAATTTACTTAACTAAGCTAGATATTCATTCAAGATATCATCAAATTAGAATGAAGACTGAAGACATTCTAAAAACAACATTCAAAACTCATGAGAGTCATTATGATTTTTTGGTCATGCCTTTTGGCCTTACTAATGTACCTTCCACATTTCAAGGTTTGATGAATTCCATTTTCAAACCCTTCCTTAGAAAATTTGTGTTAGTATTTTTTGTTGATATACTAATCTACAATAATTATTGGAAGGATCATGTTCAACATGTTGACATGGTATTCAAAATATTGGAGGAGAAACAATTATATGCAAAAACCTCCAAATTTCTTTGGAGTACAGGAGGTGGAATATTTGGGTAATATTGTATCTCATGAGGGTGTTAAGGAATACCCTAAAAAAATTAAATCCTTTAAGGAATGGAAAATCCCCACAAGCATAAAGCATCTTTGACGATTTCTCGGATTGACAAGGTATTATTGCAATTTTGTTAAGAATTATGGGAGAACAACGACACCTCTAACATCATTATTGAAGAAAGATGCATTTTCTTGGACTCCAGAAGCAACGAAGCCCTTTGAACATCTTAAAGAGGCAATGTGCCAAACACCGGTCTTAGCTACGCCAAACTTAACAAAGACTTTCATTGTGGAATGTGATGCTTCAGGAAATGGAATTGGTGTTGTTTAATGCAAGAAGGAAGACTTTTTTCTTTTGAAAGTCGTCCAATGAAAGGAAATTATTTAAATAAACCTATTTATGAGAAGGAAATGTTGGCAATATTACATGCACTAAACAATGACGACCTTACCTAAGGAGAAGACACTTCAAGGTGAAAATAGATCATAATAGTCTTAAATACTTTTTGGAACAAAGATTATCTTTAGAAGAGAAGCAAAAATGGGTGACAAAGATGTTGGGTTATGAATTTGAAATCATCTACAAAAAAGGGAAGAAAAATGTTGTTGCAGATGTACTCTCAAGAAAGGATGAGGATGTGGAAGCATTACTTTGTGCCATTTCTACTAGCCAACCTAATTGGATAACCAAAGCAAGGTATGAATGGAAGAATGATGAAGAGGTGTGGTCACTCATTCAAAAGTTGTAGCAAGATCCCAGTATATTTGATGCATTTAACTGGAAAAATGATTCATTATGGTACAAAGGTCACTTATATCTTGTAAGAATTCCCAACTCAAACAAAAGATTCTTTTTGAGTTGCACACCTCACACTTAGGAGGGCACTCAATTTTTTTTTTAAATTACCATAGGGTCAAGAAGGAATTTTTTTGGGATGACCTTAAATATGATATTCAAAAGTTTGTGAAAGAATGTTTGGTTTGCCAAAAAAATAAAGTTGAGACAATTAAGACCCCAAGTCTATTACAACCTTTAGTCATTCCAAGTCAGCATTGGGAGGAGGTCTCAATGGAGTTCATCACAGGTTTACCCACATCTAAAGGAAAGAGTGTCATCATGGTGGTAGTTGATAGAATTACCAAGTATGCACACATTTTTGCATTATCTCATCCTTTTAAATCCAATCCAATTGCTACTACATTTATGGAAACAATTCAAAAGCTTCATGGTAATCCAAAGATTATAGTAAGTGACAGAGATACCATTTTCACTGGAAATTTTTGGACCAAATTATTTTCTTACCTTGGTACTTAATTAGCTCATAGCTCATCTTCTCATCCTCAATCTAATGGGCAAACTGAGATAGTGAACAATTTTTGGAAGGATATCTTCATTGCTTTCTATCTAATAAACAAACACAATGGGTCAAGTGCTTATCTCTAGCTGAATGGTGGTATAACACTCCCTTCCATACTGCAGTTATGGAACTTTATGGATATCATCCACCATCCATCACATCGTCTTTAAAATAAAATTTTAAGGTTCAAGCAGTGGAAGATCACATCGAGCATTAACAAGAAGTTCTCCAACTCTTAAAGGATAACCTCAATCCAGCGCAGAATCGAAGGAAACAATAGGCAGATTAACATTACAGTGAAAGAAGTTTTGATGTAGGTGATTGGGTATTTTTACGGATACAACCATACAAACAAATGTCTCTCAAGCAAGCTAAGAAGGCTAATAAATTATCACCCAAGTACTACAATCCTTACAAGGTGATGCAAATAATGGTACTATGGCATACAAATTGGAGCTACCTACATCTTCCCGAGTACACCTAGTTTTCCATGTTTCATGCTTAAAGAAGGTTAGTGGTGACAAGCTTCCAGTTCAAACAATGTTGCCCGAACTTGACGAAGAAGGAAAAATCATATTTGAGAGTGAAGTAGTCATGGAAATAAGGACCCGACAACTACAAATCGATCAATTTCATAGTATCTCATTAAGTGGAAGAACTTACCTGCTGAAGATTCCACATGAGAGGATGAGAATTTTATACAAAAAAATCTAGAACTACTCAAACATTGAGGAAAACACTTTTAAAGGAGAGGAGCATGTTAAGTCCATATAAATCTAATGTATCCCCCTTATTGTTATTGTTGTGCCCATGTAGCCCCCATATTGTTATTGTGGTGCCCCATAAAAGTCCTCTATTGTTATTGTTGTGCCCTTACATTATTATTACTATGTATTCTCTGATTATATTGTGACCCTTAGACTCGTTTATATATAAAGCAGGCCTTGACATTTGTATTATCCAAGAATTGTTCATTTATGTAATGTAAAGGAGGTTTCCCCCTTGAAGAGGAGGATTTTTAAGTCATTGATCTATCTTTTCTATGAGCTGGTTGCATAACAGACATAATAAATTGTTTATTGCTCATCATAACATCTTAGTGGGAAGAAATTCTAGAATCTCAACTTGTATTAGTTCAATGGGCTCAACGAAACAAAATGTCATGAAATTCACTATGTGTATTGTTTCAACATCCTTGCACGAGATTCCATTCCATTTAAAGGTTTTACAATATTTGGAAAAATTTCACCATTGCAAATATAATATAATTTGATCAAACATATTCCATTCAATCCCATGACCTTCTTTGGGAGAGTGGCTACAGAAGTTGCATTGACACTCTCCCATATTTAACATTAACATTTGTCACTTTCATTATATAGTAACAGGGAAAATTTAAGGGCTAATTTTTGTAGGTGGGCTAATTTTCCATGCATTTTCCAAAAAAATATGTGCCAATTTCTTTTTTCCTAAAATGATTCCCCCAAATTTTATAGTATAAAATTATTTTACCTCAAAAAATCACCAACATTTTATAGAGTATATATAAAGTCATAAATTTGAATATTTTTACAATAATGTTATCAAAAATCTATAATTTGCACATTAAAAATTGATAAAATTCACTAAAAATTCTAAACTTGAAATAAATTTTCATCCTTAAAATATTCCATGCATAACAACACTTAATCACAATTATATATAAATTTGATTTTTTCCACTAAATGGTTTTTTTACCATGACTTTTCTAAAAAGCAAATCTTGTTTCACATAAACGGTCCCCTTATCTTGTTACTGACAAAAAAAAACATAAATATTGACTTTTCTAAAAAGCAAATCTTGTTTCACATAAATGTTCCCCTTATCTTTTCACTGACAAAAACAGAAATAATGTGTTTGATTTGCTTAACTACTTTTAGTTAATGGAACTTCCATAATGAAAGGTTATAGTATATGAATAAATTCCGGATAGAACAGTGCAAAATCACATTAGTGATAACAGAATAAAGATTTATGACAATTATTTTAAGAATTGGATTATACTAATACAAGAAATAATCTAGTGATAACAGAAAATAAAGATTTATGATAATTATTTTAAAAATTGGATTATACTAATACAAGAAATAATCTAAGGATTGCAAAGTTTAAGTGAAGGAAAAAATCGAGCAAAACACCCTTTTAAAATGCTATAATTGGACATTGGTTAAACACAAGGATACAATAATACGAGGGGTAGAAATACATCAAGAAAGAGTATTTATAAGTTAAAAGAAATTTAATGAGGATCATTGTAAGTTTATTTAATATAGTTTATTTAATATCCTTATATTTAATAACGAAATATATATTTATATATATATATATATATATATATGATAAATATAATGACATATATATTATTAGAAATGTGGTAAGTTTAAGTCAAATGAAAATATCTCTCTCATTTTTAACATTTGTTTATTTATTTTAAGTTTTTTTTGTGAAACAATATAATTTATAAAGAGAAATCTATGTAGAGAAAGTTAACAGAATGATATTATTTTGATGTATTTATTTATTTAATTTAATTTTGGTTCTTAAATTTTTTTTTACTATATTAAAAGATTTTTATAAAAAATAATCGTAAGATATATTTTTGAAATATTTCGAAATTCTCATTTAAATTTCTGAATTTGTTTGATTTTTTTTAGAAATATTTCATTAAATAATTTACATGCATAAAGTTGTAAGTGCATTTCTTTTATATTTTATTTTAAACAAGTAAACACAGTGTTAAATAAATGCCCAAAAGATACTTCAAGCAACACTATAACATTTATATTAAATTAAAAAATATATGCCCACTAATAAACACTTGCAACAACAATAAGTTTAAGGGTAAATAACAATGTTATTAACTTGATAAAGCATTGCAATGCTTAAAGTAACTAAGAAACCTGGTGTATGTTCCAACAATGCAATCTTCTAAAATAACAGACTTTCTTGAGTAACCCCAGCAATGTAGACTTCAGCAATACATCCTTCGGATGTCAGTGACTTCTTCCAAACAACAACAATGTAAGAACTCCTCAATGTGATGTAGTGAGATCCATAATTTTCATTGATCGAGAGCTCAAAATCATTTACTAGAAGAGTTGGTTCTCCAATGAGTGGTTTTTTAGTTGGTTTCTCAATGAGTGGTTTTTTAGGATAGAATTGGTTCTCCAATGAGTGGTTTTTTAGTTGGTTTCTCAATGAGTGGTTTTTTAGGATAGAATTTCTTTGGAATTGCCATGTAATTTTTTAAATTAGACAATTTTGTAGTTTGTTTAATTTCTCTAAATTGGTCTTTTAGATCCTATATTTGGATTTGGACTGAACCATTTGTAATCTTTATATTTATTAGATTTTAATAAAATAAGTCAGAGAGAGTGTGGTGTATGAGAGCTCTTGATTTGATTCCAACCAATCCTTCTACAATATTTTCTTTATAATATATATGTATCACACTATGTGCACGCAGTCCTGTAGTTATTTCTTACTTTAAGTGTCACAGGTGAGAGAAGTACAATATATATATATATAGAGTTGGGTTGCAGGAGGAGCGAAAGAAAGGTCAGGTGGAGAAGGCACAGAGAGGAGGAGCTCAAAGGAGTGCCGCAAAGAGTAGTTGGGTTGCAGGAGGAGCGAAAGAAAGGTCAGGTGGAGAAGGCACAGAGAGGAGGAGCTCAAAGGAGTGCCGCAAACAGTAGTGAGAGGAACTAGAGGAGTCGAGGAGAGTCGAAGTACAAAGCCATACATCTGATTATATGATTTAAGGCACCAACACTTATTCGATTTTAGTGTTTAAGAAGTTTGCCACTTAACGAGACCCGAAACCGTTGATTGACGGAACCCATAACAAAGTTTCTCGAAAGCCCGTAATGTTTTTGAATTGGCATTTCTAAAAATCTTCCGGCACCAGGGATCCATCTGTTGACAGAGCTGCAGGTGACGGTAGATTTCTCATTGCTCCAGACCGTCAAATCCCGGAAGTAATTCCAATTAAGAGACAAGAAGTTAGGTGGTTGGCGGAGGTCTTCAGTACAAGTGGTCGACAGGTGGAAAGTGGGCCAACCCGATAAGAGCGAGGAGTTCAAGGTGTGCCAACCTAGAGCTATTGAGCTTGGAGATTTTCAAAGCGCAAGTCCCAAGACTGGTAGGTCCCATACCCAGAAGGTCGAAAGCCTGTAAGCTTTATGAATTGGAATTTTAATAGAGCACTAAGCTCTGGGGTCACAGGCATATGATCAGATATTTGGGCAAGGATTGATATATATATATATATATATATATTCGTATAGAGTTGGTCACTGTTCCAACTCCTCCCACCTTTAATAAATATACCCACCGTAATTGTCCATAAGGTTGAAGGAAGCATCGATTTGGGGAAGCAACTTAATGGACCAATTTAGAGCAAATCTGAGTTAGATTTTCATCAATTGATATCACAACAGACCCTATGTCTGCTTCAGGAATAGGAAGAATCATGCCACCAAGAGTGGATGGAGGCATTGGATGAGGTGCAAGAGGAGAAAAACAAAGACCAGTTGCTAATAGAGAAGTATTGTAGGTGATGGAGCGATTGTAGGAAATAATGGATGTGATGGAGACTAGTAAGCAGAGAGAACTAGAAGAGCAAGATGAGTCTAGAAGACAAAGAATCTTAAGAAGAAGAAGTGGTATAAGAACCGACATAAGCTAAAGTGTTGAAAGCAATTTTCTGATCTAGTATGAAACCCAAACCAAATCTGTCTTCTTATGCAGGCAACATGAATCTGGAGGAGCTTATTGAATATATCACAAAGATGGATAAATTCTTTGAGTATGAAGAGATGGATGAAGAGAGAAAAGTTAACTTTGTTGTAAATGAGCTAAAGGGTAATGCAACTCTCTGGTGGGATGTTGTACAGGCAAGAAAAGAAGAAAGAATAAGAAGAAGATTAAAATTTGGGACAGGATGGCGGAAAAACCCAGAGGTAAGATTTTGTTGAAGGATTACCATCTTACCTTGTTCGGGAGTATGGAAAAGCTTAGTTAGAGGGAAATGAAAGTCAAAGGTTATACACAAGAATTTTACAAGGTGAACATTAGGGAAGGATATGTAGAGGAGTCTACAGAGAAGACAACAAGGTATATAAATGGTCTTATATTAGACATACAAGATAAGATTAGTGTACTGTCACCTAAGACAGTGGAGGAGGCATATCAGTTGGCATTGAAGGCTAAGGATAAACTTGCAAGGAAGCAAGCTAGAAGAGGTAAGAGTATTGCCAGAGTTAGAGGGAAGCAAACAAACCGACGAAGATATATTGCACCAGGAGATGGAGCTAGTAGCTCAAATCCACAACAATAGAAAGAGGGAGAATCCAGAGGTCGAAGATCATTTTTCAAATGATGAGGAAGAGGTAGAGGATGAGAGGTTCATTGCTACAGATGTGGCAATATTGGACACATGGCATATGATTGTCTGGAGAATAGAAAGACAAACCAAAGGAATGTTTTCACTGCTCCAATAGAGGAACAAAAAGTAGAGGTGCAGGAAGCTAACAATTTTCTAGAGACAGGAGAAACCTTGATGATGAATAAGGGTTGATTAAGCAGGAGAAAGAAGTAGTTGATCCAGTCCAGAGGAGAGCCTTACTATGAATTGTTTACAAAGTTCAAGGGAAGTGTTGTAAAATGGTGATTGGCAGTGGTAGTACTAACAACCTATTGTCTACAGAGGTTGTAGAAAAACTAAATTTAAAGAAGAAAATGTATGCAACGCCATATAAGATATCTTGGTTGTAGAAAGGACATCAAATTTTGGTGAATGAGTAGTGTAAGATAGAGCTTCAGATTGACATCTATAAGGATAAGATTTTGTGCGATGTGATGTCGATGGACGTGTGTCATATTTTTTTGGGTAGGTCATGGCAATTTGATAGAGGTGTTGTACATTATGGCAAGAGGAATGCTTATAATTTTCAAAAGGATGGCATCAATAATACCTTGCTTCAAATTACAAGAAGAAAGGACTTCTGAAACCAGTGATCCTAAATCTCTGTTGATGTGTGGGAAAGAGTTTTTACAATAGTTGAAAACAGAGGAGGCAAATTTTGTTTTTATTTGCAAACCTAGAGTAGTTCTTACTTTCACTACTATTTCTGATTTTCCTTTATAGATTCAAGTATTGTTGGAGGAATTCCATGAAATTGTTGTGGATGATTTACCAAGTGAACTATTACCTATAAGGAGTATTAGCCATCATATCAATTTGATACCAAGAGAAACTTTTCCTAATAAAGTTGCTTATCGCATGACACCTAAGGAGAATGAGGAAGTCAAGAAACAAGTGCAGTATTTGTTAGATAAAGGCTTGATCTGGGAAAGTCTTGGTCCATGCACAATGCCTACAGTGTTGAGCCCAACGAAGGATGGTGGATGGCACATGTGTACAAATTCCATATCTTTTAATAAAATTACATTGTTTTCCTTGGACACACATCGATGATTTTCTATATTGTTTAAGTGGTGCCAATGGGATTTCAAAAATTGATTTGAAAGTGGATACCATCATATTAGAATCAAAGAGAGAGATGAGTGGAAAAATAGCTTTAAAACTAATGAAGAATTGTATGAATGGATGGTCATGCCATTTGGATTGTCCAATGCACTTAGCACATTCATGAGACTAATGAATGAAGTACTAAAATAATTCATAGGAAAGTTTGTAACTGTTTATCTAGATGACATCTTAATTTACAGTTAGTCAAAGGAGGAACATATACTACATTTAAGGTATGTGTTGAAAATATTACAACAGGAAAAGTTACTTATAAATTTGAAGAAATGTTCCTTTTTAAAGTCAAAACTTGTATATTTAGGATTTTTCATCTCCAAAGAAGGGTTGAAGATCGATTTAGGAAAGATAAAGGCTATTGTTGAATGGCCCTCTCCTAGAAATGATTTTGAGTTAATAAGTTTTCATGGTTTGGCAAGTTTTTATGGGAAATTCAACATGAACTTTAGAAAAATGAGCACACCAATTTTTGATACAATTAAGAAGAATCAACAACCATTTCGGTGGAATGCTAAAGATGAGAAGGGGTTCCAGATGCTAAAGAAGAAGATTACAAAACAACTAGTCCTTGCACTTCCAGATTTTAATAAGCCTTTCCAAGTGAAAAGTGATGCCAGCAATGATGTGATTGGAGCAGTACTCAGCCAGGAGGACAAACCCATTGCTTATTATAGTGAGAAACTAAATGAGGCTAGAAGGAAGTATACAACCTATGACAAAGAATTCTATGCAGTGGTTCAAGCTCTTAAGAAATGGAGGCATTATTTATTGTCTAGGGAATTTATTTTATATATTGATAATCATGCCCTCCAATATATTATTCAATGGCCTAAAATGAATCAAAAACACATTAAGTTGGTTGAATAATTGTAATAAAATTGCATATGCTTTGAGTAGGAGGCAGTTATTGTTTCAAGAAAGTCAAATTCAAGTGTTGGGATTTGATTTTATGAAGGAATTGTATGATAAGGATGCATATTTCAAAGAAGCCTTTGAAGCTTGTAAGAACACAACTTCTCAAAATCAAATCCCATGGCTTGAATATACGATCCAAAATGGATTTCTCTTTATGAACAACCAGTTGTGTATTCCCAATTGTTCCATGAGAGAGAATTTGATTAAGAAACACAGTGGAGGCCTTGGAGGACATTTTGGGCAAGACAAAACTTAAGATATATTGAAAAGACGCTATATTGGCCAAATTTGAGGATTGATGTGCAAAAGTTTGTAAATAAATGCATAATTTTTCTATATGCCAAAGGAAGAACTCAGAACATTACTCTATTTACCGCATTGCCAATCCCATAAATGCATTGGAACTAGTTGAGTATGGATTTTCTTTTAGAACTACCTCTTTGTGGTTGTAGAAATATCTTTAAAAATGGCTCATTTTATTCCTTGTGCTAAGACTAGGCATGCTAGCCATGTTGCTAATATGTTCTTTAAAAAAGTGGTAAGACTACATGGAATTCCCAAAGGTATTGTTTCAGATCGAGATACTAGGTTCTTGGGACATTTCTAAAGAACATTATGGAAGAAATTTGGTACATAATTGTATTTCACCTTAGCATATCACCTATAGACTGATGGCCAAACTAAAGTAGTGAATAGAAGTTTGGAAAATATTATATGCAGTTTCATTGGGGATCATCCTAAATAGTGGAACCAAATTTTAGCACAAGTTGAATATGCATACAATGACACTCCCAATAGAAGAATTGGACAAATCCATTTCCAGATTGTGTATGGAATCCAAAGAGGATTGCATGATCTTAGAAAATTAGGAAGAATAGAGCAGAGAAGTGCAACAGGAGGATATTTTTCTACAACTATATGAGAAATCCATGACGATATAAAGAAAAAAAGACATGACACTAGCCTTAAATATAAAAGCAGAGCAGATGTTAGCAGAAGAGAATAGAATTTCAAAGTGGGATGTTTAGTACTTGAAAACTTACGAAAGGAAATATTCCCAAAGGGTGGGTACAAAAATTTAAAATTTAAGAAAACATGATCTTTCAAGATCCTAAAGAAATTCTCTGCTAATGCTTATGAACTTGAATTTCCACCTAGAGTTGGAATTTCACCAACATTTAATGTAGAATATTTATATAACTCCAAGCCTGACATAGAACAACTAGCAAGTGATGATTAGAAGCAGCATTCAATATAGTCGGAAAAGAAGTTGCCAGCAATTGAATCTTTGCAGCCTGAAAGGATTTTAGCTAGGAGATTGATCAAGAAAATGATGGATATAGTATTTTGAATATTTGGTTAATTAGAAAAACCTTCTAGTCTTAGATGAAACTTGGATGACCGCCACACTTATACAAAAAGTGTGGAAAATCTATTGAAGAACTCATGGATAAGAGTCCATGAAATCTTTGTTCATTGGGAGTATGATGTAGGGACATCCATAATTTTCATTGATCGAGAGGTCAAAATTATTTCTTAGAGGTGTTGGTTCCTTAATGAGTGGTTTGTTAGGATAGGATTTGTTTGGAATTTCCATGTAATTCTTTGGATTAGACAATTTGTTTTAGTTTGTTTATTTCTCTAAATTAGTCTTTTAGATCCTATATTTGTGGATCTAGACAAAACCATTTGTAATCTTTATATTTCTTGGACTTTAATGAAATGAGTCAGAGAGAGTGTGGTGTGTGAGAGATCTTAATTTGATTCCAACTAGTCCTTCTACAATCTTTTCTTTATATTATATATGTATCACATTGTGTGTGTGCAGTCCTGTACTGTTTAAGTGTAGATCTGCTCAAGGAAACCAGACCATGTTTTGATTCATGGTTAATGAATTGGGGTTTATGAATGCATCAACATGTATATAATGTATTGTGACATTGAAAGGAATATAATGGAAATTCAATCTGGTTTTCCTAGTTTTGGGTTCCATGAGAAAATAATTTGTGTATATTTTATGTTCTCGCCATTTGTATATTTTCTATTTTTAAGAATTTGTTTGCAAGTAATTTCTATACAAGGTTAAAACCTTCATTTGGTATCAGAGTAGTTTTGGCTTCAAGGGGATGCCTTTATTGCTAAGGGGGTTTTCTTAGGCCTACAGTAAACCCTGTTACAGTGGGAGATCTTCAGGATTGATTCTTTCTGTCAAAGGATATAGCGAGTAGTGGAAAAATAGAGATCGATAAATTCAATAGACAAAGTTTTGAGTTGTGGAAGCTCAGATAGAGGATATGTTGGTGGATAAATATTAGTGGATTGTGGTGGATCTAGGTACTAAACCAAAAACAATATCAACAAAATATTGGACCAATTTGGATCGGATGGAAAAGAGCACAATACGATTGTGAGCCTTAGATTTAATCTTTCAGGAGAAGATACAACATAGGATTTGTGACACAAGTTAGGAGCTTTGTATCAATTTACATCCTTGTTGAGTAAATTGCTCCTGCATAAAAATATGTATAACCTTAAGATGAGGGATATAGACTCGATGGCAGAGCATATGAACACCTGCAATATTATGGTAAGTCAATTATTATCTATTGATATTAAAACTTTAGATGAAGATAAGTGCATCAGTTTGTTGTGTTCTCTAGCAAACTTGTGGGATACTCTAGTTTTTGCCATAGATAGCAATACAACTACTTGAACTTTGATGAAATAGTCTCATCATTGTTGTCGAAGGACATGAGACAAAAAAATATGGAGAGGAAAAATGGAGATGCCTTATCTATCAGAGGACAGTCCTAGAATAGAAATAGAAATAAGTCCTCAAGTGGGAGATCTAAATCTCTAGGAAAATTTGTAAAGGTATGGTGGAAATGTGGAAAATAAGGGAACTAAAAAAAGGATTACAAATTTAAAACTCTTGAGAAAGGAAAGGGATTTGATGATGTTCCTTCTATAGAGGTGAATGTCTTCCTAAGTGATTATAGGAATACCAAAATTATAGGACGAGGAAAAATCAAAATAAATTTGATAGGTGTAAGGATTAGAACACTTCCTGGTGTTTTGCACATTCCTAGATTGGCCAGAAATCTAATTTTTGTAAGAAAGATGGATGGTGCAAGTGTAAACATAATGTTGAAAAAAGATACCTACAATATGGTTCGAAGAGCGCCAATATTGATGAAGGAATTTTGGATCATAAATTTATATAAGATTCTAGGCAATGTTGTTATTGATGGTTGCAACATTTATGTTGTTCCTAAAAGTGGAGAAAAAAACTTGTAGCCTCTATTGAAAAGACTATGTTATGGCATCAAAGACTATGACATATTGTTGAGAATGGGCCTTTGGATACTACATAGTAGTGCTATGGTAGAAGGTATGTCTAATTCCTCTCTAGATTTTGATTTCTGTGAACATTGTGTATATGGCAAGTAGAATCGGGTGAGTTTTCCCTCTGGTGCTAAGAGGACAAAAGGAATATTAGAGCTTGTGCACAATAATGTGTTTGGACCTGTTTTGGTTCCATCATTGGGTAAATTTGTGTATTGTGTCCCATTTATAGATGACTTCTCCAGGAATACATGAATATATTTCCTCGGAAAGAAATTTGAAGTCTTTGACATGTTTAAAGAATTTAAGACTTTGATGGAAAATCATATAGAGAAGAAGATTAAAGTGTTGAGGACAGATAATGATGGATATTTATATAAGAAGGAATTTGAAGAGTTCTATAACAAGTATGGAATAGCATGACAAAATACTACTCCATGCACACCTCAGAAAAGTGGAGTTGCATAAATGATGAACATGATGTTGATGGAAAAGGCAAGAAGCATGCTAAGTAGTGCTGGATTAAGGTAGGAATTATGGGCAGAGGTAGTAGATATTGCATGATACTTGTTTAACAGATCACCTCCATTAGAATTGGAGGATAAGATTTCACATGAGGTATGGAATGGTTAGAAACCCTCTCTCTCATATCTCAGAGTATTCACAAATCTGAAAGGTGCATATTTATTGGGTATAAATATAGTTTAAAAGGTTACAAGCTTTGGAGCCTAGAAACAAAGAAGGTTGTGGTATTTAGAGAAGTGAAGTATCTCATGAAATAAGAAGTCCCTCCAATGGAAAAGGAACCAGAAAATATAGAGTTTGATTTGAAGGGTGAAGAATTAGACTCAACATAAGAACAAGAATAAGAAGAAGAAGAACCACGCACTCTAGTTTTGAGGAGATTAGTTTGGGAAAGAAGGAAGCCATAGAGATAAAACATCTAATTTATGTTTGAATTTTTCATTATTTGTTGTTGATGATGATCCCAAAACTATCACGGAAGCAATGGATTCAGAGGATGGAAAACTATGGAAGAAGGGAATGGTTTAAGAAATCGAAACGTTGGATGAAAATGAGCCTTGGGAACCGTTGGAGTTGTTGCCTGGAAGGAAACCCATTTGTAGCAAATGGGTGTGTAAGAAGAAGAAAAATGCATAAGGAAAAACAGAGAAAGACAAAGCTGAATTAGTAGTGAATGGCTATTCCCAGGTGTCGGGAATTGATTTTGGGGATATTTTTTCTCATGTTTCCAAATTAGCTTCTATTAGATTAATTTTATCTATTGTTGTGGCTTTTGAGTTTGAGGTAGAATAGATGGAACTTAAGACATCATTCCTACATGGGGATTTGGATTAAGATATCTACATGAAGTAGTCAAAAGGCTTTGCAATGAAGGGTAATAAAGTATTGGTTTGAAGATTAAATAAGTCTCTATATGGTTAAAGAAATTACCAAGGATGTGGTATCAAAAATTTGATAAATATATATAGGGAATTAGATTCTCAAGGAGAAAAGTGCATCACTATGTGTATTATAAATTACTTGGTTACTTTGTTATTTATTTGGTCTTGTATGTGGATGATATGCTACTGATTGGAAATGATAGAGAAAATATCGAGGATGTGAAGACCCAATTGTTGTCTAAATTTGACATGAATGATCTTGGTGTTGCAAACTTCATTTTAGACATGGAAATTAAATGAGATCAGGCAAAAAGGAAGCTCTAGTTAAACTAGAGGAAGCATGTAGAGACAATACTGCATATGTTCAATATTTAGGATAGTAAACTAGTGAAGGTTCCTATCCTATAGGTGTAAAATTATTTGCAGAACAATGTACGATGAAATAGGAAGAGGAAGAGCATATGTCTTGTGTTCCATATGCTAGTGCAGTTGGTAGTTTTATTTATGCAATGGTATGTATGAGGCCATACATTGCACATTCAGTGGGACTATTGAGCATGTTTATGTCAAAACTAGGGAAGGAGCACTGGACAATAGTAAAGCGGGTTTTCAGATATTTGTGTAGCAGTAGTGATTATGGTTTGTGCTACCAAGGAAGACTAGGATTGGACAAAGCGTTGGACATATGTGAATTTGTTGATGCACAATGGATTGGATCTAGATCAAGGAATATCTACAAGTGGGTATGTGTTTAACCTATTTAGAGGAGCAGTTAATTGGTTGAGTAATAGACAGTTTGTAGTGGCACTTGCCAGCCACTCATGCAAGCAAGGAAGCAATTTATTTGTAGAGAATGTGTTCAGGAAAAAAAAAGTGCAATTTTATTGGCAAAGAACCCTTCTTATCATTTGAAGAAAAAACATATTGATGTTCAGTATCACTTTGTGAGGAATATGGTTGAAGACAAAATGGTGTTTCAAGTAAAGGTGGACACTTTGAAGAATGTTGCAAATGCATTGACAAAGTCTACGAATGTTAAGAAGTTTCCTTGATGCAGAGAAATAATGGGTGTTGCATCCATGGACCAATGTTTGTATACTCTTGCAGCCCCTTGTGTGCAAAGAAAATAATAAGTAGGATAATGTTGTGTATGTGTTATATTCTTTACACAACTAGTTGTAGGAGTTGTTATATACATTGGGCACATGGGGGGTCACAGGGGGAGCAGTAACCCCGCTACTGAGGGGTTTAGGGTAACACTCCATTTTTATTTTTTTTATATGGACCCGAGGATGATTGGGCGAACCTAAGGATGGGGGTTGGGCCCAAGGATGGTTGGGTGAACCTAAGGATGGGGGTCGGGCCCAAGGATGGAGGGCAGACCTGCCCATGGTTTTGCATGTGATTTTTTACTCATGGTTTTGGGCATGATGGTTTTTCCTGTGGTAGTTGGTAGATCCTATCGAGGGAGATACAATTATGTTCTAATATACGGTTAATGGATTGGGGTTTATGAATTCATCGACATGTATACAATGTATTGTAACATTGAAAGGAATATAATGAAAAATCAATCTGGTTTTCCTGATTTTAGGTTCTAGGAGAAAAATAGTTATGTATATTTTATGTTTTCTCCATTGTATATTTTCTGATTTTAATAATTTGAATGCAGGTAATTATTGTACATGGTTAATACCTTCACTAAATTACTCATAATCTACCAACAAACAAGAGAATCCCACAGTCTCTTTAAATGATGCCATTGGCCTGATATGAAAGAGGAAACTCAGCCTGCGTGGAGAATATAAAGCACCAAAATTCAAAATATAAAATCAAGTGATAACACCTGCACATTTTCCTATTTCAAACAATGCCTCATGCTTCATCAACAATGAAGTGCAATGTTGTAATATGTGTGACTACGCTCCAATACTAGCTAGGGTGTATAGTTTCAACACCAAAACCAACAACCAAAATGAGGGTTTTCAAAAACTCTAGAATCTTTTCTCAAGATCTCTCCAAAAAATTATTTTTCAAGTAATAAAATGCAAAATTGAGGAGAAGCTTCTCATCTCCTTTTTTTATAACTCACTTCACCCTTTTATCACCCTTTTACCTTTTATTTTAATAAGTTAATTTAGTGGATTTTCTCATGTTATAATTTAAAAGTGACTTTTTGTTAGCCTAGGACCCATGTCCCCTTTTCTCCACTTTAGATTTTATAAAGTGTTATCCTAGGTGAATTGTGTTGCCTTGATTAATTTTCCTATCCTAGCCGATAGGAACTTAATTATGCTAATATAATCTTCTCCTTATGTCTCCTAAGTGGATGGGGACATTACAATAATTCAGATTATAAAGTACATATAAAAATGATAATCTTTCTAAATTTATGAATATATAAATATGATATATAAATAAATATGGTTGAAGGAATAAATTAAATATAAAATACTACTGTATAGGGTTAATTTTCTTTGTAAGTGATCATAGGGTCAAATCCAAAGGGGGATAGAGTATGTACGCCTTTGTAGACATTAATAGTTATATCATTGTGCAACACAAATTTTTCTTACACCAAGTTGGTCTTTGTCTTAGCCATGATTGTAAAATTGAAAGTTTATATATATATATTATTAATAGAATATGATAATATTAATAGATATTAAGTATGGTTTTTTTATTGGCCTTTATCATCTAGATATAAAGGTCATGCAAAGATTACATGATACATAAACATATAAATAAAATAATTGGATTAATATTGTACCAGCCTAGATCCATCTTAACCCTAGATCTATCAAGCGCCGAGAGGGATCAAACATTTCAAGGTGCAAACTTTTCCTCAAGTTTTGAACTAAAAAAAAAGGTTTACAACTCAAGATATTTGATCCTTCTCTATAATTTATAGATCTAGGGTTAAAATGTATCTAGGTTGGGTCCATCTCTTCCTCTCTCCCCCCTCCTGCTCTACTCTCTCCCTCACTCTCTCTCCATCTCTCCCTTTTCGCCCTCTCAATCTCTCTCCACCATTTTTTATTTATATAATTCTTCTTCCCTCCCTCTCTCCCATCCCATCTCTCTCTCCCTCCCTTTCTCCTTCTCTCTCTCAAGTCATCTATATTTTCCTTCCTCTTTGTCCCTTTCTCTCCCACCTCCCTCTATCTCACCCCTCATCACTCTATCTCTCTCTGTCATCCAACTATGTCACTATCTCTCTTCTTATATCACTCTATCTCTCCCATTCTCTCCCCCCTCTCTTTCTATCTATCTTCCCTCTCTCCTCTCTCCCTCACTCTCTACACATCTCTCCCTTGTTACTCCCTCTCTCTTTACCTCTATCTCTCTATGTCTTTGATCTTCCCTCCCTCTCTCCTTTTGTCCTTCCCCTCCTCTCTCTTTACATTCCTCTCTACCCCTCTCTCTCACACCTCCTCTCTTTCCTCCCCATAAGTCTCTCTCTCTCTCTCTACGCTCCAGCTCTGTCACTATCTCCCTCCCTCTCTCCTCTTTATTCCCCTCTCTCTCCCCATCTGTATGATCGAGAATTGTCACTCTATGCAATCAATGATATATGTAATGTCAAATATATTTTACATTTTATTTTTTTTATTGTGAAATGAGTTATGGTTTTTGGGCATGTGGTATTGATAAGCCATGGTATTGTAACAAAACCTATTTACAAGTTAATAATAACCATGGTAATATGGGGGTGGATATCCATGGTTAAGAAATGTATTATATTGTAAGTATTAAGTTTTCATGTGCTTATTAATTAAATTTAAATATGGTTATGGAATCATTAGTAGTCCCTCCCAAAGAAACACTAACAATTTATTTGTGTGTTGATCACTATTACCAATGCAAATTATAATATTTAACTTTGTGAAATAAATAGTTTTTTTAAATTATTAAAAAATTAATTTTTAAACATTTGATTGGACAAAAACTTAAAGGTCTTATTAGATAAGTGTAGTGATTTTTTTATTCTTAAGCTTTGTAGGAAAACCATTCAAAAAAGCAACACGATCCACTTCACTTCTCAATTTATTAGTTCCTTCCAAAGCAACACTATAGGATGATTTGTCTATCAACCACTATTAATTTAGCATTGGCCAATGTAACTTATATTTATTTAGCCAATTTTTTCTGAGGGCATAATTTCTAACTTGAGTTGGAGGGACTAAGCTTCCCTAAAAAACAAAATTACAATATAACAAGTTGAATTTTATTATTTTTATTAATTTAGCTTTTTATTATTAGTTGAGTCATGATTTAAATGTTTACACTCATTTATAGACACTACAACATATCCCCCATATTGGGATCTATATTACTTTTACCCTTTTATTATTTTGTAACTGAGTTTTTGTTAAATGTCAAATTTTACAAACATTTCTGTCTACACATCTACCTATATATTGGGTTGTTAAAATAATAATATTGAAGGCATCATTGAAAAAGCTATAATACTAACTCTTGACATAAGATGGCCCTAAATTCTAGCATAAGTGAGGTATATGAACCAAATCTAGTATGAGTGAGTATGGAGTGGTATATCAACCTTTTCACTAAGAAATAACAAGCTTGTAATGTCTTATTTTTTAATGGACAAATTTGGAGGAACAAAACCAAATGTGTATACCAAAATGCAATTATGACCAAAAAGAGTTAATAAAATGGAAACCTAGTGATAATGACATAATCGAAAATAAAAAAATAGTTTTTAGATGGATTCATAGTAATTGTTGAGTTAGGAGTACCTTAATTCATAATAAATTTACTTTGAGGATATTGCTTTTTAAAAATGGTAAGAAACCCTAGTCCAACTTGAATAAAGGTGCATCTATGATCAAATAGATCAATTTATAGTGAGTGGGAAAGTCAACCCTTATAAGGGTAAACAATGATAATTGTGAGGTGATGGATAAATCATTGGGGCTTATCCATCCCTTTGTGAAAAAGGATTGAGCATGATAGGAAAGACTTAAATAATGATAACCTAATGTTTACATGCTATCGAGTACAACAATCTTGGAATGGGTAAGAAAAGATGTAACTAATGTAAGACCCATGGGTAATGACCAAAGGATAAAAAGGGTCAAGAATTTAATTTTAATACTAGGAATTTAAGGCATGCCAGTAAGGCCAGTATACTCCAATGTTAAATTTCACAAAATATTCCGACGCAGAAAAATAAGGCATGACTAGAGATTAAGCCTATATGATGAGGCTTACTTGAATTTTAATGGGGTAATTCATAAGGAAAATTTTTGAAAACTTGAGCATGTGAATAGGGTAACTATACATATCCTATAATTTATTAATTTCTTATTGAGAGAAGAGGAAATGATAATCAAAACATGATCAATGTTTGGCTAATCATATGGCACTCATAGTATTCATGTTGCTTAGATTCTAGATAGATGTTAAATGATATTATTGCATTAAGTGAAATAGTTGGTATTAATTGTTTATATAAGATAATATTTTTGATCTAGTTTATGAATCATGATAAGAACACCTATAATGTTTTTTTGCTCTCTACAGAATATGTGTTGAGAAACTTATTTAAATGTTATGTTAGGTTTTTATGTTAATTGTGGTTCCATTCATTAAGTGGATGTAATTTTATGCCTTTGATAAGGATATGTTGATGTTATGTTGTTTTCTATACCTTTGACAAGATAGGTTGAGGCTATGCTAATGTGATATCATTTCATAATGTGATGTCATGTTGAATTACATATAACCTTTTATGACTATATGTTTAATTATGTCATGCATGGGCATGTGATTCCTTACTATTTTGGATATTTTAGTAACAATGATGTTGTGTTTTCATTATGATATGTCAAAGTTAGTATGTGGATAATCATGACTAATCCATCTATTTCATGTTGAGATGGTGATTGATAGGCGGTCCACCAATATTTGAGAGGGTCGGTATTTGATTATCTCATGGAATCACATCTCTACAAGGGAGAATACCTGCAAGTAACATCTTATGGGTTGGGGAGGACTTAATCTACAACTTATTTCAGTATTTCTTATGCCTTACATTTGTGATACCATGTCTAGAAGGAAGGAGGGAGTCGTGTGTGGAATATAGATTACTGTCTTTGTGGAAAATTCCTACCTTGGTGGAAGATAACTACTTTAGTGGTAGATGCCTATATTGGTGATAGATTCCTGCCTTGCTGGTAGATGCTTGCCTTAGTGATAGTTGTCTGCCTTGGTGGAAGATTCCTATCTTTATTATAGATGACTGCCTTGGTGGAAAATACCTATCTTGGTAATAGATGCTTGTCTTGGTGATATATTTCTTCCTTGGTGGTATATTCCTATCTTGGTGACAAATGCACACATTGGTGGCAGATGCCTACCTCGGTGATAGATGCCTATGTTAGTGACAAATGCTTGCCTTAGGTATGTGATGTTCCAGATGCTTGTATTGGTGATGATTGCAACCTTGGTGGTATTTTCCTATCTTGGTGATAGATGCTTGCTTTGGTGGTATATTCCTAGTAACTTCTTGTAATATATGGCTATCTTAGTGATGGATGTCCACCTTTGCGTAACTTCTGATCATGGTGACAGATTCCTACCTTAATGGAAAATTCCCAGGTAAGTGATGTAACAAATTCCTATCTTGGTGATAGATACCTTCCTTAGTGATATATGTTTGTAATGATATATGCCTCCCTTGGAAAATTTCTCGTTATGTGATGTATCAGATGCTTGCCTCGGTGATAGATGTTTGTCTTGGTGGTAGATTCCTACCTAGTTGACATGATTAAAGTTAACTTCAGGATGAATTTCCTTGAAGGGGGAGAGTGTATAATTCCTCAAATTATTTAATAAGTAAAATAATAATAATAAACAATTAATTATCTAATAAAAAAAGGGAAAACACTAAAAATACAACATGGGAAAGGAAGAAGCAAGATAAAGAAAGAATTAATCACAAGTGTATCTTAGAGATTGAGTTCTTCAAGATGAATGGATTCTATATAAGGAAGAGGAAGAAGAATAAATGCATCTCTTTTGTTTGGGTGCAATAGGCCATATAGCATAATATCAAATTGAGGACTCAAGGGTAGCTATCTATAGATGTATATGGTTTTCCTTATCCTATGGTCAAATGGTCAATAATCCCCTACATGTTATTTGTGGTCAGGAAGATTGGGAATGTGCAATGGATGTATAAATTATTAGTAAGTAGATTGTAGGTAAGTCTCATCACAACTTTTTCATGTGGATTTGTTGTAAGGTAATTTCATTTATTAATCTGTTGACTAGGAAATTTGTCCCAACAATAGTTAGCGATTATCTCTGGTATGAGGTTCCAAGTATACCTCACACCATTTGTTATGAAAAACCCATCTAGATTTTGGCCTGGCTACCATCTTTGTTTTAGATGAATGTTATAATATGTTTGTGATCGTCATGGTGGTGAGGTGCACCTACTAGGCTAGATACTATCCTAAATGAAAAATGTAGTTATTCTAATCTATAAGGGAGGTTGATGAGGAACTTGGAAGAAATGAGAAAGAACTGCATAGGTATCCATCCAAGGAATAGTTAGTTGTAGTCTTAGATGGTAGTGTACACTCAAATTATTGAAATTATAACACATAATAATTCGTCCCTAAAGCAATAGGTGCTCAATGAAGAAAGTAACTGAGTTGAAACTATGAGTAAGAAATTACAATTTAGTTTTTAAAATAATCTAAAAACAACAGTAATGAATCTCACATCTACATACATGAACAATTTTTTTGAGAATATCCATCAACAAATATGCCATGTACATGGAGTGAAATTCAATATTGGACTTCATGGATTCTCTATATTAAATGGAAAAAAGAATATAGAGATATAAACTCCCAATATTTCGTTTACCAGAATTTCAAAAAGATGTAAAAATCCATGTTTACATTCAACTTAGCACTATTTGTAGGCCTAAATGGTAATTGTATCTTGAGACTGTTGGACTTCTCAAGGAATTTACAACCTTTTAGCTTCTATTTTCTAATTACAATTATATAATAATTTGTTTAATGTTTTACAAGTCATTTAGATGATTGCATCTTCTAGTGGAATCTTACCAATCTCCTTAAGATACACTACCCACACTTCATGATATGATCCAATCATTTTGAGCCTACTTGGTGGTTAACTCTCCATGAAAACACAATACTCTTTAGTACTTTGGGAGAATGAGGGAAATTATCTTTATAATGTTCTTAGGAAGGATTTGGGTATTGTTTGTTCTTGTGCTAGTTCCACCAAGTGATGCTTGAGGTTTTCTTTGGTACGATTTCTAGTAATAGTGTTGAAGGATATCTCTTTAGCATTAAGGGCTTCCTCCAATTCCCTGGTTACTTCTTCAATATATATTACTTTCCCTTCAGCTCCAATATATGGGAGTTTATTCACTTTAATGGTCCTAGTAGCTAGATAATAGTTACGTCAATACATGATCAATGATCTAGAAATTCTCTAATTTCTCTTGTATTTTCATGGCTCGATTGACAACAAGAGAATCATAGGTTAATTCTTTGCTACTAATTCTTAGGAGGTATGTTGGGGCCTACAAATAGTCTTTTGGCCATTCCTCTAGTTTTTAGATGGCATTTAGGACTCCCTGTAACTATATACCTTGTTATTTAACTTTCTACCAAAGTGGCTTCAATTCTCTTGTCGATTCATGCATAACTTGTAGATGTGAATACACTTTTTGAACCAAATATGTTATGAAACCAGCTCACAAAAAGATAGAAAAGAGAGATCCACGACTTAGAATTCAGCCTCTTCGAGGGGGCAACCTCCTTTACATTACATAAATGAACAATTCTTGGATGATACAAATGAAAATACCTCCTTTCTATATATAGGAGTCTAAGGGTCAATACAATCAAAGCCTACATAACAATAATATTGTAGGGCACAACAATAACAATAGTGGGCTTCTATGTGGCACAATAGTAACAATATGGGCACTACATGGGCACAACAATATAAATAAGGGGTATAACTACAATAGTAATGGGGTAATCACTAGTATTATAGGGACCCAACATGCCCCTCTCCTTCAAAAAAGTGTTGTCCTCAACGCTTGAGTAGTTCTGGATACTTCTGCATAAAATTCTCATCCTCCCATGTGGAATCTTCAGCGGATAAGTTCTTCCACTTGATAAGATACTCTGAAATTGATCGATTTCGTAGCTGTCGAGTTCTTGTTTCTGTGACTGCTTCCGGTTCCAATATAATTTTTCCTTCCTCGTCAAGTTCTGGCAATATTGTTTGAACTGGGAGCTTGTCGCCTATAACCTTCTTTAAACATGAAACATGGAAAACTGGGTGCAATCGAGAAGCTGCAGGAAGCTCCAATTTGTATGCCATAGTACCAATCTTTTGCAACACCTTGTACGGACCATAATACTTTGGTGATAATTTATTATCCTTCTTAGCTTGCTTGAGGGACATTTGCTTATATGGTTGTAGCCGTAGGAATACCCAATCACCTACATCAAAACTTCTTTCACTGCGATGTTGATCTGCCTGTTGTTTCATTCTATTCTGTGCCAACACGAGGTTATCCTTTAAGAGTTGGAGGACTTGTTGTTGATGTTCGATGTGATGTTCCACTGCCTGAACCTTAGAATTTTCTCTTAAATATGATGTGATGGATGGTGGTTGATACCCATAAAGTGCCATAAATGGGGTCATTTTTGTTGCTGTATGGAAGGAAGTGTTATACCACCATTCAGCCAGAGGCAACCATTTGACCCATTGTGTCTGTTTATCAGATACAAAGCAACGAAGATATCCTTCCAAACATTTGTTTACTATCTCAGTTTGCCCATCAGATTGAGGATGATAAGATGAGCTATGAGCTAACTGAGTACCAAGACAAGAAAATAATTCTGTCCAAAAATTTCCAGTGAAAATGGGATCTCTGTCACTTACAATAATCTTTGGGTTTCCATGTAGCTTTTGAATTGTTTCCATAAATGCAGTAGAAACTGTACTGGCTTTAAATGGATGTGATAATGCACAAAAGTGTGCATACTTGGTAAGTCTGTCAACTACCACCATGATGACACTCTTTCCCTCAGACTTGGGTAAACCTGTGATAAAATCCATTGAAACCTCCTCCCAACGTTGGCTTGGAATGGATAAAGGTTGTAATAGACCCGGTGTCTTAATTGTTTCAACTTTATTTTGTTGGCAAACCAAACATTCTGCCACAAACTTTTGAATATCTGATTTAAGGCCATCCCAAAAAAATTCCTTCTTAACCCTGTGGTAAGTTTTTAAAAATCCTGAGTGCCCTCCTAAGGGAGAAGTGTGCAATTCCATAAGAATCTTTTGTTTTAGCTGGGAATTCTTACAGAGGTATAAGCGATCTTTGTACCATAACGAATCATTTTTCCAGCTAAATGTATCAGACGTACTGGAATCTTGTTGTAGCTTTCGAATAAGTGCCCACACTTCTTCGTCATTCTTCCATTCCTCCCTTGCTTCATTTATCCAATCTGGTTGGATAATAGAAATGGCGCACAACAATGCTTCCACATCCTCATCCTTTCTTGAGAGTGCATCTGCCACCACATTTTGCTTCCCTTTTTTGTAGATGATTTCAAAGTCATAACCCAACATCTTTGTGACCCACTTTTGTTGCTCTTCAGAGGATAATCTTTGTTCTAAAAAGTATTTAAGGCTATCATGATCTGTTTTTACCTTGAAGTGTCTTCCCATTAGGTAGGGTCGCCATTTCTTAAGTGCATGGAGTATTGCCAACATTTCCTTCTCATAAATAGCTTTGCTTAAAAACTTTCCCTTGATTGGACGACTTTCAAAAGCAATGGGTCTTTCATCTTGCATTAGAACAGCACCAATTCCATTTCCTGAAGCATCACATTCCACAATAAAGGTTTTTGTGAAGTCCGGTGTAGCTAAGACCGGTGCTTGGCACATTGCCTCTTTAAGATGTTCAAAGGCCTTTGTTGCTTCCGGAGTCCATGAAAATGCATCTTTCTTCAATAATGTTGTTAGAGGTGCTGCTATTCTCCCATAATTCTTAACAAACTTGCGATAATACCCTGTCAACCCAAGAAATCCTCGCAGATGCTTTATGGATGTGGGGATTTTCCATTCCTTAATGGCTTTAATTTTGCTAGGGTCTACCTTAACTCCTTCATGAGATACAATATGACCCAAATATTCCACCTCCTGGACTCCAAAGAAACATTTGGATCTTTTTGCATATAATTGTTTCTCCTCCAATAGTTGTAGCACCCTGTCAACATGTTCAACATGATCCTTCCAAGACTTGCTGTAGATTAGTATATCATCAAAAAATACTAACACAAATTTTCTAAGGAATGGTTTGAAAATTGAATTCATCAAACCTTGAAATGTTGAAGGTGCATTGGTAAGGCCAAAAGGCATGACCAAAAATTCATAATGACCCTCATGAGTTCTAAATGCCGTTTTCGGAATGTCTTCAATCTTCATTCTGATTTGATGATATCCTGAACGAAGATCCAACTTGGTGAAGTAAATTGATCCATGCAATTCATCCAGTAATTCATCAATGACAGGAATGGGGAACTTATCTTTAATAGTGAGCTTGTTGAGCTCCCTATAATCTGGACACATGCGCCATGATCCATCCTTCTTGTGCACCAATACTACTGGAGCAGAGAAAGAACTTTGACTCGGTTGAATTATACCAGCCTCTAGCATTTCTGCAACCATACGTTCAATTTCACTTTTTTGGACATAGGGATATCTGTACGGCCTGATGTTTGGAGGAACACTTCCTGGAATCAGATGAATAGCATGATCATGATCACGCATAGGTGGGAGACCTTTGGGAGTCTCAAATACCTTGGAATGATTGTCCAGGACTTTTTGGAGATCTGGAGAAATAGATGATTCCAATGTGGAAACATCTAGCGAACATAATTGTGCAATTACACCCTTTGCTCCTTTTTTAGAAGCTTTGTCATACCATTAGAGCTGATTATCTTTCCTGGTTTCCCTGCAATACCCCTTAATTCAACTTCCTTTCCTTCCACAGAAAATTTCATGAAAAGTTCTTGAAAATTAAAAGCTATTGTACCCAAGGATTGTAGCCATTGGACTCCTAGTACAACATCAGCACCTCCCATTGGAATGGAAAGCATTGGGCTAGTCAATACATATTCTCCCATGGATAGCTTGATATTATGGCACTTTCCAGAGCAATTTATTGTTCCTCCATTTGCAATCATCACTTGACACTCTGGTGCTGGATATAGGAAGCAATTCAATTCTTTTGCTACCCTACAATGAATAAAATTGTGGGTGCTTCCTGAATCAATCAACACTATTACCTTTTTCTTCTTGATTTGTCCTTCTATCTTGATGGTTTGAGGAGTGGTAATTCCCGCCAATGCATTACAAGATATGGTCGGATTTATTTGTTCTTCATCTAGGCTTTGTTCCTGGAATATATCCTCTTCTTTTGACCTTTCTTGCTCCTTTTCTTCTTCCTCTTCACAATCTATGTAGAATAATTTCTTCTCAGCACACTTATGACCTTTTGTGTATTTGCTATCACAATTGTAACAAAGCCCTTTTGCTCTTTTTTCTTCCAATTGTTGTGGTGTCAACCTTGTAGGTTGTGGAAGACTATGGGCAACAACACTTCCATCTTTATAGTTGTGAATGGTATGCTTCCTAGTTGCCATAATTTTGCTTTCCATTTTTCTTGCTAACCTGAATGCCTTCTCTAATGAATCAGGTTCCCAAAGGCGCACATCATGTTGGATATTATCCTTTAAAGACCCTATGAACACATCAATCCTATGCTCCTCTGGAATATCTTTTACCCTTATGTTCAATTTTTGGAACTCCTCAATGTGCTCCATTATTGAACCCTTTTGTTTGAGACTTATCAATTGGCTAAAAAAAGTGTTGCTTTTTGTATCCTCATAATGTGCTATCAATTCTTCCGTAAAAATTGCCCAAGTGATAAATTGTTTACGAGAACAAAGCCATTGATACCATACAAACTGATTTGGTTCCAAATATAAAGTTGCCATACGTACCTTTTGTGTGTTTTGCACATTATTGAGATCGAAGAATTGCTCCATCTGTAATATCCATGTGGCGGGATCCTTGCCATCAAACTTCCTCATATCGATTTTTGGAACATGGTGAGTCTTCGATCCAACATTAGAGTCTATGGAATCATGATTAACATTTCTTTTGTTCTCATCATGAGTTTCCTTTACTACCTTTTCACCATTAGTGACCCTTTCTTGTAGCAACTTCTTCAATTCATCCATCTTATCATCCATGCCATCAATTTTAGAGTCCATGCCATTCACCTTAGCTTCCATGCCATCCATCTTAGCTTCCATGCCATCCATCTTAGCTTCCATGCCCTTTATCTTAGATTCCACGCCATTTATCTTAGATTCCACGCCACTTATCTTAGCTTCTGTTAGCTTTTGTGAGCGTGACATTTGTTGCACTTGTTCTTGTAATTTTGATATATCATGTAGCATTTCTTCCTCTTCTTCATGAGTCATGCTAGAGCTTTCAGGTTCCTTACTAGGTGTTTGCATTTTCTTTCCTCGGGGCATCAGTTACCGATAATAATGCTTTACTATGCCCTTTGAATTCTGTTAAACCAAGCTTACACAAAAATTTAAAAAAAAACTACACACCTTTTTTCACTTTATAGAAGCCTGATATTGAATCTGATGTATCTCTGTAATTTCGGATCATCCAGTTCTGAAATTTCTATCTGTAGTAGCCTTCTGTGTCCTCTTTCCAATGCCACAAGTCTGAGCCAAATTGGATTCTCCAAGGAAGAGTTATGTGAAATCTCCCACAGTGACTTTCTTTTAGACTGGTTCAGTAGAGCGAACTTGTACGACGTGCCACGAGTCACTGTTTCAACCTTTGAATCTGAAACTCACCCACAAGAAACTACAGTCCGTCCTCTTTCTGTACCTTTTTACGAAATTTCAATCCGATCCTCAGAGAGAGAGTTATGACGATTTTCCCCAGGTCACCTGTTTTGAATGTAATTCAGGAGTCTGCAAAAAGGCCAAATTCCTCAGATCATATCTCCGAAAATATCGCGCTAAAAGCTCTGAAATTCGGACCCAAGGTTCAGCGCCAATTCTTCTCAAATGGGTTTTTTTTGCGACTTCTGAAACGTCACAGAAAAAAAGTTATAGTGAAAATGCCACGATGACCTGTTTGGAGCAGCGAAACCCTAGAATCCAAAGCTCTGATACCAAATGTTATGAAACCAGCTCACAAAAAGATAGAAAAGAGAGATCCACGACTTAGAATTCAGCCTCTTCGAGGGGGCAACCTCCTTTACATTACATAAATGAACAATTCTTGGATGATACAAATGAAAATACCTCCTTTCTATATATAGGAGTCTAAGTGGTCCCAATACAATCAAAGCCTACATAACAATAATATTGTAGGGCACAACAATAACAATAGTGGGCTTCTATGTGGCACAATAGTAACAATATGGGCACTACATGGGTACATCAATATAAATAAGGGGTATAACTACAATAGTAATGGGGTAATCGCTAGTATTATAGGGACCCAACAAAATATTTATAATGGTGACGGAATTTCGTTTTACATAATTTATAGTCATCCACCCTGATACTCATCTACCACATGGTTTTAGCTCCAATTCGTAACATTTTCACATGTTGCTCCAGTTCTGTAATCCAAGCATCCTTTTCTTAAACTTGGTCCAAGATAACCTAAATGTTTCTTTCAGTTACTTGGGAAAATGTTGTTCCTACAAAGGATATTGAAAGTGGGTCTCTGGTATCTAGAACTATAGTCCTCTCAGTCATAACACATATCAGTGGTAGCTATGGCTTAACATGTGTTTTGTTTGTATTCCATGATTTTGTTCTAAGTGTATTCAAATATGAAATTGTATATATTTACCACCTTCTTTATTTGAGCTGGCACATTTCATATCTCTGATATGGGTAGATGACCTTTTGTGATCTCTAAAAATGTTGGAATTATTGGGCCCATTTCCATATAAGTCATGTTATGTTGAGGATGTGATTTTGGTTCTACTAATGAATCTGAAGGGTTTCTTCATGGATTCTAACCTCAGTTTCACTCTATATCCTTTTCTACTCTTTTTTCTTCTTATATTCATTTCTTCTTCTTCACTCCCCTTCTTTCCTCATCTCTTCCCCTTTTTGTTTTGTTTGTTCGATTTGATGAGCTATTATAGTATTTTACTCTACTATATAGATTTATTCTTGTTCTTTATTTATATTATCTTCTTGGTTGGTTTTCCACTCCTAGGCTAAAACTTATGGTTTAATCTATTCTTCTTCATTTTTTCTTTGGGTTTGGTCATAACTGATTATTGAAGTAACTTCTACATAATTCCATGGATTATTTTGATTTTCCTCTTATTCCTATGCATATAACCAATACTCCGTTTTGAATCTGCATTATTTGCAATGATTTTTAACCATTGATCTAGGATCATACTTGTGAAATTTCAAGTCCCAAAAATGGAAAAGTGTCAATGTATCTGCCTCCCTTTTAGCCTTCTTAATTTCCATCAACTAATATTCTCCCACATGGAAGGGAATACGTGGCCTCGAAGGTTTATTTACCTTTGAGAAAACACCACCAATTCATTCTATCTTGATTCCATTTAGTCCTTGCTTCTTCCACCCTATCAAATCGTGCAATGGAAGTTTTCCTCTTTCCTTGAGAGTGCATCTACCACAATATTTTGTTTTTCATTTTTGTAAATGATTAAAGTAATAACCCAACATCTTTGTAACCCATTTTTGTTTCTCTTATGAGGATAGTATTTGCCTCAAGGAGTACTTCAAACTATCATTATCTATTTTTACTTTGAAGTGTCTTCCTATTAGTTATGGAAACCATTTCTTAACTACGTGTAGTATAGCCAACATTTCTTTTTTTATAGATGTATATGAGTAATTTATTTCCCTTAATTTAATTACTTTAAAAGTAATTTGGTTTTCCTTCTTACATCAAAATTGTACCAATTCCATGGCTTGAGGAATCATACTCCACACTGAAGGATTTTGCGAAGTAAGGTGTCACCATGACAAGCGTTGTACACACAACCACTTTAAGTTTTTCAAAATCTTTGGTTGGTTCTTTAGCCCAAGAAAATACTCCCTTCTTCAATAATTTTGTTAGAGGTGATGCTATCATACCATAATTCTTAACAAACTTATAGTGATAGCCTGTCAATACTAAAATTCCTCTTAGTTTCTTCAAGGTCTTGGGGATTGGCCATTCCCACATAGATTTGATTTTTTTAGGATCCCCTTTGACACCTCATGGGATACAATATGAACTAAATATTCCACTACTTGAATACCAAAGGAACATTTTTAATCCTTTGCATATAGTTATTGTTGTTCCAAGATTGTTAAGACCCTATCAACATGTTGTACATGCTCTTCGCATGATTTTTTGTAGATTAGTAAGTCATAAAAAAATACGAACATAATTTTTCTAAGGAATGGTTTGAATATAGAATTCATAAAGTTTGGAATGTTGAAGGTGCATTTGTAAGTACAAATGGCATATCTAAAAACTCATAACGACCTTCAAGTGTTCTAAAATCTATTTTGGGAATGTCTTTTTGTCTCATTCTAATGTGATGATATCCAAAATGGAGATCCAACTTAGTAAAGAAAATTGTTCCATGAAATTCATCTAATAATTCATCAATGATAGGAAAATGAAACTTATCTTTGATTGTCATTTTGCTAAGTTGTATGTAATCTAGACACATATTCCATGGACCATTCTTTTTAATAATCATCACCATTGTTGAAGAGAAAGCACTCTAGCTAGGTTGAATGATGCTAACCTTTAACATTTGTTGAAACATACACTTAATCTCACTCTTTTGTGTAAATTTACTTGTAAATCCTAATATCAGGTGGTACACTTCCAGGGTGCAAATGAATAACATAGTCACAATCTTAGGCGGGTAAAAGACCCTTAGGCATCTCTCCAAATACGTTGGAATTATTGTTGATAATGTTTTGGAGATCTGTTCAAGAAAAGCATAAAGATATTTGAACATCTAATGAACAAAATTGTGTAATTATAACTTGGTGTCCCTTGTTTAGCAATTTTGTCATGCTATTAGAGCTTATCACTTCACCATGAGAATCTTATTAAAAGTTCTTGAAAATTAAGATCCATTGTTCCCAATGATTGTAACCATTGGAACCATAATATAACATCAAACCCAATCATTTGGATTGCAATCATCGAACTATCCAACAAATACTCCCCCATAGAAACTTAATACTATGGCACTTTGCTAAAAACATTATGGTACCTCCATTTGCAATCATTACTTGAAATTTTGGTATTGATATATAAAGAAATTAAGAAGTTTTTCCAATTTTTAATTAACGAAGTTATGGGTATTACCCAAATCAATCAATAATATTTCTTTTTTCTTTTTGATATATCCTTCTAGCTTGAGGTTTTGTGGAGTACTATTTCCAACTACTGCATGAAAAGATCTTTTTGTAGTATATTCTAGCTATATATATTTTGATGGTTCCAATTCTTGATCTTCTTTGTATTCACAATATATGTATAATAATTTCTTCTCCTGCATTGATGCCCGTTATTGTACTTGCTATCGTAGTTGAAACATAGTCCCTTTGTTCTTCTTTCATCCATTTGTTGAAGTGTCAAACTTGTCATTTTAGGAGAGGGAGTATGATTTTCTTTATAGTTAGCATTGACCAATCTTCTAGTGGCCATATTTTTACTTTTAACTTTCCTTTCTAGACTGAAGCATGCTCTATAGATTTAGGTTCAAAGAGTTGCACCTCACATTGAATTCTTTCCTTTAATGTTCCCATAAATAGGTCTAAGAAATTATCCTCTAAAATGTTCTTTACCTTAAGAATCAACTTTTAGAATTGTTGAATGTGCTCGGTAACTATACCTTTTTATTGAATATTTACCAATTGACTAAATAATGTATTTCTCTTAATATCCCCATAATTTGTTATAATTCCTCTATAAAAATGGACCTAGATATAATAGAACTTTTTTTCCTTTCACAAATCCATTGAAAACATGGCTGCAATATTTACCTTTTGTAAGGGTTCCACTTTGTGTAGATCAAAGTATTTATCCATTTATAATATCTATATTATAGGATCCTTACCATTAAACTTCCTCATAACAATATTCATAATGTATTAGTTCCTTGGTGCTAACTTAAAGCCCTAATGATGAGGATCTTGGAGTGATAAATCATGATTATGGTTCTATCATTCAACATTTATGATCTCCAACTTTGATAAAATACTCCCCATATGTGATTGAGTCTCAACACCCTACTTTTCTTTATGTTCGTGACTTTCTTGGATATCCATATCCCTTTTAGGGAGATTCTATAGTATTATATTTTTTTTATTCGGTTTTTTTGGTCATGCATTTTTTATTCTTCCTTGGCTTCCTCCATCTTTTTTTCTTCATTCTTTATTGATCCTTGCACATTCAACAATTGATATTATAATCACTTTCTTTTCACAACTTCATATCACCAAAAAAACTTGGGTCTTCTAATAAAAAATTATATCACTTGTAAGTTATATACCTTTAAGACCTTAATTTGAAGAATCTTTGAATGATTGAGCCTTTTCTTGGTATATCTATGAGATTAGAGCCCTTCTAAATCTAAAATTTGGGTCTGTAACACTTTGATATGTCTTATATGCAATTCCATTATGTCTCCTTATATCTATTTTTTTTCACAATTTTAGCTATCACCAATATCTCTCTCTCTCTCTCTCTCTCTCTCTCTCTCTCTCTCTCTCTCTCTATATATATATATATATATATAGCGAGAGAGAGAGAGAGAAAGAATTTTAGCTATCACCAATATATATATATATATATATATATATATATATATAGAGAGAGAGAGAGAGAGAGAGAGAGAGAGAGAGAGAGAGAGAGAGAGAGAGGCTCACTTGTTTGAGATTGATTTTAGGATACTTCAAAAACTTTAACTTTCACAAGGTATATCTCTAAAAGTATAGGTATAATCTAATTTTTTTACCAAATGTAACTTGATATTCCTTCTTAATTATCTCTAAATTTCACTATCTAAAATTTCATAGAAAAAAATATAGAAAAAATGTTGAGATGACTACTTTGAAATAGATTTCAAAACCAATCATAAACCCTAACTTCCATATAGTATATCTCAGAAGGTATAGCAAACCAAAATCTGAAATTTTAACCATATGTTCATCGAGATCTTTCCTCAATATCATCAAAGTTTCACCATATGAAATATCCCATAAATAAGTTATATAAAAAAATTCTACCGAACCGTGTTCGAAGTAGAAAGCCCCTTGGTTTGTGTGCTTTGATACCAAAAGTTATTAACCTTCCACCTTAAAATAGATAAGAAAATAATAATTACAATTCTCTTTGATGGGAAAACTTCATTTTACAATGTATATAATGTATAAGACAAGATTTGATGATCCTAATATGAGGTCTCCTTAGTATATATATTAGAGACAAAGGGTACAATTATAATAAAATGGGGCCATGAAAGGTTCTATCTCACATAACAGTATAACAATAGAAATCTACTCACACAATATCCAGGGCTTAATAAATGGTTTTATGTTTAACATGGGTCTTATATATGTCTTTAGATTAGTTTAGAGTAACTATAAGAACAGTTTGCAACTTGAATATTATACTCCATTCTCCTCTTAATATATTTTTGATGCTTGTACTCTTATCTCGTTTTTGAGCTTACAATTTAAATTACAATATCAAAAATTTCTCTACTTATATATTTCTACTTGTTTTGCAAGTGAAAATGAAGGTTGGATACCATCGTCCACTAATAGTGGAAGAATATCATGTGACCACTAAAAAAACATTTGTATCAAGAACTGATAGTATTATCATCTATGAACACTCAACAACCTTCATCTAGAAATTCATTATTATATTCATATTTTGCATCCTTCTTAATATGATAACTTACGTCCCTTTCACACCATCTAAACGTTAAGAAAATCTAATAGAAAATCACTATGTTTAAAATTGTAAGGATATATGTAATTTTCACTATGACAACATTGTCCATATTATTGAGATATGAAACATTAATGTAGAAATTGTTTCCAAATTTATTGTCATAGACCCCTTTTCTTTCAAATATTATTTCCATGGCTACCAAAAAGTGTCTCAAAACACTAGGTATGTTCCCATTTTTACAGTTAAATGAGAACCCTTAGAATCTATCCATGTTTTTCTCATGCCCCTACTTATCCAAATTTCATCATAAATAGTGTTAATAGCAAAAGGTACTATCTTATACTCTAGAAATTGGATTTTTGTTAATTTTCAAGAATTCTATAATTTTAGCTCCATCCAAGCTCATATGCTCATGTTATGCCAAAATAAATTTTGGCTCAATTTCATTTTTGTAAATGTGAATTCTCCACCACATTGCAACACTTTTTCATTGGAAAGTGTTGAAGGTGTTTCTCACATGAATACATTGGCCTAGTTTGAAAAATATCCCTTTCAAGGCATTAACCTCCTTTGAACTTTTTCCATTGGGGCTTCTTGAAAATAATATCATAATATCGCCAAACATCAATTCCATTTGAAGGATAATCCCATCAAACCCATTAAAAATAGATAACATCAACCTCTTTTGAAGGTTTCACCCAATTTAAAGGGAAATTGCCATCAAGCCATTTTTGAAAGATGGGCTATCAGTCGTTTTTTAAATAGCTACTTGATGTTAAGGAAAAAGAAATTAGGCCATTTTTAAAGCTTGGCCATTGAACACTTTCAAAACATCCCTTTAATGTGAAGGGAAAAGGCCATTAGGCCTATTTGAAACAATGACCATTGGCCACATTTCATAAATCCTCCTAATACAAAGGAGAAAAAAGGGGTATCAAGCCATTTCAAAAGGTGGGCTATCAACCAATTTTGAAATATGTAACTAATGTAAAGAAAAAGGGACATCAAACCATTTTGAAATATTGGCTATCATCCACTTTCAAAGGGTCAACCTAGAAGAAAGGAAAAAGGCTATTTATCCATTTTAAAACATTGGCCATAAGCCACTTTCAAAAGATTTATTTGATGAAAAGGAAAAATGTCCATCGTACCATTTTGAATGATTGGACTTCTACCACTTCTAAAAGATCCACCCAATTCAAAATGAAAATATACTTCAAGAACTTGACCCAAACTTCATCAAGTCAAATTTAAAGATATGACCCAATCTTCCATCAAGCCACATTCAAATTCAATCCCAACCTTTGAGGAAAATCATTCCAACCAATTTGAATATGTTCCCTGACTTTGAAGAAAACACATTCAACTTTCTTCGAAGTACTTAAAAAAAACAAGGGAAAAAGAGGTCATCAACCCACTTTGAAATATGCAATCTGAAGTAAAATAAAAAATATATAAAGTCATTGATTCCTTTCAAAACATCTATCCAAATCCTATCAATCATCTTCAAAAGTATGATCCAATATTCATCAAACCAATTTTGAAAGAACTTCAAAATTTTATTAATTGGCTATAGGGCCCAATTAAAGTATTAAAGGCATCAACTCTTTCCAAAATTATTACCAGAATTCAAGATATTAAGGAAAAGGGGGTGTTGAGCCCTCCCTTAAGAAAAAATTGATTCCAAATAGAAAGGGTCTTATGCCAATGTGGAGGAATATTTTGAACTCAAACAAAAAGACCCAAATTTACTAAAAAATTCTCACAAGTTTCGAATACCATTCAACTTACAAGAATTAAAGGTTATTCAAAGGATCCTACTCCATGTTGGTGTTTAGCCTATAGCTACTTCAACATACATGAATGATTCAAATTGAATATGATCATACTATAACAACCCCTGGTTGATTTTCCATGTAAATAAAATAAGACCAAGGTCATGGGACACGTACTCCAAGTTGAATGTTGGGAAAAAAATTATAGTGGGAATCACTTGTGGTTTATTAATGGGTAAGGAAATTGGCAGATGCATTGGCAAAGGAAAAGAGGCAATAAATGGAATTTAATTATGAAAATAAAGGAAAATAGGAGAAAAGAAAGGTGAAGAGACACACATTTGCATGCAAGGGAAATTAGAGGAAAAGAGAAGGAAAATGAAGAAAAAGGAGATATCAATGATAAAAAGGCATCAGAGAATCAGTTGCTAGATTTTGATAGTTTTGAGTTGGGCTCTTGTTCATTCTCTCATACTCTAGCACACTTAGATATTTCTTAGAGCATTCTTGGAGTACTCTAGCATCTACTTGGATTTGAGGAACAAAGCAAAGGACAAGCAAGGAATTGGTGGCCAGCGAAAGAGAAGGTGTGATCGAAAGCGACAACAAGATTACTTTGCAGGTAATAGGTTGCATGTGTAATCTCCTTGTTGGTTTTTGGATGCATGGTATATGCATGTGGTTCTTTGGTTATGTGTTGTCATTGGCATGGAGATTTTTCCTAGATTGACATTGGTTTCAGCCTTGTCTCGTCATTTCCTGGATATCCATGATGTAGTGGGTTCCCCATTTGGATTTTCTAATTGGTTCTCATGTTCCATATGGCTTTGGGTTGGGATAGGATCTCTGGAGCCCTAGAAAAACTTGGGTCCCTGAAGGTTGTGGGTTGAGATGGTAGTTCTCTGGAGCCTTGTAATAGCTTGGGTCCCTTGAGATTGTGGATTGAGATGGAAACACTCGAGCCTTGGATAGCTTGGGAAGAGAACAATCTCATTGATATTAGTGATTTTTGGACCATACACGTGAGTTCATTATGGTTGAGGTTTGAGGTGGTTTGGCCTTTGGAAGCCCTGGTTGGTTTTTTTTTTTTTTTAACCCATATGATCACACATTCATGCTTCGACTATGGCATAGAGGTGATTGGATGAAAGAGAGATTTTGTTTCAGCTAATCTATGGTTGGGTTGTAGATGGAAGTCCCTAACTTGGTTGCCATTTTCATATGTTAATATGAGTTATTCTCCTATTGTGATCTATGAGCACTTGTACTTGTTATTATGGTGATATTATGGATAATTTGTCATGTTCTCTATTATGGTTATATGACGGCCCTATTATGTGCTCTAGTTATGGCTTTTATTCATGATTTGATAAGTTATTGGATGGTTGATGAATGCATGGACTAAAAAGTGTTGTTGCAGCTAGCTGGAGAGGGCATTGAGCCTTCTTGGTGATTTTAGATGAAGTTCAGAAGTTTATGATCAGATATGCATCCATGACCTGTAGCTTCCATGTTTACTATTTGTTTGATAAAATGCCTATCTTGCATTAGGCATGTAATGGTTAAGATTTTGCTAAATATTTGATTTTTTAGCATTGTTATCATCATTGTCATGATCCTAGAAAGTTATAGGCAGTTTTTGGGTAATGGTCTATAGGTTATCCTGAAAAAGTGGCATAGATCTCACAACCACATGCACAAAACAGGGAATATTGGGTCATAACCACATGGAGACAGGCTTGTGGGTGCAGTTATAGCCTCCAAACTGCATGCATGTAGTGTTATGGGTGTGTTTGGGGAGTAAAACTAGTGAAAAAGAGTTCCAACTCAGGAATTGATCACCTGGGGTGGTTGGTAGGCTCCAGAGTGATCTGCAGCCTCTAAGGGATGTCGGTTTATTTCCAGTTTGTAGACCCCACTTCCATAACTAGAAATTGGAGGTCAGGTCATAGAATAGTGACACTTAGCTCATGTTTACTCTAGAGAGCTTGTCATAGTGGGTAAATGTGGGAGGAGGTGTTATAGGGTGGTATCAGAGTGAGGTTGCAACACTATACCTCGGGGTAAATGTGATTGTTATGCATGCATGTCAGTTGTATATGTGTCTAATATGCATTCATTGTGATGGTTATGGTTATCATGCATGTGGCCATTATTGCAATTTTGTGTCATCATTCATGAAGTTGATAAGTTGATGTCATTATGTATCTATATCATGCTAATCTTGATTGATTGTGCAAACAAGATATCCTCCCCTGAAATACATTGAGGTATGATTTTGATTATGTATCTATTTGGTTTATCTAACATGACATGTTTGTAGGAGATAGAAGATCAGAGATGAACAACAGAATGGTTGACTACAGTGCACATGACCCCCCTTATAGCTTTGATGTGAATTCTATGGAATGGTAAATGTTAGTTGGGGAGAAAGGAGAAGAGTACTCTCCTAATTTAGTAGATACTTCGATAAATTTGAAGGCAAAAATTAGAAGTTGCAAGGTAGATAATAGTAGGTTGATTGAGGCACAGTAAAGACTTGCAAGAACTCATGAAAAGCAAGTAGAAGCTAATGCAGTCATCCTTCAAAGAATTTCAAATTTACAGAAGCAAGGAAAACTGGGGATTAGTCAGGGATAGGAAGAAAATAAAAATGGGTCATATAACACATATTTCATTAAAATTGGAAATTTTTTATTATAAGTACATCACTAGAATTGAGTTTTTTGGTTATTTTGAAATGCTATATGCACTATTTAGTTCTAAATTTAATGAAATATATGCTATATGGAAAAAGGTCTCATAGAGGACGCAGGTTGGATGGGGATCACACAGTCAGAGGTGACAGATATTTGGATACACCTAAGAGGCAAGATAACGTTCATGGATATTATTCCAGCACAGATTTTAAGAGACATCACCGCTATTACTGTTGGCATCATTATAGTAGGAGTGAAAGGGGGTGCTTTCCAGAAGAGTTCAAGAAAGCCATGCCTCTTTCTTTTGATGGGGAAGTGAAGAAGTCAGAAGATGTAGAAGAAGGGTTTCTTGGGAAGAAGAATTTCTTCAAATTGCATGATTTTTCAGAGAACATGAAAGACAAGATAATGATCTTCAGTCTCAAGGGAAAAGAAGATATCTGGTGGGAAGAGGTGAGGCATGTTAGAGTCATCAGGGAAGATGAGCTTAGTTGGAATGAGTTTAAAATACTCTTTAGGAATAAGTACTTGTCTGAGATATATTATGGTAGAAAGGACAAGGAATTCTATGAGCTCAAGATGGGTTCCATAAAAAATGAACAGTACATGACTAAGTTTTTGTAGTTTTTGAGGTATGTTCCCTACCTCAAGGATGAGAAGACAAAGGTCCAAAGGTTCATCAATGGATTGAATTTAGCATTTAAAGATCAGATTGATTATAATTAGCCTTGTCATTGGAGGAAGTCATTGGGAAATTTGATGCATTGTTATGAGCAGACTAAATGAAAGTATGCGACTAAGTGGGAGTGGAAAGGTAATGAGGGTACTAAAGGGAAGTGGCCTCAGAATAAAGGAATACCTCAGGATGTGAGTGACAAGGATAATGTAGAACCTTATAAGAAGTTCAATGCAGTTGAGAAAGGACAGGGATCTTAGCCTGAGGAGCAGAATAAGGGTGGTGGCAAAAATCCTTTGAGGTGTTGGACTTATGGTGGAGAGCACCTTAAGTGCTCAAGAGGCACATATAGTTGGAGATGTTCGTCAGAGTATTCCTCATATTTATGCAATAATGGATAACAGGCAGGCATATCATCAGACATCCATTAGTGATATAGAAGGTAATATTTGTGATCATTTTTTTCCATTTTGATTGATCCTGGATCTAATTATAGTTATATTAAACCCGACCTGGTGGATAAGTGTTGCTTGAATAAAGAAGTGCATGAAGAATATTGGTTGGTGCAGTTGGCTATAGGGACCAAGAGAAGATCATCATTGGGTGAGATATTATGCATTTGAGCTAAATGGTATGCCTACATTAGCACATCTAAATGTGCTTCCTTTGGGATCACATAGTATGCTATGTTTTTTGGCATGGATTGGTTGTTCATTCACAAACCAAGGTAGATTGCTATGACAAGGCTACTGAGTGCCTGGATGATGATGGGGAAAGGAGAATATTGCAAGGAAAGAAGAAGCCTATATCAGTGAGAACAGTTACCTCTACACAGGAAAAGTGTAGTTTTAGGAAGGGATGTGTATTTTTTGCAGTTCATATTTGCAGTGAAAAGGGGAAGGAAGTTGAGGATGATGAAGTCTTGAGGATGTATCCTATCTTGCAGTAGTTCCAGGATGTGTTTCCTCGATATATTCCATAGTTTCCTCCTCATAGAGAAGTGGAATTTTCTATTGAGTTGATGTTGAGAGCAACACCAACATCTAAGGCACTGTACAAGATGACTACTCCAAATTTGGTGGAACTGAAGTTGAAACTTAAGGAAATGCTTGATAAAGGATACATAAGGTGAAGTGTGTCACCTTCGGGTGCACCAATATTGTTTGTAAAGAGGAAGGATGGTACTCTCAGATTGTGCATTGATTACCGATAGTTGAATAAGGTGACTATCAAGAACATGTATTCATCGTCGTGAATTGATGATTTGTTTGATCATTTGAAGGGAGATGCAGTGTTTTCAAAGATTGATTTGAGATTAGGATATCATCAGGTGCAAATCAAAGAAGAAGAAATCTACAAGATTTCATTTCGTACAAGGTATGGGAATTATGAGTTTGTGGTGGTTCCTTTTGGTCTTACTAATGCTCCAACCACTTTCATGTGTTTGATGAATATTGTGTTGTGTCCTTACCTAGATAATTTTGTGATAGTTTTTATTGATGATATATTGATATACTCCAAGAATGAGGAAGAGCATGCAAAGCACCTGGAAATAATATTGAGACTATTGAGAGAGCATTAGTTATATGCCAAGCTCAGCAAGTGCAACTTCTTTTAGTCTTAGATTAATTACTTAGGACATGTTGTTTCGAAGGAGGGGATATCAATGGACCTTGAAAAGATTAAAGCTATCATGGAGTGACCAAATCTTAGGGATGTGAATGAGGGCATATCATTCATGGGACTAGCGAGTTATTATAAGAGGTTCAAAAGGAATTTCTCAAGGATTATATTTCCTATCAAATCTTTGTAGAGGAAAGGGAAGAAGTTTGAATGGACTGAATGTGCAACTACTTTTGAGCAGTTGAAGCATTTTCTTACAAATTCCACCAGTGTTGAAGATTGCATATCTTGATAAGGAATCTCTTGTTTGTGCAGATTCTTGCAAGGAAGGACTTGGTGGAGTGTTGATGCAGGAAGGGTAGGTGGTATGCTATGATTCAAGGAATATGAATGAGCATGAGTGGAACTATGTGACTCATGATATTAAGTTGGCAATGATTATTCATGCATTGAAGATGTGGAGAAATTATATTCTTGGTAGGAGGTTTTTTTTTATGAGTGATCATAGGGGGCTAAGGTACTTTTTCGACCAACCTAATCTGAATGTTAGGCAAGCTAGATGTTTAGCTACCCTCAGTGAGTTTGAATTTGAGATCAGGTACATAAACAGCAAGGAGAACAGGATTGCATATGCTCTCAGTAGGAGAGTGCAGGTGAATCACATTTCAGATGTGATTTCATATGGGACAATCTATAGGAGTGGATCTTGCATGTAGGGCAGCATGATGAGAGGTACCAGTAGTTGAAGCAGAAATTGCAATGGCAGGGTGAAGGTGATATAGATGAGTAGTATCACCTCACGGTAAATGGCTTGGTTATATTTAAGACCAAGATTTATGTGCCAGATAGGAGTGAGATCAAGAAGCTTATCTTGAAGGAGTTTCATTTCAATCCATACTCATGCCACCCAAGGTATGAGAAGATTTTGATAGTCGTTAAGAAGTTTTATCATTGGCCAAGCTTGAAGAAATAGGTGGTTGAGTTTGTTGCAAGATTCTTGGATTGTTAGAAGTTGAAAGCCGAGTGTACACACCCAACTAGTTTGTTGCAACCTATTATAATTACATAATGCAAATGGGAAGTCATTTCCATGGACTTCATTATAGATTTGTTGAGGAAATCGAAGCGACATTATTTCATCATGATTTTGGTTGACTGGTTGAGTAAGGTAGATCTCTTCATTGAAGTGAAGTATACTAATTCATCTAGTGAGGTAGCTCAAATATTCATCACGGAGATAGTGAGTTTGCATGGTGTTCCCAAGAAGATTGTATCAGAAAGAGATGCAAAATTCACTTCCAAATTTTGGAAGGAGTTGTTTGCAAGATTTGGGACAAAGTTAGCCTTCAACACAACTTATCATCCACAGACAGATGGACAGACAAAGAGGGTTAATATGATTCTTGAGGATATGTTGAGGATGTATGTCATGCATCAACATAGGAAATTGGAGGAGTATCTTCCACTAGTTGAGTTTGCATATAACAATGGGTATCAAGAATCCTTGAGGATGAGTCCATTTGACACTCTCTACAGGTGGATTTATAATACTCCCATCAATTGGAGTGATCCAGTGAACAAGGTGTTGATTGGACAAGATATATTGGCTGAGATGAAGCATGAGATGTAGGTTATCATAAGGAATTTAGAGGCAACGAAAGAGAAGAAAAAGAGCTATGTGGATTATCATAGAGCATTCATGGAGTTTTAGGTTAGGGAGCATGTGTACTTTCACATCAAGCCCAAGAGGAGCTCCTTGAGGATTGAATCATGTGCCAAGCTGGAACCTTGGTATTGTGGGCCTTTTAAGATCCTTGAGAGGATTAGAACAGTGGCCTACCTAGTGAAATTCCATGATGTTTTCCATGTTTCATTGCTTAAGAGATATGTCCATGACGTTGATCATGTGATTGATAAGACTATATTGCAAGTGGAACTAGAGGGATAGTTCCATCCAAAAACCCAATGGATTTTGCAGCTGAAACAAATCATGCTTCAGAACTGAGAAACAGAGAAATTTAAAGTGCAACGGAATCACTTTGGGCCTGATCAAGCTACATGGGAGATGGTTGATCAGATTTGGACTTTGTATCCTTCCTTATTTCCTGGTTGAGAAGATGTGCTTGATATATGTGTTTTATTATATATATAATACTGCAATGAGCTTTGTGATATGAATTTAAATAGAACATAATAAATTATAGATATAACCATAATGACAAAGTTTCACCATAAATATCACTTTATTTCGTTAATATCAAATATTGAAATATGCTTACAAACAGAATGGAAATAAGACTAGCTCAGGCGATCGTAGCTTATCTCTGAGAAGAGATGTGGCAGCTACATGCCTCTAAACTGTGTTACATGAGGCTCAAGGACCTATTTATTATTGAAAAACATGAGAAAATCCTAAACAACCAAAAACCTTACCCCAAGAGATGTAATGCCAAGAGTTAGTGGGCCCCATTGGGGTTAGTTGCATAGCTAACTTCCCGGGGTCATAACTCGGTCATATTATATTCGTTTGGCGTGTATGATACAATGTTGGAAAGGCCTATCTGAGTACTAAAATATTTGTTGCATTCCCCTGCCTCCGATTACGGGCCTGCAGCGGAATTCAAAAAGTTTCTGTTTAGGGGGTCAAAACTGCTCCAAATGTTCAATACCCGAAAAACTGCTAAAAATAGTAAATGCTAAAATAAACAAGGAAGAAAATGAAAAAAACTATAGGTCTAGGTGGAATAGGTGGGTGGCCACCAATATCCACCTGGATCATTCCTCACCCCTTAGGAAGTGATGGTCCCCATTGCGTTCAGAGCCTCCATGAGGTGAGGAAACTTCTGTTGAACTTGGTCCCTGATGAGCCACTTGCCTAAGTTGGTGCAAGAGTTGGCAATATTTAAGAAACCGATATATTCGGATATTTTGTTGGCAGTGTTCTTGACTTGTGTGTCCATAATCTGATCATTTGTGGCCTGTTCCATGCAGTCTCAACTTAACTCTATTAGTGTGAGTTGTTCTACAATGTCTGATGTGTCCAACAATAGTGGGGAGTATGGTTGAAGGTGGTCCACATTGAACACTGGGTGCAGGCCAAGGAATTGGGGAATGCAGAGCTCAAAAGAATTATCTCCCATAGCCTTGGTAATGGTGTAAGGACCATATCAGAGTGGTCTGAGCTTCCGATGGGCGCAAATAAGGCGTTATTTCTGCAAATGCAAATAAACTTTGTCACCCACTTGAAACTTGTGTGGCACCCATTTTTGATCATGTCATTTCTTGTACTTGGCATTTGAATTCTCTAGAATGTCTTGAAACTACTAGAAGATGTGTTGGATGCATTCAATAAATCAAGTCTCTTTATCAGCCTCGGATAGTACATGTGTGGATTACATCTGTGCGGTCGCATGATGCATGACATCATCAATCAGACACAATGGTTCAAATCCTAGACCCACTTGAAAGGGACTGAGACCAGTCAAGCTATGGAGAGCACTATTTAACTATGTTGCACATATGGAAGACTCTCATCCCAGGTTCGAGGATGCTTGGAGTTGTACTGCGGAGTATGTGCACTATCATCCTATTGAAGACCTTCTTTTGGCCATCAGTCTGGGGATGGAAGGCAGTCGATTTGGCGATCTTGGTGTCCAATAGTGTACAGAGGCTTGACCATAATGTGCTTAGGAACCTGTTGTCCCAATATAATATAATGTTCTGCGGGATCCCAAAATGTACCCATTACTCGTTCAAAGAAGAGTTTGGCAGTGTCATCTGTTGTGATACTCTTCTGTTAGGTCCCTACAATACTAGTGATTACCCCATTACTATTCTAGTTGTATCCCTTATTAATATTGTTTTGCCCCTATTGTCCCCATATTGTTATTACTGTACCCCATAGAATCCCTCTATTGTTATTTTTGTGCCTTTATATTATTATTGTTAGGTCGGTTGGGTTATATTGTGACTCGTTAGACTCCTATATATAGAAAGGAGGTTTTGTCATTTGAATCATCAAATAATCATTCATTTGTGTAATGTAAAGGAGGGTACCCCCTCGAAGAGGCTGAATACTAAGGCGTTGATCTATCTTTTCTATCTTTTTGTGAGCTGGTTTCATAACATTTGGTATCAGAGCTTTGTATTCTAGGGTTTCGCTGCTCCAAATAAGTCATCGTGGCATTTTCACTATAACTTTTTTCTACAACGTTTCAGAAGCTAAAAAAAAATCATTTGAGACGAGATCGTACTGAAGCTCGGGTCCTAATTTCAGAGCTTTTTGTGCTATATTTTCGGAGATATGATCTAAGGAAGTTGGTCTTTTTGCAGAATCCTGAATTACATTCCAAACAAGTGACCTGGGGAAAATCGTCATAACTTTCTCTCTAAGAATCTGATTGAAATTTCGTCAAAAGATACAGAAAGAGAACAGACTGTAGTTTCTTGTATATATTTTTCAAAGCCAAAGGTTGAAACAGAGACACGTGGCACGTCGTACAATTTTTCTCTACTGAACTAGTCTATAATCAGGTCACTGTGGGAGATTTGGCATAATTCTTCCTTGGAGAATCCAATTGGGATCAGACTGGTGGCATTGGAAAGAGGACATAGAGGGCTACTACAGGTCACAATTTTAGAACTGGATGATCCGAAATTATATAGATACATCAGAGGCAATATCGAGCTCCTACAAAGTGAAAAAAGGTGTGTAGAATTTTTTTAAATTTTTGCTTAAGCTTGGTTTGAAAAATCATTTTGAAGGAATTCAAAGGGCACAATAGAGAATTATTATCGGTAACTGATGCCCCGAGGAAAGAAAATGCGAACACCTAGTAAGCAACCTAAAAGCTCTAGCATGACTCATGAAGAAGAGGAAGAAATGCTACATGATATATCAAAATTACAAGACCAAGTGCAACAAATTTCACTTTCACAAAAGCTAACAGAAGCTAAGATAGATGGCGTGGAATCTAAGATAAAGGGTGTGGAAGCTAAGATGAATGGCATGGAAGCTAATATTGATGATTTGAAGATATATTTGACAAATTTTCTACAAGAAATACTTACTAATAGTGAAAGGGTAGTAAAGGAAACTCATGATGCGAACAAAAGAAATGTTAATCATGATTTCATAGACTCTAATGTTGGATCGAAGACCCACCATATTCCAAAAATCGATATGAGGAAGTTTGATGGCAAGGATCCCGCAACATGGATATTACAGATGGAGCAATTTTTCGATCTCAATAATGTGCAAAACACACAAAAGGTACGTATTGCAACTTTATATTTGGAACCAAATCAGTTTGTATGGTATCAATGGCTTTGCTCTCGTAAACAAATTATCACTTGGGCAATTTTTACAGAAGAATTGATAGCACATTATGAGGATACAAAAAGAAACACTTTTTTTAGCCAATTGATAAGTCTCAAACAAAAGGGTTCAATAATGGAGCACATTGAGGAGTTCCAAAAATTGAACATAAGGGTAAAAAATATTCCAGAGGAGCATAGGATTGATGTGTTCATAGGGACTTTAAAGGATAATATCCAACATGATGTTTGCCTTTGGGCACCTGATTCATTAGAAAAGGCATTCAGGTTAGCAAGAAAAATGGAAAGAAAAATTATGGCAACCAGGAAGCATACCACTCACAACTATAAAGATGGAAGTATCGCTGCTCCTAGTCTTCCACAACCTATAAGGTTGACACCACAAAAATTGGAAGAAAAAATAGCAAAAGGGCTTTGTTACAGTTGTGATAGCAAATACACTAAAGGTCATAAGTGTGCTGAGAAGAAATTATTCTACATAGATTGTGAAGAGGAAGAAGAAAAGGAGCAAGAAAGGTCGAAAGAAGAGGATATACTCCAGGAACAAAGCCTAGATAAAGAAGAAATGAATCCGACCATATCTTGTAATGCATTGGATGGAATTACCACTCCTCAAACCATCAAGATAGAAGGACAAATCAAGAAGAAAAGGGTAATAGTGTTGATTGATTCAGGAAGTACCCACAATTTTATTCATTGTAAGGTAGCAAAAGAATTTAATTGCTTCCTATATCCAGCACCAGAGTGTCAAGTGATGGTTGCAAATGGAGGAACAATAAATTGCTCTGGAAAGTGCCATAATATCAAGCTATCCATGGGAGAATATGTATTGACTAGCCCAATGCTTTCCATTCCAATGGGAGGCGCTGATGTTGTACTAGGAGTCCAATGGCTACAATCCTTGGGTACAATAGCTTTTAATTTTCAAGAACTTTTCATGAAATTTTATGCGGAAGGAAAGGAAGTTGAATTAAGGGGTATTGCAGGGAAACCGGGAAAGATAATCAGCTCTAACGATATGAAAAAGCTTTTAAAAAAGGAACAAAGAGGTGTAATTGCACAATTATGTTCGCTAGATGTTTCCACATCCAAATCATATATTTTTCTAGATATCCAAAAAGTCTTGGACAATCATTCCAAGGTATTTGAGACTCCCAAAGGTCTCCCACCTATTCGTGATCATGATCATGCTATTCATCTGATTCCAGGAAGTGTTCCTCCAAACATCAGGCCGTACAGATATCCCTATGCCCAAAAGAGTGAAATTGAACGTATGGTTGCAGAAATGCTAGAGGCTGGTATAATTCAACCTAATCAAAGTTCTTCTCTGCTCCAGTAGTATTGGTGCAAAAGAAGGATGGATCATGGCGCATGTGTCCAGATTATAGGGAGCTCAACAAGCTCACTATTAAAGATAAGTTTCCCATTCCTGTCATTGATGAATTACTAGATGAATTGCATGGATCAATTTACTTCACCAAGTTGGATCTTCATTCAAGATATCATCAAATCAGAATGAAGACTGAAGACATTCTGAAAACAACATTTAGAACTCATGAGGGTCATTATGAATTTTTGGTCATGCCTTTTGGCCTTACCAATGCACCTTCTACATTTCAAGGTTTGATGAATTCCATTTTCAAACCCTTCCTTAGAAAAATTGTGTTTGTATTTTTTGATGATATATTAATCTACAACAAGTCTTGGAAGGATCATGTTGAACATGTTGACAGGGTGCTACAACTATTGGAGGAGAAACAATTATATGCAAAAAGATCCAAATGTTTCTTTGGAGTACAAGAGGTGGAATATCTTGGTCATATTGTATCTCATGAAGGAGTTAAGGTAGACCCTAGAAAAATTAAAGTCATTAAGGAATGGAAAATCCCCACATCCATAAAGCATCTACGAGGATTTCTCGGATTGACAGGGTATTATCACAAGTTTTTTAAGAATTATGGGAGAATAGCAGCACCTCTAACAACATTATTGAAGAAAGATGCATTTTCATGGACTCCAGAAGCAACAAAGGCCTTTGAACATCTTAAAGAGGCAATGTGCCAAGCACCGGTCTTAGCTACACCGGACTTCACAAAAACCTTTATTGTGGAATGTGATGCTTCAGGAAATGGAATTGGTGTTGTTTTAATGCAAGATGAAAGACCCATTGCTTTTGAAAGTCGTCCAATCAAGGGAAAGTTTTCACACAAAGCTATTTATGAGAAGGAAATGTTGGCAATACTACATGCACTTAAGAAATGGAAACCCTACCTAATGGGAAGACACTTCAAGGTAAAAACGGATCATGATAGCCTTAAATACTTTTTAGAACAAAGATTATCCTCTGAAGAGCAACAAAAGTGGGTCACAAAGATGTTGGGTTATGACTTTGAAATCATCTACAAAAAAGGGAAGCAAAATGTGGTGGCAGATGCACTCTCAAGAAAGGATGAGGATGTGGAAGCATTGTTGTGCGCCATTTCTATTATCCAACCAGATTGGATAAACAAAGCAAGGGAGGAATGGAAGAATAATGAAGAAGTGTGGGCACTTATTCGAAAGTTACAACAAGATTCTAGTACATCTGATACATTTAGCTGGCAAAAAGATTTGTTATGGTACAAAGATCGCTTATACCTCTGTAAGAATTCCCAACTCAAGCAAAAGATTCTTATGGAATTGCACACTTCTCCCTTAGGAGGGTACTCAGGATTTTTAAAAACTTACCACAGGGTTAAGAAGGAATTTTTTTGGAATGGCCTTAAATCGGATATTCAAAAGTTTGTGGCAGAATGTTTGGTTTGCCAACAAAATAAAGTTGAAACAATTAAGACCCCGGGTCTATTACAACCTTTATCCATTCCAAGCCAACGTTGGGAGGAGGTTTCAATGGATTTTATCACAGGTTTACCCAAGTCTGAGGGAAAGAGTGTCATCATGGTGGTAGTTGACAGACTTACCAAGTATGCACACTTTTGTGCATTATCACATCCATTTAAAGCCAGTACAATTTCTACTGCATTTATGGAAACAACTCAAAAGCTACATGGAAACCCAAAGATTATTGTAAGTGACAGGGATCCCATTTTCACTGGAAATTTTTGGACAGAATTATTTTCTTGTCTTGGTACTTAGTTAGCTCATAGCTCATCTTATCATCCTCAATCTGATGGGAAAACTAAGATAGTAAACAAATGTTTGGAAGGATATCTTCGTTGCTTTGTATCTGATAAAAAAACACAATGGGTCAAATGGTTGCCTCTGGTTGAATGGTGGTATAACACTTCCTTCCATACAACAACAAAAATGGCCCCATTTATGGCACTTTATGGATATCAGCGACCATCCATCACATCATATTTAAGAGAAAATTCTAAGGTTCAAGCAGTGGAACATCACATCGAGCATCAACAAGTCCTCCAACTCTTAAAGGATAACCTCGTGTTGGCGCAGAATAGAATAAAACAACAAGAATATCAACATCGCAGCGAAAGAAGTTTTGATGTAGGTGATTGGGTATTCCTACGGCTACAACCATATAAACAAATGTCCCTCAAGCAAGCTAAGAAGGATAATAAATTATCACCAAAATATTATGGTCCCTACAAGGTGTTGCAAAATATTGGTACTATGGCATACAAATTGGAGCTTCTTGCAGCTTCTTGAGTGCACCGAGTTTTCCATGTTTCATGTTTAAAGAAGGTTATAGGCGACAAGCTCCCAGTTCAAACAATATTGCTAGGACTTGACTAGGAAGGAAAAATTATATTGGAACCAGAAGCAGTCACAGAAACAAGAACTCGACAGCTACGAAATCGATCAATTTCGGAGTATCTCATCAAGTGGAAGAACTTATCCACTAAAGATTCCACATGGGAGGCTGAGAATTTTATGCAGAAGCATCTAGAACTACTCAAGCATTGAGGACAACACTTTTTTGAAGGAGAGGGGAATATTAGGTCCCTATAATACTAGTGATTACCCCATTACTATTGTAGTTATATCCCTTATTAATATTGTTGTGCCCCATAGAATCCCTCTATTGTTATTTTTGTGCCTTTATATTATTATTGTTAGGTCGACTGGGTTATATTGTGACTCCTTAGACTCCTATATATAGAAAGGAGGTTTTTTCATTTGAATCATCAAAGAATCATTCATTTGTGTAATGTAAAGGAGGTTGCCCCCTCGAAGAGGCTGAATTCTAAAGCGTTAATCTATCTTTTCTATCTTTTTGTGAGCTGGTTTCATAACATCTTCTTGTAGGCCGCCAATATAGCCATCTTAGAAAATATGTCCATGACCACAAATACACAATCATTACCATGCTTGGTAGAAGGGAGGCTAGACATATAGTCCATGGAGATGGATTCCCAAGGTTGGATGGGAGTAGGCAGAGGAGTGTGTAACCCTTGCTTCTTGATGGTTGGGTTGGTAATGGTGTAGGAAGTGTAGGATATGATATATTTCCCAACATCCGGTCAAAGTTTGGGCCAATAAAAATACTTTTGTAGTACATCCATAGTTTTCTCCACACCAAAGTGTACTACGACCCGACTATAGTGCGCCTCCCAAATCATCTTGGCATGCCCACTTGAAGGAAGAGAAAGGTGGCCCATGTAGCATAATAATGTGTCCTCGAGGTGGAAATTAGGAACTTTCTTTCCAACTACCAGCATTTGGTATGTCAAGGCGAACTCTGGATCATTTTTGTATAGTTGTGGCCATCCAGAGCTCTCGTGACCAAAATATTTGAGAACAGTAGTCAGTGTTTCAACTAGGGGCTGGCTAAGGCAGTCTACAACATGGTTGGTGTTGCCCTTTTTGTATTTAATGTTCAAGTGGGATTGTTGTAGACATGTATACCACTTCTAATGATGATTTTTCTACAACTTCTCTTATGTCTATATAAAATGAAGAGGTCAGAGATCGGTGTGGATGACTGTCTCCTTCCCCATAATGTAGTGCTTCCATTGTCGACAAGCCTACACGATGGAATACATCTCTTTATCATAGGTGGGGTACTTCCGAATTGTATTTGAAAGTGTCTCACTATGATAGGCCATTGGATGTCTGTGTTGGGTGAGGACTGCAGCAATAGCATAGTCTGAGGTGTCTATCTCGATTTCAAATGGTTGCTACAGGTCTAACAGTGTGAGTACCAGTGCAAAGCAGAGGTAGTGCTTCAACTCAACGAATGCCTTATGTTGGGACTCAATCCAGGAAATCATTTCTTTTGCCCCGCCCTTAGTAATCTGATTCAAAGGCCAAGTGATATGTGATAATCCCAAAATGAATCTCCAATAAAAATTTGCAAGGCCCAAAATCTGCGAAGCTCCATTAGAGTGGTTGGGGCTGGCCAATCTCGAATGACTTGGATCTTGGTCGGGTCCACATGCATGCCACGCTCATCTATGATGTAACCCAAGTATTGGACCTGGCTCATGCCAAAGGTGCATTTCTCCAAGTTGGTACACAGTTTATGCTACCGAAGGGTTTAACGGACCTGCTAAATGTGTTTCAAGTGTTCTTCCGAACTCATGCTGAAGATGAGGATGTCATCAAGATAAACCACCAGGAATGAGTTGGTGAAGGGCCGAAAGATGTCATCCATTAGCCTCCTAAAAGTAGTAGGGGCATTTTTCAACCCGAAGAGCATAACCAACCATTAAAAAAGGCCTTCCTTGGATTTAAAGGTAATCTTCCATACATCTGTGGGCTCTATTGGAACCTGGTGATAACCAGACTTTAGATTGATCTTGCTGAAATAATTATCCCCTTGAGTTGGTCCAGCGGGTCATCAATCTATGGGATTGGATACCTGTTCTTGAGAGTGATTTTGTTTAGTGCCTGATAATCAATGCAGAGCCTCTAGGTCCCATCCTTCTTCTATACAAGTACAATCGGGCTCCCACAAGGCGAGGAACTTGGTCAGATGTTCCCTTTTTGCAAAAAATCCTAGATTTTCCGCTTGATCTTTTCATTTTCCAAAATGGGGAGGCGATATATTGGTCCATTGGGTAGAGGTTCTCTAAGAGTCAAATCGATAGAATGCTTGACCTGACAATGCAAGGGTACCCCTGTGGGTGAGGAGAAGATGTCCTTTTATTCTTCCACGACTGTATCCACCTGCTTGTACTGCTTGGAGGAACCCTTCCCAGGGGCCATGGATATGGTTACGAAATTCCCCTTACTTTGAGAGTGAATCAGAAAGAAAAAAAAATTGCCAGTGTGGGAGATGACCTTACTCATTGCTTAGCATAGATAAAAGAGATGGCACTAGGTGGGGCTACCTGTGCTATCCTATATAACTTAGTACGCAAATAAATAATAACAGACTGAGGTCTAGACTCATATACAACATGTTTATTCCATAAGTATGGTTCTCCTAATAATACATCACAAACTTCAAGAGGAGAAACATCACACAGTACCTCTTCTGTAAAGGGCTTGATGTTGTAGGAAAGGCGACACTGTTGCCTGACGTAGAGATCTCGTCCTTAGTGAAGCCACCTGATGGGGCATGGTTGTAAATGTGTTGTAGTCAGTAGGACCAAGTGCTTCATGGCCTCTACTGAATGAGGTTCTTTTGGCTCCCATTGTCGACAATGAACTGCAGTGGAGAACCCTTCACCCACATCTGTGATTGGAATAGGCGCTACCCCTCTTCTGGATCTTTAGAATCAATATTATGGATCTTGGTGGTAGCCACAGTGGAATTGGGCCACATGTAAATTATCTGCTTCCCTTTGTCATTTCCCTTGTCAGGTTCTAAATCAGAGTCAGAACATGCATTGGACTCTTAAGCCTTCAGCTCAGCCACCAGTGATTGCTTGGCTCAAAACTCACTTATGTTGTGAGTGGATCTCTTATGGAACTCATACCACTTTACCGTGTCCTTCTTTGTCTTCGTGGTGTTTTTCTTTGCTTGCAGCTTCGATAGATTATCCTAGTTCACCTTGCCTTGGCTTTTCCCTTTGTTGTATGGGTTGGGGACGCCTTTCCCTTGTCTCAGATTCGCAGATCCAATGTCTCGCTTTTTTTGTTTAAGCTTCTACTCAATATTGGCAGTGTATCGGTATGTCATGCTGAGCGAAGAGATGTCCAAGAAATCCATCTCATCCTTAATGTACCTGTGTAGGTAGCCGCAATACTTGAGTACCAAATTTTTCTCATAATCCTTGATACCCAACTTCGTGTGAAGGGTATGAAAAACATTGGTAAACTTCGGCATGTCTTGCTCCCTTCCCTGTCTCAGTGTGGTCCACTTGATGTATTTTTCCTCATAGCTCCCAACATTGTAGTAGTTCTCCTTCATGGCGTCCCAGAAAGAATCTTAGGTGGGTGTGGCAGAAAATAGTGAGGGCGTACTTTCATCCTTCTTCTCACAGTAGTGTCATGCGGAAAGAGTCGTTAGTGCGGACACAACCGACCTCCCTAGAAGCAAAAGCTTTCTAGTGACAAACAAGACAAATAAAGCTACTTTTCTCTAAACATGCATTGCAATTACAAGTAATCAGGGGATCTTTAACATACCTCTAGTCCAATGCCTTGTAGTAGTCCAGCCTCGACGATCCGGATGAGCTCCTCCTTCTCTTCGAAACCTGCATTCACTAACAAGCCAAAAGATTAAATAGCACCTGATAAACTCATAAAACAATACATATCTATCATATGGACCAAGGAGTATATGATACAAACCATGAATAACAATCTGTTGAGAAAAATAAGTTCATTTGCATTAAAAGGTAACAAAAGGAACCATTACAACCTGAGCCTTGGTGTTGTGCAAGTCCCTCCTAGGGTCCAGCAAGAGTTTTCCTTTACTTTGATCAGCTCACCCACTCTCAAATAAGGCTAGGAAAGGATGGGAATCTCTCCTCTCGAGCTTTACAAGGGAGTCCTAATTCCAGCAGCATCTACCCTTAGGAATGTTCAGCTTTCAACCTCCCTCCCTTTGGCCCAATGCCTGTATTTATAGTGCTCAAGAGGAAGTTATTCAGGTCCATCATCAATGGGATAAGCCCCTCTTTGGATGGGATAGCTCCCCTCTTGATGGGATAAGTTCCTCTTTGGTAGGGATACATGAACCATCTGGAGGCGCTCCATACACGTCAAACAAGCTTCTAGAAGGCTCTAGAAATGACCACAAGTAACTTTTTTGGAGTGAAACTTGCACCTTTTGACCTTTACAGGAGTACGCACCCATTGCTTTACATACAGAGCGTACAAGTACGCAGGTATTGTGAACTTAGAGTGCGTACACGCAGGTAAGGCTAAGAGAAACTGCGTACCCAGAGATATATAGATTTTTAATGACTTTCTCTCTTTTTTGATGTTTGACATGGAGAGCAGAGGTATAAGGCTTGCCAAGGAGGATAGTATGACAGTTGATGGAGCCATACTAACTGCAAATAGTCATGGTGACAAATTTTACTGTAACAGATTGCCCCCTAAAGTGCGAAGCCTGTAGTAGATAAGGGTTTCATATTTTCTAGGAAGGCTGAAGTACTTTATCATTTCAAGGATTATCTTGTGGAGAGCCCAGTCGGAACCTGCAAATATTCAACACAAAATACATATATATGATCATATCATCGCTGAGGTAGGCATTCCCATACTCGGATTGAAAACTTTAACTAATTGACTATCTACTGCTCTGACACAAGAATGATTCTGCAGTACATCATAATCATAGACTTTTGTAGACATAGTATGGACGCAGCCATCTGTTTATGATTAGTCTACTGTATAATGAATACAAAACTTCTTGCAGCCTGGATGGTGGAAACTAGATTCAGGGTCTTCATTTCTACTTCCCGAACATGTACGATTCTATCCATGTGAATAAATGAGTTGATGTCGAACATGATAGAAACCACTTGATTACCAGTCAATGATGTAAACTGTTAACAAGCGTGAGAGAGACCACCAGTGATGTCAATGGTTCTCAAAGTACCCAGTACAATCCATGAGATGTGAATGAATGAGTTGAAGTCGAACATTTCACGGAATCCTTCGATCGAAAGTCAATGATGTAAACTGTCGTCAAAGGCGAGAAACCTGCCATTGATGCATGCAGACTTCAAGGTACTAAAGATTCCTAGGTCATCTTTCTAGATAATGTGCTGATGTCGATAGAAAGCGACCCGTTGCAGGCAAGCCCACAACACGAAATCATAGATCAAGTTGAAGAAATATAGTTGTAAGGACTGACTCAGGGATGGTCAAAACGGATGACGAGTATTTTGCAGATGAATGTTTATTGCAGAGACCTCTTGAACACATAACGACACGACAGATGGCTTGGTGACATTTGACCCAAAGTTAATACCCGGCTAAAGACTTTCAATGTGGTTTGATCAATTGTGAGGCAAAGGATTTCCCAACCCAGGTGAATGAAAGTGTCGTGTTCAAGAGTGGTAATAAGGCTTCTTTTGAGATAAAGGATAACAAATGGGCTCATTTTTCTCTCTTTTCCCCCACCATTTCTGGCAAGTACATCTTTATTTTTTACAAGCTTGAGGAGGATAACATATGCTTGATTATAAGCTCATCCTTCGGATGAGTCCAACTTAGTTTTGATTCGAACCCTAAGAAGGAGTGGTCCGTTCCTGTTTGTAATCGAACAGGTCCTTTACTGTGAAATTTTAATGAGTCCAGTATAGGAGAAACTCGGCGTTTTTCATTTTTAGAGAGTCTGAAAAAACTAAAGAAGACTCCAGGTTGAACTTTTTCGTAAAGTTGTGTCTCCCAAGCCCGAAAAAGTATAAAATGATACTTGAGAGAATCGCTTAGTCTTGCGACCAAGGAGCACTTTCATGATTAGTGCCTCTGACCTGAAAAGTAAAAAGCGATCAAGGACACGCCGTTTTATTTCCATATCGAGTTTAAAACGACAAAAACGCGGCAACCTTTTCCTGTTTTTACGGTCAGAAAAGAGCTATAAGGGGACCGTCTTTTAATTCCGTTTTAACGAGTGTAAAAGAAACGCTCGGCAATCTTTTCATGTTTTAGGAGTCAGAAAAAGGGCTTAAAAGATGACTCTGATGTTTTGGTTTGTGAAAAATGATAATTTTCCTTGAAAGTCCTATTGTCCTGCACAAAAACAACACATTACTCATACCTGTTTAAGATAAGCAAAAATGCATTGAGAAATATCCTTCCATGGTGAAAAATAAACAAATTTAGCATTCATTTATCCAAAAAACCTATAAAAAGACTTTTTACCATGTCATTTTTACCATTTTACTGTTGAAGGAGAGAAAAGGGCTTTTGGCAAGAAACTTCCCGTGGACTTTGTGGAGAATCCGACCGTCGGAATCGAGTGCCGTCTCTTTCAGGTATTTCACAACATCCTCCTCTTTGTTTTCATCCGTTTAGAATTTCATTTCAAGCCCTATTTTGATTTTTTGAGGGCTTTGGGGTTTTAGGATCCGCCTTTCGGGGTACGCAGGTGCCCCATGGGTGACCTGCGTACCCCGACATTTTCGTTTATGGGAAAATGGCGGGAGTACGCAGCCTGCCTTCAGAACAGCTGCGTCCATACGCTCTGTTTCTGAACGCGGGGTGCGTACTCAGCGCAAAGCAAATTCAAAATTCCAAATCTCAAAACCTAACCATCAAATTTTGATTTAATGAATTCTAATGAATGTTTTCTGGTGTGTAGATTGCCCACCATGCTTGATTGGCGCGAAACAGAACACGAAGATGTCGATTTGGCCGCAATAGTTCATCAACCCTCCATTGATGCTTTGAAGGCATGCAGTCTCTACAAATACTGGGCCATACCTGGCATGAGGGCCCAGGTGCGATTCTTAGAATGGCTGGTTGAAAGGTGGAACGTCCAAGATCAATGCTTCTACATCGGAGGGCACCAGCTCGAGATAGAGCCCTCTGACATATATTTTCTCATTGGTTTGCCTAATAGGGGTGAGCAACTGAGTCTGTCCGGGACTAGGCCGGGTGGCCAATCCCTTGCTAGTCTCCGGCTAGAGTGGTGCAACAATCAAAACCAGGAGAAAGGGATAGAAATCAAATACATATCCCTGCCCGAACTTATGGTAATTGCCTTTACAGTTACCAGACTCTGCGGCGCAGCCGCCTTGCACATTGCCACCGGGTCCCAAATGCGGATGGCGATAGATTGCTACCGAGGCACCATTTTTAATTGGTGTGACGCTGTGTTGGCCAATATGAAGGGTCAACTGACTAGGGCAAAGAACGGACAATTAAAGACCTTTGGGTATGGGCCTTTAGTTGTGAGCTTTGCCCTAGAGAGGGTTCCGATGCTGATCCCACAGCATCTCACTGTTCCAGCTGGGCCTCCTCGAGAGCCAAAGTTGATGCGATGGGTTACGGTGATGGCCCGACATCCTGATGAGGGAGCGGGAGTTGTTCGATTTCCTGCGGGTTACTTTCACTGGTTGGAGGACCAGGTCTTTGCGATTCAGGACTTTCCTTATGCCGGAGTAGATCTTCGCGGTGATCCGGACATGGTTCTTCCACAGGGAGAACAATGGGACGACAGAGGTATTTCATTTTCACAAGCTTTTAAATTATTTACTTTTTATTTGTTTTTATATCGTCTCAAAACTGACAGTGACAATTTTCAAAATGCAGATGTAGGTCCACAGCGTCTGGCCAATCTCTGGTCATTCGAGAGGATAGTACCAGTTGCACCAGCACCGGCCCCACAGGATGCGGCCGCAGAGACCTTAGCCGAGCTGGAACAGGACCTAGAGCGTCTCACGGCGGACATACCAGAGATGACTATAGACGATATTCCTATCCGACTTCAGCGCTATGTGGTCGCAGTCCCAGGACCTTTCAGGAGGTTCCTGTGTAGGGTAGCGCGGGCAGTGGTCTCGTATAGAGAGCACCACAAGTGATTGGCTAGTCACTTTTTGTAGACACATATGACATTTTTGGTTTTTTGTACTTATCATTTTTGCCGATCATAAGGTGTTTTTCAACCTATGATCGAAGACGATGTATATTTTTGACACACTCCTATCTATATATATATCATTATTACCGGCTTATCTTGTTAAACATGTATGATGAAATGTTTTTAAATTTACATTTATGATTATCGCAAATGTCTGTCTAACATTCGAGAAGCAACTGCATCTGCTAATGTATTTAATGACCTTGGAATATGCTGATATTCAATGTAATCAAATTCACATTCCAAGAGCCGCACTCTCAAAAATAACCTTAATAACACTGGATTTCTAATGGCATATACTCTATTAAGCTATAATACAACGAGTTCAGAATCTAACCTCACTATCAAACTCCGAATCCCAAATGAAATAGATTCAGATAATAACTCAATCACTGCACTGTATTCTGCAATGTTGTTTGTTGTTTGACCGAGGCTCACCCCATGCATAGAGACTAACTCGTCAGAGGGCGAATAGATAACCCAAGCTGCGGAAGAGATATTCCGTGTATTACGACAAGCACCATCAGCAAATCCAATGTACGTTTGGAGAGGCGTCGACATCTGCAATATCAAGAGTAAAACCAAGATAAGCCAGAATAACGACGAAAAACACACTCTCTAAGCTAAGCACACTGTCTAAACTAACAAACACACCAGCTAGAAAGAAAAACTAACCTAACTAAATCTCCATACCCATCATTTAAGCATAATACCTCTTTAGGTAAAGTCCATTTCTGGGCTTACCCAAAGAGTCCCCATCAAAATCTACCAGCTCATAGGCCCCTTTTGCTAGCTTTCGCTTGACAATGTAGGGCCCATGCCACATAGGAACGAATTTACCAGCACCCATTTTATCGTTAGCTTGATCATATAATAGCACTAGGTCTCCTTCCGAAAAATTACGAGGGGTTACGTTACGATCATACTGAGCTTTCATCCTTTTTGCGTGAGTCTCGATTGCCAATGCAGCGTCACGTCGAGTCTCATCTAATTTAGCTAAGTATAATAGATGCTTCTCCTCTTCGGAAGTAGCTGGAAGTAATTCGATAGCCATTTGAAGTGATGGGATTTCGCATTCAATGGGCAACACTGCTTCCAAACCATAAACTAGTTGGAAAGGAGTGAACCCTGTTGATGTTTTCACTGAGGTTCGGTACGCCCAAAGCGCTGAAAATAACTTGTTGTGCCAATTCGACCGATGAATACCAATTATTCGTCGGATCATGATAACAAGAACTTTGTTGATGGACTCAACCAAACCGTTTGCTTGGGGATAATAAGGAGTAGAACTATCATGACGCAAACCAAGCTGGCTTGTAAGTTCTGTCATCATAATGTTTCAAAAATGGCGCCCATGGTCAGTGATTATCACTTGTGGGACACCAAACCTAGCAATAATATGATTGAATACGAAAATCGCAGCTGTCTTGCCGTCAGCCTCGAATGTAGGCATCGCCTCGGCCCACTTAGTAAAATAATCAACCGCAAGGATGATATACGCATGCCCCCCGGCCGAGTGAGGGTTACATGTAATAAAGTCGATACCCCATTTAGCGAAAGGACCAACGGTAATTATAGGGTGGAGAGGAGCAAGTGGTGCGCACATCTTGCGATCAAACACTTGATAGTTGTGGCATTTTCGGACCGCAATGATACAATCTTTAAACATGGACGGCCAGAAGTAGCCAGCACGCAACACCTTCTGGGCTGTGGCATACCCAGACATATGACCGCCACACGCTCCAGAATGACAGTCATTCATAATCCTTTCTGCCTCTTCATGAGTTAAGCAACGACGAAGAACCAAGTCCTCCCCACGATGATAAAGAGTATCTCCAATAATTTTGTACTGTTGGGACTGGAATCGAATTTTTCGGCGTTCCGACTTTGAAGCTTCGGGCCGAAAGGATTGGGTTTGGAGATAGACGATTATATCCCCATACCACGGATCTAAAGTGCTGATGAGAAACAGAGATTCGTCCACAATGGGTTCCTCTACCACAGTTTCCGTGTCAGCACGCGGGAAGTCACACATCAATTCCGCAAAGACTAAAGATTTCTTAGACTTAGATTTTTCAAACTCCAAGTCGAACTCTTGCAGGATAACAATCCATTTAGAGTACTTGCCCCCTAGCAATTGTTTAGTCAAAATGTAAATCATAGGGTTGCAATCCGAAATGACTGTAGTTTTACGGAGAAGAATGTAATGACGAAAACGCTGGACAGCCTGAACAGCTGCCAGGGCCAATTTCTCCACATGCGAATATTTTAGCTCAGTGGGATTTAACATCCTACTAAGATAATATATCACATGTTCCGTGTCGAATTCATCTTCCTGTACTAAGACCATTCCAATAGTGGAATGAGCGGCGGCGAGGTACAAAAAGTAATCCTGGTTGTAGTTGGGAGGATGCAGCAACGGTGCATGGGTCAACGCGTGCTTTAGTGCATCAAAAGATTTCTGAGCTATCTCATCCCAAGAGAATTGAGCATTTTGTTTCAACAACCGGGTAAAACCCTTGGTAATCTCGGCATAGTTAGGAATGAATCGGCGTAAAAAGTTTGCTTTCCCTTGTAAACTTTGGAGTTGGCGCAAACTCGAAGGAGGAGGCAATTTGATGATAGCTTTGACCTTCGAGGGATCGACGCGAATGCCGGCTTTTGAAACTACAAATCCCAGAAATCGTCCCACTTCTATGCAGAAGACACATTTGTGTGGGTTCAACCGTATACGATAATGCCTACACCTCATAAAAATTGCGCGTAAATGGGCAAGGTGATCAGCTCGACGTAAAGAGTGAGCAGGCAAGTCATCGAGATACGGTTGCACAATGTGCTTGATGTCATGAAATGCATAAGACATCGCCCTTTGAAAAGTGGCTCCGACATTCTTAAGCCCAAATGGTAGTTTGCAATAAGCAAATGTCCCCCATGGACAAATGAAAGCCGTTTTTGGTTGATCGGCAGGTAGAATATTGATTTGGTTGTAACCGGAAAAACCGTTCATAAAGGAAAATATTTCACTGCCGGCACAATCATCAATTATTTGATCGATATAGGGCGTTGGATAGTTGTCCTTGGGACAAGCACGATTGATATCCCTATAGTCGATACATATTCTTATTGTTCCTTGCTTCTTGTTAACTTGAACAATATTCGATACCCAATCCGTTAACGGGATCAGATAAATGAAACCTGCTTTCAACAGCTTCTCAACTTCTGCTTTAATTGCAGCCACTTTCTGAGGGTGGATCTAACGCAGACGTTGCCGAACAGGTTTAGCGTCCGGGTAAGTCTTGATCTCATGAACAAAAATGGAGGGATCAATTCCTGGCATTTCCTCATAGGACCAGGCAAACACGTCGCGGAATTCTTGAAATAGGGCCTTGTATGTTTGAATTTCGTCATCTGAACACGAGGCACCTATATGAATGTGTTCAACAATTCCAGGCTTCACTGAAATGTCAATGGGAATAGTGCGGGAAACATTTCCCAAATTCAGCTCTGAATCAGGATGTTTCATTGGACTCTGAGCGTCTTTGACATATTCAGCTGTAAAAATGGACGAGAAATCGTTTTCAAAACGATCATCCTCAGGTAAAAACGAAGATCTATGATGGAGATCTTCCCATGGTAAATCGTCTACGCACAGGACTTCACAAAGTTGCTCGTCAGATGACACAACTTCGGGAAAAGTTATTAACTCCGAGGATGACGCGAAAAGGGATTCCTCGCGGACCACATTCATTTGGTCAATTTGGGTTGAACTTGAGGCGGAAAAAGACTGCACGGCCTCATAAGAAATTTCATATGGACTCAAAGGCATTGCATTACCGAATGAGTCTATCTCAGATTCAGATGGGACAATCCAAGGATCGTCATAGATAATAGTGTCTGAAGTAATCATATGAATGGTTGCGAATGAAGGGTCTGCATTGATCGAAGGAAAAGGAAAAGTTCCCAGTAAACCGGAATCTTTAACTAATCCTACGCCAACATCCTTATAAGGGATAGTCGTTTTACCGACATGCTGGATACTCTCTGAAGAGGCTGGGTCAGATGAAAAATAAGCCAGCTGGTCTAGTGTCACGATCTTGCCATTATGTGGAAACTTTATGACTCTGAAGACCGATGAAACGACCGCTGTCATAGCGTAAGACCAACTTCGACCCAACAAAAGGTTGTAGTCTAGAGGGGCATCAACCACCTCCACATCTAGACTAACGATTTTTCCTTCAACCCCTATAGGAAAATCCTGTAAAATGCCAAACAGATGGAACCCACGGCCATCAAAGGCCTTAAGAATAGTCGATGATTGATTCAGCGAAGGAGAACCAAACGATCTCCAACACTGAATCGACATAATACACGTGGAAGCTCCCTCATCAATTACAGTCCGATGAATAGGCATGTTTTTGACTATCACTGGAATCTGGAAAGCCATCTGATGAGAGAGACGCGGTGTACTATTTTCTAGATCAAAGATTATCAGGTTCGGGTCCTGAACATCAACAGCTCCTATAGCCGACAAAAGTAATTTTCGCTGTGCTGGGCATGATTGCAGCACTTCTAAAGCCGACATTGCTGAGGGTGAAACAGCTAAATCCTCAACAATGTTGTAATTCTGGGCCGCTCTCGCATGTGGATTGAAAGCAGACCTTCGAAGTACACCCTTGGCGGGCAGTTTTATTACTAAGTCAGGGTTAGGTTTCTCGATCTGTATTGGATCGGAACCGAGAGCTGAGGTTGATGGATTTGAACGAGAAGATCCTGCTTCTTTCGATCCATCAACAAGACTTTTACTACCATAATCGTGAGATCGAGTCGCAATCCTTACATGAGACATCATCAATATGGGTTCTTCAGTGGCACTCGAGGAAGAACCTATCATCTTACTCTCCTGCTTTGGAAATGGATCTTTCAAAACAGCAAGAGTTGAGGAACCTTTGACAATTTTCACAACCTCGACCCGATGGGGGCAATCTCTTATAAAATGATCCTCTTCACAAATTAGACAAGGATATCGAGGTTTGCGTTTTTCGTCATTGGATTCCGACTTTTCTGTTTTCTCCTTTGGAGTCTTGTCTGCTTTACCCTTCTTCTTACCCTTCTTCTTCCCACCGTTTTTTGATTTAGCCGTAGATGACTCTACAACGTGAATATCGGCGGAAATTTCAGGAGAAGACTCTCGTGTCGGGGAATCTGGTAAGGTTATAATAGGTGAAGAATTATTTGAAGATTTCTTCTTGCTTTTAGTATTTACCGAACCAATCATGCCATCAGCAGCATGAGATCCCGAAGGAGCAGCAACGATTTGATTTGACTTTGGAAGATCTGGGATCTTTTCATGTAACGTACCTGACTGAGTGTAAACTAAGTCAAGGTACTGCGCTTGAGCAATGACTTGCTCCTCAGTAACTACTCCGGCCTTAGCTACATCTTCAGTAATCTTCTGCAATAATGATTTAACAAACCATTCAGCTAAGATTTGGTCCGGAATAAAAACTTTCACTAATCGCCGTCGACGTCTCCATTCATGTATATGATCGGAAATATAAGTGGAGGTCGACTGTTTTAATGAAGTTAATAGCTCCGTGCCATTATCATATCTGATCGGCAACTGAAAATGAGTTAGAAATGAGGTAGCTAACTGACTAAAATTGTAAAAAGAGGCCCGTGGTAACTCAATGTACCACTTGGCCGCGAGACCAATGAGCGTACGCTGAAAAAGACGTAAGCAGATCGAATCATCCGAGATGGAATTTGAAGCACACCAGAGGTGGTAAGTCATCACATGATTGGATGGATCCTCTCCAGACTTACCTTCGAACTTGGGTATATCACTGGGCAACTTATTTGGCATTGGCGGCCAGAACGGAAGATATTGTATTGGATCGTTCGTTAGGCGCGTCAAGTCTGGTAAATCCAAAGTTGCGATAAATGGTAATTTCCGATTAGGATCCCTAAAACTTTGGGTCATAAGACCAGTCCCAGGAGGAGGATATCCAGGATAACTTGGAACAGGAATCGCATTCGGGATATTATATCCTCCTGGAAAACCAGGATTAACCGGACCGTACTGGGGTTGCTGAGGTTGTTGATAAGTGTACCTAGGATACGATTGATATTGGTAAACTAGCTGTTGGACAGCAGGCCCGTATTAGTACTGTCCCTGGTACGGTTGATAAGCGAATTGTGGTTGACTAGTGACAATCGTACTTAAACCAGGTTGTCCTGCAGGCATCTAAACCGTAGTTTGAATCGTAGATCCAGACAATGGTAAAGATGTCTGAGGAGTAGCTGCAGAGACAGTAGAAACCGGAGCTGTCGATACTCCAGAAGCAAGTGTGGTGGAAGGAGCAGATGTTGCGGTAGTTGCAGCAACCATTGTTTGAGATGGAGTACTAGGTGCAATTGGCGGCTGAGTAACTACCGAAGTTACAGAAGTTTGAACATTAGACTGGACTGGTTGCTGGGATGGACCAGCAACTAAAGGTTTTCCAGCTTGAGATGACAACTGTATACTTGGCTGCAATACCTGTTGAACTTGCGATGGATCCTACACTATGTTCATTCCGGGGTATTGACCCATGACAGGTTGAGGATATTGAGATCCATAAGCGGATTGAGGATAGGATTGATAACTGAAAGGCACAGTTCCCGTACCTTGAACATATGACTGACTTTGAGGTGGTTGATAACCTTGACTCGAGTATTGACCTTGAGGTTGATAACCTTGAGGTAAATACTGATACTGGGGTTGACCTTGACCCTGAGGTTGATACCCTTGAGGTAAATATTGATACTGAGGTTGACCCTGGGGTACATATTGAGGCTGGGGTTGACCTTGAGGAATGTATTGTACTATGGGTACATACTGTCCTTGAGGTTGCCCCCTAGACACAAGTTGTGTACCTTGAGGTTGCCCCCCAGGCGTTAATTGAGGCTGCCCCCCAGGCGGTAATTGGCCACCTTGAGGTTGAGAAACGGGAACTGAACCTGACATCATGTAAATGTCCCCTACACCCAACGGTTTATTACCATTGTTTCCAGCTAATAACCCATGATCAATGGGTTGAGGAGATGCCCCCGCAAAGGTACCAGAAAGTGACTGATACCCGGCGGGAATAGAAGGACCGCCATACAAGAAAGATTCAGGAGATTGAGTGAACACGGACGACTGACCAGACATATTTACAGGAGTATAAATACCTCCAGGTGGAAAAGGAGTTCGAGGTGGAGAAAAACTTATCCCTGAGTTGTCTAAATAATTGGTTAACGAAAGGTACCAAGTAGTACTTCTAGGAGCACTGTAAAAGATAGATTCACGCTCCCTTAGATCAATAGTAGGTTGATCTTCAAGGATAGATACGCCTAATTCTTCCTCTGGAGCAAGCTCTTCAATAGCTATCAAACCAGCAGGAAGATTTTCGGTGATGACTCTTTCTACCCTAGGTGAATCTGGTGCACTAGAAGTTGGAGTAACAGGTTCAGATACTTCAGGTTCGTCACCTATATCACTAGTAGATGAAAAACTACCAGCAAGCTCGGAAACTGCAACTGCTTCAGGATTATAACCTGTTTCTAGACCTTGGTAATCTGGATGGACTACCAACGATGATTCTCCTTCTTCAGGTGAACCTACTTTACTGCCACTAGGAGTTACAAGGACCTTTAAACCTTCGTAATGACTTGGGACGTCTTGAGGAGGTTCACCCCGAAATCAACGGGACTTCCTCAACAATTCGGCCATGGAAACAACCTCAGGAGACTTGCCCCAAAGTCGACGGGACTATCTCGGTAATTCCGCCACAGTTAAAAACTTTTTAACTACTGCACACGCAAACAAAGTAAAATCTCAAAACAAACCACCTAAAGTCTCTAAAGAACCAAACAAATTTGAATCACACGCCTAAAGAATCTAGGGCGTCAAACCATGCACAAACAGTAGCCTTCCGGACCGAAAACACTAGTTGGTGATAAAGCCCAACATCGCCGAATTCAGTACAGAAGTAGAGGGTGGAACAGTTACCCCGGCAACCTGCTTAATGAATAGACCGGCACAAGTTCCTCCTCTTTAACCGTCTCGAGTGAAGTGAACCCCCCGGAAAATCCAAGTGAGTCTAGCCGACGTCTGCTCCAGGTACAGTGGGATCTTCCCTCCACCGTCACCTCGGTAGAATCCTAAAGATAATGGTCACTAAGGTTACCAACAACAACAAATGCACCTAGGGGAACAGTCTACACTCCGACAGCACGCAAGGGCAGAGTATCAAGCTCAATTCCCTTACCGGCTCCTTGACAATAATCCAAGGTTTACCAACAAGTGACCCCTGGCTCCTCGACAATGGTTAATCCGAGGTTTACCATTTGTAATACGTGCGTGTCTGGCGTCATTCCCAACGAGGGAGGATTGATCCCCTCACTGGTTCGGACACGAGCTCGTGCTTCTCCTTTAAGAGGAGCTTTCCCATAATACAAATGAAACAATTGGATTTATCCTACCACAAGATGAGCTACTTGTTTGGTTTTGCTGTCTTGGAGAGTTAATTACTCTCCTACTCCAAGACACTAGCCTGATCTATATTGGTGTTTCAGAGCCCTAGTAAATAAAAGTTACTAAGTTGATTTTATTTTAAGCGTTAATTTTATGGCTTTTTTAAGACAAAAGGTAATGGAGATGAAACTGGTGGTGTGTAGACTCGACCAAAATCCACTAAAAAGATGCACTTAGGATGATTTACGCTAATTTTCCTTTTTTCAATGAATTTCCTAGCTAAGAGAGTTGGAGAATGCAATTTTGAAATAAAAACAACTTTCTTGGCAAGGAAAACAAAGAAACAAACTCTTTTTATTTTCAAAACATACGACACATGACCAACTATTCACTTCACGAAAATTCCTTTTCTTTCAAAGACACAAATGCTACCAAAGCAAACTTTCCTTCAAAAGATATTTTTGTATTTTTTCTTAATTAATAAAGCATGTAAAACTTACTTTAACAAAAATCAAAGTTAAAAAAGCTATGGCAATCAAATCAACTCAATTTCACTCAAAAGAAAATCTAAGAGAAATAAATATAAAAGTAAATCTAACGAGTCAAAAGCTTACTAAAGATGATTCCTGGATGTTTTACTCAGTCAAAATGTAACTAAGGACTAGTGAATGCAGAACCAAAAACTAGTCAAAACAAAAAATCAAAATCTTTTTGTTCTTTGCTCAAGAATAAAATTCAAAGTTCAAACGACAAACTTTTCGAGATTCGCAAAGAGAAGACACAAAGGTAGGTCTCTCACAAGGGTGATTTCTATGACAGGCCTGACTCCTAAGAGGACTGAACAAAACCAAGGAGATCCAAAGTTTGACAACCTCTAACGCCAAAGTCACTACAGGACCAGTTAAAAATCAAACCCTAAGGAAAAATCCCTATGAATTTTACTAAAACCCTCGACACTAACGGAACAAGCTTAGGTGAAGATTTATGGCAGAAAACTAATGGATCTGGGCAGAAAAACAAATTAAAAACAAAAAGTAAAAGGCAAAAAAGAAGGAAAATGAAATTTTCTTAGTTTTGACAGGGGTACGCAAGCGACCTGTTTGCGCAGGTGCAGGTACGCTCTGTGCACAAAGCGACAGTGCGTACAGGTACGCACTGTGCTACACTCAGAGGCTGCGTACTTCGAGCAAAACAAAGAAAAACTAAAAACTAATTTAACCCTAAGCTAACCCACCCAAATACACAGTCAGACAGCCAAAAATCAGAAAACAAATAACTTTTCTCAGATCAAAAGTTCATACAAAGGAAAAATCATTCTCATTAATGGATTCCCCAGTGGAGTCGCCATTTTGTCATGCGGAAAGAGTCGTTAGTGCGGACACAACCGACCTCCCTAGAAGCAAAAGCTTTCTAGTGACAAACAAGACAAATAAAGCTACTTTTCTCTAAACATGCATTGCTATTACAAGTAATAAGGGGATCTTTAACATACCTCTAGTCCAATGACTTGTAGTAGTCCAGCCTCGACGATTCGGATGAGCTCCTCCTTCTCTTCGAAACCTGCATTCACTAACAAGCCAAAAGATTAAATAGCACCTGCTAAAATCATAAAACAATACATATCTATCATATGGACCAAGGAGTATATGAAACAAACCATGAATAACAATCTGTTGAGAAAAATAAGTTCATTTGCATTAAAAGGTAACAAAAGGAACCATTACAACCCGAGCCTTGGTGTTGTGCAAGTCCCTCCTAGGGTCCAGCAAGAGTTTTCCTTTACTTTGATCAGCTCACCCACTCTCAAATAAGGCTAGGAAAGGATGGGAATCTCTCCTCTCAAGCTTTACAAGGGAGTCCTAATTCCAGCAGCATCTACCCTTAGGAATGTTCAGCTTTCAACCTCCCTCCCTTTGGCCCAATGCCTGTATTTATAGTGCTCAAGAGGAAGTTATTCAGGTCCACCATCAATGGGATAAGCCCCTCTTTGGATGGGATAGCTCCCCTCTTGATGGGATAAGTTCCTCTTTGGTAGGGATACATGAGCCATCTGGAGGCGCTCCATACACGTCAAACAAGCTTCTAGAAGGCTCTAGAAATGACCACAAGTAACTTTTTTGGAGTGAAACTTGCGCCTTTTGACCTTTATAGGAGTATGCACCCATTGCTTTACATACAGAGCGTACAAGTACGCAGGTATTGTGAACTTGGAGTGCGTACACGCAGGTAAGGCTAAGAGAAACTGCGTACCCAGAGATATATAGATTTTAATGACTTTCTCTCTTTTTTGAAGTTTGACATGGAGAGCAGAGGTATAAGGCTTGCCAAGGAGGATAGTATGATAGTTGATGGAGCCATACTAACTGCAAATAGTCATGGTGACAAATTTTAGTGTAACAAGTAGGTTTTCCACCAGTCCTTGATGTGGAGGGCGGCTTTGAGAAAAGAAAAAGTAATCTTTTCTTGGCTTGAAAAATCATGAACAAAAAAATATGCTTCTAGCATATTTAACCATTTATCTACAACGTCCGCATCTATATGACCCTCAAATATGGAAATGTCAAAGTTAACTTGTACCTTAAAGTGTGTGGCACTTCCAGAGTAGCTACTGGAAGTAGATGTGTCGCCCTTACGTCGCTGCTAAAGGATCTCGACAAAGTTGTCCATCATCGCGTTCCTCTGTCACTCGAGGGCTTCTTCGAGCAAGATTTTGACAAGATCTCCTACCCCCTTGTCTTTCTTTTCATCTGCCATTGGAGGCGGTCGGGATTTGTGAGGCTAGTCTTGCAAAGGTTCGACCAATTCAAGCCCTAACTCCTTATATCTCGGCCTCGTTGGGGACATGTAAAGAAAAACAGAGAAAGAGCAGATTTCTCTCATACCACTGATTTGAATTTAAATAGGAATGCAAAAAAATTATTGATATAACCATAAATACAAAGATGCAATAGAAATAACACTTCATTTCATTAATATCAAATATTGAAATATTCTTACAAATAGAATGGAAAAAAGACTAGCTCGGGTGATGCTAGCTTATCTTTGAGAAGAGATGTGGCGGCTGCATGCCTCTGAACTATGTTACAATGAGGCTCAAGGATTTATTTATTATTGAAAAACATGAGAAAACCATAAACAAAGAAAACCCTAACCGCATGAGATGTAATTCTAGGAGTTTGTGGGCCCCATTGGGGTTAGTTGGGCAGCCAACTTCTTGGGGTCATAACTCGGTCATATTATCTTTGTTTGGCATGTATGATACCATGTTGGAAAGGTCTCTCTAAGTACTACAAGATTTTCCGAAAGCTAATATATGGGCCTATAGACTACTTCAAAAAAACGTCGTTTAGGGGGTCAAAACTGCTCCGGAAGTTCAGGACCCAAAAAACTGCTAAAAATAGTAAATGCTAAAATAAACAAGGAAACAAATGAAACTAACTGGAGGTCTAGGTGGGATAGGTTTGTGGCCACCAATATCCACCTAGATCATTCCTCCCTCCTTAGGAAGCAATGGTCCCCATTGCGTTCAGAGCCTCCATGAGATGAGGAAATTTTTGTTGAACTTAGTCCCTAGTGAGCCACTTGCCTTGGTGCAGGAGTTGGCCAGCTTTGACAACCCGATATAGTTGGATCTTTTGTTGGCGAGTGTTCTTGACTTATGTGTCCATAATCTGATTAGTTGTGGCATGTTCCATGCAGTCTGGGTTTAACTTTATTGGTGTGAGTTGTTATGTAATGTCTGATGTGTCCAGCAATGGTGGGAAGTATGGTCGAAGGCGGTCCACATTGAACACTGGGTGCAGGCCAAGGAATGGGGGAATGTTGATCTCAAAAGAATTGTCTCCCACAACCTTGGTAATGGTGTAAGGACCATATAGGAGTGGTATGAGCTTCTGATGGGATCTCATAACACATTCTTTTTGCAAATGCAATGAGACTTTGTCGCCCACCTGAAACTAGTGTGGCGCCTGATGTTGATCATGTCGTTGCTTGTACTTGGAATTTGACTTCTCCGAAATTTCATGAACCTACTAGTGGATGTGTTGGATGCATTCAACAAATATGGTCAGTTTATCAACCTTAGACAATACATGTGTGGATTATGTCTGCGTAGTCACATGAGGCATGGCAAGATCAATCGGACACGATAGTTGAAATCCTAGACCCACTTGAAAGGCACTGCAACCAGATGAGTTATGGAGAGCTCTATAACTGTACTGCATATATGAAAGACTCTCATCCCATGTTCGAGGATGCTTGGAGTTGTACATGTGGAGTATGTGCACTATCATCCTATTGACGACCTTCCTCTCGCCATCAGTCTTGGGATGGAAGGAAGTCGATTTGGTGAGATTTTTTTCCAATAGTTTCCAGAGGCTTGACCAAAATGTGCTCAAGAACATGTTATCCCGATCTGATATAATGGTCGATGGGGTCCCAAAATGTACCCATACTCGTTCAAAGAAGAGTTTGGCGGTGTCCTCTACTATGATACTCTTCTTGCAGGCCACCAATATATTCATCTTAGAAAATCTGTCCACGACCACAAATACACAATCATTACCATGCTTAGTAGAAGGGAGGCTAGACATATAGTCCATGGGTATGGATTCCCACGACTAGCTGGGAGTAGGAAAAGGAGTGGACAGGCCTTGCTTCTTGATGGTTGGCTTGGCAATGGTGCAGGCAGTGCAAGATCTGATATATTTCCCAACATCAAGTTGGAGTTTGGGCCAATAAAAATACTTTTGTAGTACAACCATTGTTTTCTCCACACCAAAGTTTCTTGCGAACCGACTGTAGTGCGCCTACCAAATCATCTTGGTTTACTTGCTTGAAGGAACACAAATGTGGCCCAGGTAGCATAATAATGTTTCTTGGAGATGGAAATCGGGAACTTTCTTTCCAACTCCCAGCATATGGTATGTCGAGGAAAACTCCGAATCACTTTTGTATAGTTGCGGCCATCCAGAGGTCTTGTGACCACAATATTTAAGAATAGTAGTCAATACTGCAACTAGGGGTCAGCTGAGGTAGTCTGAAACATGATTGGTGCTTCCCTTTTTGTATTTAATGTTCAAGTGGTATTGCTGCAAATATGTAGATCACTTCTGATGGTGATCGTTCTGCAACTTCCCCTATGTCTGTATAAAATAAAGAGTTCGATGATCAATTTGGATGATCATTTCCTTCCCCAAAATGTAGTGCTTCCATTATTAACAATCCTGCATGATGAAATACATCTCTTTATCATAGGTGGGTACTTCCAAATTGTATCAGAAAGTGTCTCACTATGGTAGGCCACTGGATGCCCGTGGTGGGTGAGGACTGCTCCAATAGCATAGTCAACTCAACGAATTCCTTATGTTGGGACTCGGACCAAGAAAATTTTTCTTTCGCTCCGCCCTTAGTAATCTGACTCAAATTCCAAGTGATATGTGAGAATCCCAACACGAACCTCCGATAAAATTTTTGCAAGGCCCACAAAGTTGCGAAGCTCCTTTAGAGTGGTCGAGGGTGGCCAATTTCGAATGACTTAGATCTTGTCCAGGTCCACATGTGTTGTCTAGGAAATCCTCTTTGCGGATAGAGACGATCCCTCTAGCCCAATGAGTGGGACTAGCAACCTATGTGACAATCTGCTAGACACTTTCGTAAGTTACAATTGAAATAGAAGAAAAGAAAGATGGTCTACCTCATTCTGATGCTATAATATCCTTCTTTGTTGAATACCTCAAATCTCTTGCACCACGAGCTCGGTCCTACTACTCAGGGTGTTTAAATGCTTACACAAGAGATCAAGACACAACAGAGGATGAAAGTACAAATATCATAATCGAAAGTAACATACTTAACAGATCAAGGAGAATTAAGATAAATTATGCATTAACATACATATTTATGGAAAATGAACTAGAAATTGTATATATTAATAGAATAAAGGGGGAATCATACAACCAAGCCTTGATGTTAATAAGCTCTCCTTGAGTGAATGTCCAAGTCAAAGCTCAAGATCTCCAAGCACTCCTTCTCCAAGCCAAATGAGTAGCATGTAGGCACAATCTTAGCAGAAGGGTGCAAATATCCAAAGACCAACCATTTGGGAATGGGAGAGGATGAATATATAGGTAGAGAAAGGGATTTCGGATCTCCCCAAAGATAGGATAAGGTCCTCATCTCAAGGAGGTAGCTCATAGGGATAATACCAAAAGGCCAAGTTGAGAAAACTCAACTTCATCCATGTCGAACAACCTCCAGCTCGTCATTCTGGAAGCCTCTAGATCATGAAGCTTCTTGTCCTCTTTGGGAAAATTGCCTTTTAGGGATCATCACTCGTATCCAAGCCAAAAGGGCGATGGCGTCACAGAGCTTGTATAGTTCAACTAGCGACCATCGCAGTTTTCAGTATCAAGGAAGCGATGATGCTAAAATTAGGGTTTTAGAGCCATTTCTTTCAAGGGAATCTCAAGGAATTTTTCCATCAGTGTTTTAGGGAGGATTTGAGCTGCATATCTCGATGAGTACACTACATGATGGTCATGTTTTGCGAACTTCGGAGTATGTCACGGGGAAGTGCAGGAGGTGTGACAAATATTGTGTAACAGATGCCCCCTAAAGCATGAAGGTAGAACAAAGATTGATGGATGAGATGCTTTACGATATTTTGCAAGGACGAGAAGAAACACTATCAGGAAACCTGCAAATCAAGGACGCATATACATATACATATCTGATATCAAAAGATGAATCTACGGCATGGACGCAGCCATATGGATAGTAAGGACTATGCGAAAAGGATCCATGTTATGGGTGCAACCATCCAAATGAAAAGGATCATCTGTAAATCTAAGATCCATGGTATGGATGCAGCCATCCAATATAGAAGGATCATGTCACACGGAATCTGTCAAGGGTGCGGACACGACTGACCTTCCTAGAAGTCTAAGACATTCTAATGACAAACAAGACAAAATGGAGTGATTTTTCTCTAAATACACCTTTTACAACATGAAAACTACAAGTTTTTAGGCTTACCTTATTCCAAAACGCTGTTGTTGAAGTCCGTTCTTGACGATCCGGATGAGCTCCTCCTTCAAGTCAATTCCTGCAACCACAAACAATCAAACAATTACCAAGCACTTGCATTTCATATAATAAAACATATATTCAACATGCAGACCAAGGAACACATGAAATAACTCATTAACACAAGCTATTGAGAAAAATAAACCAGTTTGTATTAATAACGAAACAAAGAAACTCTTACAACCTGGCCTTGGTGTTGTGCAAGTTCCTCCCAGGGTCCATCAAGGGTTTTCCTCTACTTTGACAAAGCTCACCCTCTCCCAAGTAGAATCAAGTGAAGACAATCTCTCCTCACAAAGGCTCTAATGGAAGACCTAAATCCTGCAGCATTTACCCAAAGAAAATGTATAGCTCCAACCTCTCCTCCCTCTGGCTCAATGTCTTTATTTATAGTGCTGTAAAGAGGTTATTCAGGTCCACCATCAATGGGATAATCCCCCTCTTTGGGTGGGATAGCTCCCTTATTGATGGGATAAGTTCCCCCTTAATAGAGATACATGAACCAACTGGAGGCGCATCCAATTCATCAAACCGACCTCTAGAAAGTTCTAGAAGTAACCACAAGTAACTTTTTCAAGATAAAACTCGCGCATTTTGCCTTTTACAGAGGGACGCACCTGTCCCTTAACATACAGAGCGTCCATGGACGCATATTTTGTGAACAAGGTCAGCGTCCCCGCAGGTAAGGCTAGAGAGAACCTGCGACCCCAGAGATAAACATAGTTTTTACAAGACTTTCTCTCTTCTTTGAGTTTGAGATGGATAACAGAGGCATGAGACTTGCCTAAGAGGGTAGCATGACTGTTGATTTGAGCCATACTAACTGTAAGTAGTCAAGGTGACATTTTTTAGTGTAACAGATCATCATAAATGTAAATTCCCATGGTATTGTCATAGCCATCCGTATAGTAGAAACATGTGTAGAATCATGAATAATACATAACTCCACGTAGCCTGAGTCATATCAGACAAAACTCAAGGTCTTGCGCTCCATCCCAACCCGATCAAAGTATGAATTCTAATATGTGAATTAATGTGTCGAAGTCAAACATGCTAGAAAAACACCTGATTACTGTCCAATAATGTGGACCGTTAATAGGCACGAGAGAAATCACCAGTAATGACAATGGATATCAAGGTACGGTAGTACAATCCGTGAATGTGAAAATGAAGCTGAAGTTTAACACTCATGGAATCATCCGGTCAAAGGCCAATTGTGGAAGCCGGTCATCAGATGCGAATAACTTGCTATTAAGGCATGCAAGCTCTAAGGTACTGAAATGGAGTCTCTAAGTCATCTTCCCAGATAATGAGCTGAAGTTGACAGGTTGTGACCTGTCGAAGGAGGGTCGTGATGAGTCCCCCATCATCGACACAAAACGAGGAATAAAGTGGAATGAAATGAATAAGATCCACAACTATAGCAAAGGGTCAGACAATGTATAGGTAATAGACTACATATAAGAATTCTCTTGAACATCGGTGACACGACTCCAGAGTGTGGCAGCATTTGACTCAACATACCACCAAGGATCATAATGAAATGGAATAGCCAAATGAGAGGCAAAATGGATCACCCAAACCTAGGAGGACAAGTGATAGGGTGATGATATCCCAAACCCGACACGAGAAGAAAAAGAGTGTCATGTTTAAGAGAGACATGTTGCCTATACAAAGGATGTTTCACTTTCATTTTTCCCACTATTTCTAATGAGTACCCCAATTACTTTTTATCACAAGATTGAAGGGGATAGCATATGCTTGTCATATACGTTCATTCATCAAATGAATCCATCCTAGTAAGTTTTATGAGTCCTAGGAAGGAGAAACTCGGCCTCATCATGGTGACAAGTCTTTAATTTAAAACATTTTAACGAGTTCGACGGTAGAATAACTCGATATCTTTTTCATATTTAGAGAGTTTGAAAAAGAGACAAAAAAGAAAACTACATCATGTCCCTTTTTGTAATTTGTCCATCGAACCTGAAAAGGTAGAAAACAATATTTGAGAGAACCTCTTGACCATGTCGACCAAGGTGTACCTTTTTCGTAAATAGCAATCTCAGCCCAAAAAAGGGATAAACGTATACTAAGATGACATCAATTCATTTAATTTAATGAGTTCAAAAAGACAAGTACTCGGCAATATTTTAATTTTTCAAGAGTCAGAAAAGAGCTTAAAGATGACTCCTCCTGGAGGAACAAGTGGTATAAAAGGATAAGCTGGTTCTGGTCATGATGGAACTTCTCAAAACATGTGATGGTCAAGAGACTAGCTAATAAGACCACTCATTGCAGATGTTCCTCAGGCAAGGGTAACACAACCAAGTGAAAGTGTATGATTGGCCAAAGAGATGGTGGCAATGGAATGGGCAAACCAAGGCTCATCTAACAAAAATAGGTTGATAAAATGGTAATCATGAGAGGTTAAAAAGGGAAATGGTTTCATTTTTACATAAGCTTGAAACATAGGAAACTATGCTTGAGTATACTTGAAGATGGTTTCAGTTTTCACAAGCTTGAAGCATGAGAAAAACTATTCTTAGATTTGGTTTCATTTTTACACAAGCTTGAAACAAAGATAAACTATGCCTGAGATAAGTTTGCATGTCCCCGGCACAATGACTCAATTCGAGGTACATGCCCCCCAAGCTTCATTTCATTCACCTAAATAGACCACTAGTTACTAACAGGTGGATGGAATGAAGGTTCACTGACGAGATAAAGTGAAAGACTCGACTGGGATTTTACGAGATCTAATAAAAGACTCGAATTCGAAGGGGATTTGTTTCATTTTTTAACGAGCTTGACACAAAAAAATAACCATGTTCATAGGGACCTATTTCATTTTTTAACGAGGTTAACATAGTAAAAGAACTATCCTAATGGGAACCTATTTCATTTTTTAATGATGTTAACACAGTAAAAGAACTATCCTTATGATCCTTGTTTCATATTTTAACGAGTTTGACATAAGACAAGGAACTCTGCTCCAAACCCTAGATCACAAACCAAAAGAGGCCATGGCTTCTAGGAGGTTCTCATCATATGGGAGAATAACACTCTGGAAGGGTTACATGTCCAGGGATCCAATGGAAAAATCGGGCTCCAATGCCCCCAATAGCGTACTACATCACCTACTAGATCATCAATAGATGTGGGCATGGAACAAGTGGCCACGTAATTAACCTGTGGTAGAGGTGATACCGCTTGCACATAATAACCACTTAGGGATGATGGTTGATTAGGAGTTGCTTCAAGACCAATGAATGTAAGTTGATTAATGATCACAATGCTTCCTTCATGCAAGAAACACTTCACTTGAAAGAGGGAGGAAACAAGAGCTCCCATGATGTAAACATAGTCACGGCCAAGGAGTAGATTAAAATCTAAAGGGCCTTGGACAACCATCACATCTATATAGACAATCTTTCCTCCCAAAGTAATAGGTAACCTAGGAAGGATCCCTAATGGTTGACAGGTTCCTCTTGTTAAAAGCTAAAAAAATTTGGATGATGGGGACAAGATGCAAATAACCTAAAGCTTTCCAAGAAGTTGTGGACATGATGCTAATAGATACACACTCATCTATGAATGTGCTAGGTACGACCATATGGTAAGCCTGTATTGTTATCTGGAAAGGCACATAAGATGGAAGGTGAGATCCTTCCAGTTGACTCCAATCAAAAGAACTGACCAAACTACTTGGAGGGGATGTCATAGGAACAAGAGAGCTACCCTCTTGCGCTATGGGAATAGGAGAACTGCTCTCTTTCACCTCGGAAATGGGAGGATTTCCCTCCAATTCATTCAAAACTGAAGAAACTAGAAGAAGCTAAGTGGTATGGGGTTCGCTCTCTACCTGAAAGGTATGGGTAACTGAAGGTGGAGTCAATTCTACCTTTTTCTCAACCAATGGTTGGTCAAAAGCGGACTCATGAGACTCACTTTCAAAGAGAGTGGGGTTGACCAAAGATAACTTTTGATGAGTTACTTGATCAACTAGCGAAGGACCAGGGGAAAGCTTTCAATACCTAGTCGGAAGACGAGGTTGAGAAGCTTTAAAGTTTTCCATCTCTTTAGAAGCTTCATCCATAAGAGGAAAAAGGTGAACGGGATGATTACCTTCACACAACTTACAGGGAAATTTGACTTTTCCCTTTTTCCCATGAACTTTACTGTCACTAGTTTAAGTTTTATCACCGGCATGATCTCCAGAGGTTGATGACAATGATTTATGTGAACTTGTAGACCACACTTCTAAGACCTTTGGAATACCAAGACAATCCTGAAGAAGGTGGTCCCCCTTACATAACATGCAAGGGAATTTTACTTTCTGAGGCTCGTTGGAAGATTTTTCTTCATTATTTGCATTCGTAACAATGATTGTTTGGTTTCCTGCTTGCTTATTTTGCTTCTTCTTCATCATCCTCTTCTTCTTCTTCTTAGCTTCTTGGTTACTAGAATCCAGACTTTCATCAGGCGAAGAAGAATAATGGGGTAAAGAAACAGGTGAAGAAGACGAGGGGTCAACTTTAGGATCAACATGAGGTTGATGTTGTTCAGGTGGAGGAAAACTTGGTTGAAAAGAAGTTTGGACACTTGGAATCCTCGAGGCCAAAAATTACCAAGCTGGAAGACCAATGGTCAATCCTATAAGGGGAAACGTTGCCATATAGGGAGCAGCAACATTTCCAAAAAGATGAAAATGACTAGGATTCTTATCAGAGGGATTTCCTTGGTTGGTAGACTCAGGGAATGTCGCCATTGGTATCAACCTAACATCTACTAAGGAGTACTTCCATACGAAGGATGTTTTTCCGTGGTCAATTAATTGATTTTAGAACTTTAACAAAAATAAATCAAAAAGGGGTAATCTAGGCAAGGAGGTTTACCAAGTATCCATGAATTGCAATATACACCCCAACTGAAACCAAGGACTCAACGTATGGTGGCCAATATCCCCGAATGTTGTGTTTGGTGTATCAAGTTTACAAGACAACTGACTCGATTACGTGTGGCTAAAGGATAGCAACCTAATGGGGTCTCCCAATATATATGCAACGGTATGGGTAGCACAAGTCTGTGTTACCGTTGTCTAATGTAGAACCGTTCGATGGGAGCGTCCCTATATAATTATCATATTGAAGTGCCTATGATATACCCAAAAGTACTGGAGAACCTTCTATATACTTCCATATGGGGACGGGATTTCACCCCCCGGATACACTGCAGGTAGTTAATGACAGCTGCTATGTTTAAAGACATTGGAACATGTCTCTAGCCTAGACCTCTAGATATCTGTGTTAAGTGAAAAATGCTCCTTAGGTTAATTGAAGTAAATTTTTAAGTTTATCTTGGATTAAGTTTCAATTTTTATGGCTCAACAATGTCACATATTCCTAAAATTCAACTAAATGATGAAAATGAAACCTTTTCATTTGATGAAGGCTAAACTAACAAAGGAATAGAGACAACCAAATAAAGCATCAAACAAGCAAAATGCATCAACACAATTCTTCCCAATGCTAAATGTAAAAACGAAATCCAATCTTTCATTTCACTAACAAATGTAATGCCAAGATGCAATCCTACATAACGAAAATCACTTTCCTTTCACTATGATGCAACAATTATTTTTTCTTTCACTTTGATTCAAACAATGCAGACTAATGCAATGAGCAAAGGAAAATGCAATCAACTCAATGAAAATGAAAATCTCTTTCACTTTATGATTTTGAATGTAAGAAATATCTCAAAAACTTAAATGACAAGATCTTTCACTTTTTATTTTTGAAACCTAAGAATGAAGACAAGTCCTTTCTCTCAGTTCAACCAAAGCAAATAATTTGTAATCTATGTTTGAAAATGGAACTAAAGAAATATTCAAAGCATCAACACAACTCAACGCTAATGAAAACAACTTCACATCAATGAACCAAAAGCAACTTTGAAAAGATGTCGTGATTGCGGGAAGACTCTTGAATGGGAGCAATCAATCTCATAAAAGTAGACCAAATAATGAGTGGGGGGTGACCTAGAAGCCCTAGAAACCCTAGAAATCAATGAAGCTTCAAACACACATTAACAAAGTCAAGAGACAATTCCAGTAATGCAAGCATAACAACCAAGAAAAATACACTGTAGGTGAACTGGAAAATCACTGACAGAGCGCAAAAATACTGAGAACAAGAAGAAAAACCCTATTTTTTCTTATCTTACGAGATCATCATGCCTGTTACAAAAAAAAGGGTGAAGCAAGGGTAATCAGCACAATTGTAATTAAAACATCAGCGATGGCATCGCGACTGTTAAGAATAGACCCGAGATGGGTGAGAAAAATGAGTGAAAATAAAAAATCTTCAAGACCAAAACAGACTAAGTGTCCTCAAGAAATAACCAATAAGTGTAAATAGTTACAGACAAGAAAACAAGTTAAAAAATTAACGGTTGGTCAAACTCATCATAGAATCAAGATGAAGGATTGGATGGAAAGGGTTATAGCGTCCCCAGCAGATTCGCCATTTTTTTTTCTAGGAAATCCTCTCTATGGACATAGATGATCCTTCTATCCAAATGAGTGGGACTAGCCACCTATGTGACAATCTACTAGACACTTTCCTAAGTTACAATCGAAATAGAAGAGGAGGAATATGGCCTACCTCGTTCTGATGCTATAATACCCTCCTTTGTTGAATACCTTGAATCGCTTGTGCCACGTTCTCAGTCCTATTGCTCACAAATTTTAAATGCCTACACAAGGGATCAAGACACAACAAAGGATGCAAGTACAAATAGCATAATCCAAAGTAACCTACTTAATAGATCAAGGAGAATTAAGATAAATGATGCATTAACATACACATTTATGGAAAATGAACCAGCAGTTGTGTATATTAATAAAATAGAGGAGGCATACAACGAAGCATTGATGTTAATAATCTCTCCTTGAGTGAATGTCCAAGTCCAAGCTCAAGATCTACAAGCACTCCTTCTCCAAGCCAAATGAGTAGCATGTAGGCACAATCTCAGAATAAGGGTGAAAATAGACAAAGATCAACCATTTGGGAATGGGAGAGAATGAATATATAGGCAGGGAAAGGGAGTTAGGATCTCTCCAAAGATAGGATAAGGCCCTCATCTCAAGGCGTTAGCTCATAGGGATAAGACCATAAGGCCAAGTTGAGAAAACTCGACTTCATCCATGCCAAACAACCTCCAGATCGTCATTTTGGAGATTCATGAAGATTCTTGTCCTCTTTGGGAAAATTTCCTTTTAGGCATCATCATTGGTATCCAAACCAAAATCACGATGGAATTACGGGGCTAGTATAGTGAAACTAGCGACCATAACAGTTTTCAGTATCAGGGGAGAGATGATGCTAAAATTAGGCTTTTAGAGCCATTTCCTTCAGGGGAAGCTCAAGGAATTTTTCCATCAGTGTTTTAGGGAGGATCTGAGCTACATATCTCGATGAGTACACTGCATTATGGTCATGTTTTTGGTACTTCGGGGTATGTCACGAGGAAGTGCAGGAGGTGTGACAAAATATTATGTAACAACATGCACATCACGCTCATCTATGATGTAGCCCAAGTATTGGACCTGGCTCATGCCAAAGGTGCATTTCTCCAAGTTGGAACACAGTTTGTGCTTCCAAAGGGTTTGAAGGACCTATCGAATGTGTTTCAAGTGTTCTTCCCAACTCTTGTTGAAGATGAGGATGTTGTCTAGACAAACCATCATGAAGGAGTTCGTGAAGGGACGCGATATGTCATCCATTAGCCTCATAAAAGTAGCAGGAGAATTTGTCAACCCAAAGGGCATAACCAACCATTCAAAAAGGCCTTCCTTGGATTTAAAGGTGGTATTCAATACATCTATGGTTTCTATTGGAACCTGGTGATAACCAGTCTTTAGATCGATCTCGCTGAAATACTTGGCCCCCTTGGGTTGGTCCAATAGTTCATCAATTTGTGGGATTGGATACCTGTTCTTGACAGTGATTTTGTTTAGTGCCTAATAATCAATGCAAAGCCTCCAGGTCCCATCCTTCTTCTGTATAAGTACAATCAAGATCCCACAAGGCGAGGAACTTGGTTGGATGTGTCATTTTTGCAGCAACTCCTAGATTTTCTGCTTGATATTTTCATTTTCCAAAATGGAGCGGTGATATATCGGCCCGTTGGGTAGAGGTGATTCGGGAGTAAGATTGATTGAATGCTTGACCTGACAATGCAAGGGTACCCTTGTGGGTGAGGAGAAGATGTCCCTGTATTCTTCCACGACTGTATCCACCTACTTCTGTTGCTTGGAGGAACCCTTCCTAGGGGCCATGGATGTGGCTACGACCTTCCCCTTACTTTGAGAGAGAATCATAAAGAAAACAAATTTCCCAGTCTAGGAGATGACCTTACTGCATTGCTTAGCAGAGATCAAAGAGATGGCGATAGGTGGGGCTACCTTTAGTATCTTGTATAACTTACTACCCAAAGAAATAATAACAGAGTGAGGTCTAGCCTCATATACAATATGTCACTTCCATATGTATGGTTGTCCTTATAATACATTACAAACTTTAAGAGGAGAAAAATCACACAATACCTCATCTGTGAAGGGCTTGATGTTGTAGGGAAGGTAGCATTGTTGGTTGACGTAAAGATCTCGTCCTTGGTGAAGCCACCCGATGGAGTACAAATGTAGATGTGTTGTAGTCAATAGTCCCAGCTGCTTCATGACCTCTAATGAAATGAGGTTCTTTTGGCTCCCGCTGTCAATAATGAACTACATTGGAGAACCCTTCACCCACATATAGAAGTGGAATAGGTGTTCCCCCTCTTCTAGATCTTCACACTCAACCTTCTGTATCTTGGTGGTGGCCACAGTGGCACTGGGCTCTGCGTCAATGATCTACTTCCCTTTTCCATTCCCCTTGTCAGTGTCTGACTTAGAGTCAGAACATGCCTCAGAATCAGAAGCCTTCAGCTCATCCACCAGTGACTTCTTGGCCCGACACTCACTTGTGTTGTGAGTGGAGCTCTTATGGAACTCACACCACTTTCACATGTCCTTCTTTGTCTTCATGATGTTGTTCTTTTCTTGCATCTTCAGCGAGTTATCTTGAGTCGCTTCGCCTTGGCTTTGCCCTTTTCTCTACGGTTTGAGGGCGACTTTCTCTTACTTCGGAGTTGTAGATCCAAAGTCTCGATTTTTCTATTTAAGCTTCTGCACAATCTTGGTAGTGTATCAGTATGTCATGCTGAGCAAGGATATGTCCAGGAACTCCATCTCATCTTGAATGTACCTATGTAGGCAGTCACGGTACTTGAGTACCAAATGTTTCTCAGAATCCTTGATACCCAACTTCGTGCAAAGGGTATGAAAAACATTGGTAAACTCTAGCACGTCTTGGTCCCTTCCTTGTCGCAGTGTGGTCCACTTGATGTATTTATCTACATAGCTCCCGACAGGGTAGTAATACTCCTTGATGGCGTCCCGGAATGAATCCCATGTGGGTGCAACTAAAAATAGTGACGGTGTACTTTCATCCTTATTCTCACAGTAGGTTTCCCATCATCCCTTGACGTGGGGGGCGGATTTGAGAAGAGAAAACTAATCTTTTCCCGGCTGGAAAAATCATGAACAGTAAAATATCCTTCTAGAAAATTTAACCATTTATCTACGATGACCACATCTATCTAACCCTCAAATATGGGAATTTCAAAGTTGACTTGTACCTTAAAGGGTGTCGTGCTTCCAAAGTAGCTGCTGGAAGTAGATGTGTCGCCCTTGGGTAGCCACTGAAGGATCTGGGCAAAGTTTCTCTTCATCGCATTAGTTTGATGCTCGAGGGTTTCCTCGAGCAAGATTTTGAAAGGATCTCCTGGCCCCTCATATTTCTTTTCGTCTGCCATGGGAGGCCATCTCAATTTGTGGGGCTAGTCTTGCAAAGGTTTGACCAGTTCAAGCCCTAACTCCTTATATCTCGATCTCATTTGGGACATGCAAATAGAAATAGAGAAAGAGTAGACCACTCTGATACCACTGATTTGTATTTAAAAAGAAAACAATAAATTATAGATATAACAATAAATACAAATATGCACTAGAAATAACACTTCATTTCATTAATATCAAATACTGAAACGTGCTCACAAACATAATGGAAATAAGACTAGCTCAGATGATGCTAGCTTATCTCTGAGAAGAGATGTGGCAACTACATGCCTCTAAACTATGTTACAATGAGGCTCAAGGGCCTATTTATTATTGAAAAACATGAGAAACCCCTAAAAAACAAAAACCCTAACCCCATGAGATGTAATGCCAAAAGTTTGTGGACCCCGTTGGGGTTATTTGGGCAGCCAACTTCCTAGGGTCATAACTCGGTCATATTATCTCTGTTTGGTGGGTACGATACCTTGTTGCAAATTTCTCTCTGAGTGATACAATTATTGTTCGAGGCCCTTTCCCATAGCAATGAGCCTGCAACGGACTTCAAAAAAATGTCATTTAGGGGGTTAAAACTGCTCCGGAAGTTCAGGACTCGAAAAACTACTAAAATTAGTAAATGCTGAAATAAACAAGGAAACAAATGAAATTGACTGGAGGTCTAGGTGGGATAGGTGGGTGGCCACCAATATCCACCTATATCACTTTGTTATAAATCTCCAATAAGCTATATGGTGTTCATGGTTTGAATTGTTTCGTATGATGTAAATGTTGCATCAAGTTGTGTTATAAAGCTCCATGGGAAGCATGTTTTCGAGTCATAAATGTCATTGAACACCGAGGATGGTTTTCCCCCAAGGGGGATGGTCTTGTGACATCCCTTGATTGATTTTCTATGTAAATAAAATAAGACCAAGGTCATGGGACACATATTCCAAGTTGAATGTCGGGCAAACATTATAGCGGGCATCACTTTTGGTTTATCAATAGATACGGAAATTTGCAAATGCATTGGCAAAGGAAAAGAGGAAATAAATGGCATTTAATTATGAAAATAAAGGAAATATGATAAGAGGAATGTGAAGAGACACAAATTTGCATGTGATGGAAATTAGAGGAAAAATGAAGGGAAATTAAGAAAAAGGAGACATCAATTATAAAAAGGCATCAGAAAATTAGTTGCTAGCATTTGACATTTTTGAGTTTAGCTCTTGTTCATTCTCTCATACTATTTCACACGTAGAACATTCTTGGAGCATTCTTGGAGCACTCTAGCATTCATTTTGATTGGAGAAAGAAAGAAAAGGACAAGTAAGGAATTGGCCGGCAGTGGAAGAGAAGGTTGGATCGACAACTACAATAGGTTTACTTTGCAGGTAACACGTTGCATGTGTGATCTCCTTGTTGTTTTTTGGATGCATGGTATATGCATGTGGCTCCTTGGTTATGTGTTTTCATTGGCATCGATATTTTTCCTAGATTGTCAGTGGTTTCATCCTTGCCTTGTCATTTCCTAGATAGTCATTATGTTGTGGGTTCCCGATTTGGATTTTTTATCGGTTCTCAGGTTCCATATGGTTGTGGGCTGGGATAAGATCTTTGGAGCCTTGGAATAGCTTGGGTACCTAGAGGTTGTGGGTTGAGATTGTAGTTCTCTTGAGCCCTGTAACAGTTTGGGTCCTTGGAGGTTGTGGTTTGAGATGGAGCCCCTATAGCCTTGGACAGTTAGGGAAGAGACCAATCTAGTTGATATTAGTGATTTTTGGACCATATAGGTGAGAACACTATGGTTGAGGGTTGAGGTGGTTTGGCCTCTAGAAGCTTTGGTTGGTTTTATTTTGGTTTAACCCATTTGATCCCACATTCATGCTTGGAATATGGTGTAGGGGTGATTGGATGAAAGAGAGATTTTGGTTCATCCAATCTATGGTTGGGTGGTATGTGGAAGTCCTTGACTTGGTTTCCATTTTCATATGTTAATATGAGTTATTTTCCTATTGTGATCTATGAACACTTGCACTAATTATTATGGTGATCCTATGGTCGATTTTTCATGGTTTCTATTTTGGTTATATATTGGTTATATTATGTGCTCTAGTTATGGCTCTTATTCATGATTTGATAAGTTATTGGGTGATTGATGAATGCATGGACGAACAAGCATTTTCACGACTAGCTTGAGAGGGAATTAAGCCTTCTTGGTGATTTTTAGATGAAGTTCATAAGTTTATGATCATATATTCATTCATGACATGTAGCTTCCATGTTTACTATCTATTTGATGAAATGTCTATCTTGTATTAGGCATATATTAGTCAAGATATTGCTGAAGCTTTGACTATTTAGCATTGTTATCATCATTTTCATGATTCTGGAAAGTTACAAGCAGTTCTGGGTAGTGGTTTAGAGGCTAGCCTAAAAACGTGGCATAGATAACGCGACCGCATGCATTGAACAAGGAATTTTGGCTCATAACTAATAGAGGCAGGCTTATGGGTGTAGTCGTAGCCTCCCAACTGCATGCATGCAATGTTATGGGTGTGGTTGGGGACTAAACCTAGTGAAAAAGAGTTACAACTCAACGATTGATCACATGGGGTGGTTGGTAGGCTTTTGAGTAATATGTAGTGTCTGAGGGATGTCATTTTACTTCCAATTTGTAGGGCCCACTTCCATAACTGGAACTTGGAGGTCGGGTCATACCATAGCAACACTCAGCTCTTGTTTACCTTGGAGAACTTGTCAAAGTGGGTAAATGTGGGAGGATCCGTTATAATAACAATCTAGATTAGAATACATAATATCAATTCAAACCCAAATAATTTTTGCAAGGCTATCCAAATTTCAATAATGTAGTCATCTAACTAATGTAGCAAATCAAGAAAGTAGAAACTCTCAAGGACATTCAATATTAAAATAAATCAACAATATTTTAAAATCAATACATTCTAAACTCATTAAAAATCACAAATCCCTTCAAGCAAGCAATGCAATTGGTTTAAGCATGTATACATTGAATTAAAATAGATTCTTCTTGTCACAACTATCTCATATTTGACCCTTTGGGGCATATGGTTGGCTCACAACTCAATTGTATTTGAAGGTAAATTTGTCCTTGTCTTTACGGTTCTTTTCATATTTTGTGATTTCTTTTTTTCTATAAGTCAATTATAGGAACAAAGCCTCCAACGGCTATTGGTGAGCTAAACTAGGTGGAACCTTGCCTTGAATTTTCTTCAATGGGACTTATGGTGATGCCATCTATGGCTATGGAATAGTTCTTTAGCTAGATAAAGGAACTATTTTGATCTCTACACAAACTTTGGAAGGGGGGCTAATAACTATAGTAGGTTCATGGATTTTTTATTGCCATTAAATTTTACTATGAATAAAATTTTGGGTTCATTTCATGTTTTTGGAGATTCCAAAATTGTAATAAATGTTTTAACTAATAAATGTCGTCTAGAAAATATCATATTTCTTCCTCTAGTTGAACATATAAAGGAAACCTTTGGAGGAGTTTACAAAGATTTTGTGCAAGAACATTTATAGATAAATGAACACTACTATATATATTTTCTTAAAGGAATTCATACAACCACATGAAAACCATATAATTATATAATTATTTGTAGAAGGGAAGGCTATGAGCTACTAAAAATTACAATTACAAGACTTATAATCTTACTATGTAATAAAGGTGTTATTTTATTAGTTAAAAGTGTTTATTAATTTTTATATAAGTTTTGAGTTTCTTAAACTATTTATAGGTCCAAAAGGACTATGATAGAAGTGTTCAAGCACATATTGGATGTATTATTGCCCATCTTGAATCCCTTGGAAAAAAAAATAGAAATTTCACTTTATACTTCATTTGTAAATATAATCAACACATTAGCTCAGCATCCATTAGTTTATCACTATGACAATTTATATTAATATAATTAAGATATTTCCCCTTAAGCATTATATCAAAGAGTTGGAATACAACTATACATTTTCTCAAATGGTTCACATAAACTAGCAACTCTAGCTTAGTGCTAAAAACTAGGTTTTAATACCACTCTATCACATACCTAGATGTCTTATTTAACCATCAGGGCACTCCATGAAAATTTCTTGCTTTAATTAAGAAACTACTTGACTAAATTTGAACACTAAAGCAATATAATTTCAAATGTATATGCATAAACAATATAATAGCAAATAACAATCCATATTTTGAATCCATACATTGTCTATTGAATCCAAGGAACCACATGTCATACTGCAAATAGAAATCACTCCAAATACATATAAATATGAATACTTATTCATAAATGATTGTAACTCGACCAAAATGGTTGCTAAGGAGCAATTTTCCATCCACCCATAGGAAATAGCTATGGAATACACCACCAAGCCAGACCATGATAGGGTATAATGTTAGTAAGGAGAAGGATACTAGTTAGGGACACTTAGACTCACTCTATCCATAGATCTTAATATCAACAAATTTTTTCACCGCTAAACACCCCATGTAACCTTCCATCTAGCCAAGATATTGGGCTTCCTTTCATTGCCTCACATAACACAAGGAAGATCTTTCCCTCATCTATGTGGTATTCCTTCAAAAATCTTCTTCCCTCTTGTACTCTCCACTATTTGCAAAAGGACCCCAATCTATTATTTTTCTTCAAGAACAACCCATCATAGTTATATATTCTCTCTTGATCACTCAATGAGTAAATATTTGCGTGAAAAGAGATGGTTTCCTTATCAAATACCATTTATATTCGTGTGAAGCCATCCATCACTCTTCTTAGGACCAAAATATTATCTTCCTCAAGTTATTTTGGCCACTTACTAGTTCGAATATCAATATTAGGCATGCTAACTCTGTTACAATGGCATTTTTCTGTGTGTGAGAAGAATGGTAACAATCTGTTGAGGCATCAACAACCCCCCTTAATTTTTCTCAAAAAATAAAGAGGCCCCCATATAAATTTTGAAAATATCGTCTTGGTTTGCATTTGGTTTCTTATTTTGTGTGATACTTAAGTTTCATAATTTTCCACTTTCAACATGTCCATGATCTTCTACTCTTCAAGAGATTTCTAGTGATATAAAAGTTTCCTCATTTTGAGCTCTAGATGCAATTTTATGACCCTCTAAAATTTTGTGTTTTTATCATGTTTTGATGACATGGTATGTTGACTTGGCACACTGACTAAGCAGATGATGTGTTCTCTAATAGGTCCACGTGGTAGATAATCATATAAGTATGCTGATATGGAAGTTGATGTGGATCTATTTAATTTTTTTATTTTATTTTATTTGTATATTCATTTTTCATTGTCTGTTTTTATTATTTTATGACATTTTTTCCAAAATCGAGTGGCTAGAATTTCATGGTGGCTGGAATTTCATGGTCGCAAAAATCTTGGTCCCTGAGACCTTCGGACTTCTTCATGTATCCATTTCCAATTTCCTCTAGAGTCTAATCATCTAAGATTTCAGAAGATCGGAGATTTTAGAGTAAAGATATTTTATTTTACTTTATGTTATTATTTTTATTTATTGGATCTCAAGACTAGATTTGGCCAAACCAAAGAAAGTTCAAATTCTTATTTTAAATTTTATTCCACATGTATTTATTATGTTTGACTCCGCTTCACTCATTCAAATTCAATGCATATATATTTTTATTACCTAAGCTTTAATATTTTGTGCAAGGTTAAAATATTTAACTTGCACAACCTTCACTATACCTTTCTCTTTTTCACAAAAACCACCATTAACATGTAATACAATATAAACCTTTCAAGTTCATCCCCACTATGCATATGGTACAACGTTTTTAATGTAAATCAAAGGGCCATAATAAACCCATGAATTTAATCAATGGTGGTTGAGCTTCGACTTCCCCATGCAATATCTTGAGTTCTAGAGCACCAAATTAGGCATAGGATAGCTTGTTGGAAATCTAGAAAGGAGGAGAACGATTTGGGGATGCTAATTTTGTCAAATTTGTAAGTTAAATTTCCAAAAAAATGACGATAAAAAGGGACATGAAATCACACCAAACCGAGATCATTGGATTTATTTTAGAAATAAAATTGTGTTCCAAAACATTGTTGTTTTGAATCTCATCAAAATTCCATCAATTTGTTAGAAATGCAACAATAAATGAAGCATGAAATAACTAAAATATGAATGTTTCCATGTACTTGTAATATTAATTTGGTTTTAATCTACTTGAGTTTGGTTTCTTTTGGGTGATTAGATTTGAATGATTTTAATAATATTTTATGGATTAAATATGTGTTCTATAAAAAATTTGTGGAGGTTTTTTTAGAAATTATGACTGTAGATTAACCTGATAATGAAATATAACTAAAGAAAAATACTTTAATCTACTTCTACAATCAATTAGCGGAAGCTTTAAAAGATTTGAGCAAGATCAAGTGGAACACATATAACCAGAGAAGAATCAATGCACATGAAACACAAAAGAATACTCAGGGGAAAGCCTCAGCTAAAAACCCCATTATCTGTATTATCATTACAAGTTGGAAATATCTTAGAATTACACAAAGGCCTTCTCCTCTGCCCTCCTGATCTCCTATTTCCTTGCGTAGTTTCTCCTGGGTGATCCTCCTGTTACCAAGTGTAACACTGATCACTCACACTGATCTCACACCCTGTAAAACTGCAATCCTCAAGGAAAAATTCCTTCTGCATGCATGAGTTTTGTTTATAGTAAAACACATGCAACTGATAGTACATTGTCCCGATCTTTAATCTCAACTAGGTATTTCTCATAATAAACATGCATGAGTTAACGATGAGAGAGTCTTCAGTTATCTGGAGTACACTAGTTGAGTGCATGCATGCATCAACTGACTGATAACTCACAATTAGTTCCTCAAACAGTTTGGAACTAATTTAACTGGACTTAACTCAGTAAATTGAGCTAACTAATTACAACTCAAATATAACTCAATATTATCTCCTTAATTAAGGGATAATCTCCTTAATTTAAGGGATAACTGTTGCATGACTTCAGAAAGACTTCTAACTTGAATTTCTCCAACTAATTAACTCAAGATGAATTAATTAATTATTTTTCAAGCAGCTGGTGAGACTAAATTCGAATTTTAATTCAAGGACAAATTAAAATTGGAATATTCTTGTTGCCACATTTCAACACTCCCTCTCAACAAGAAATGGATTATCTGCCACCCCGATCCTGTCTCTATGGAACTCGAATTTACACTTTGACAATGCCTTTGTCAAAATGTTAGCATCTTGCTCCTCTGTCGAAATATACTGTAACAACATGATCCTCCTTGCTACACAGTCTCTGAGATGATGGTACCGGATATCGATGTGCTTGGACCTATCATGAAATACTGGATTCTTAGAGAGTTTGATACAACTCTGATTATCACAATAGATCATAGTTGGATCCATCCTCTGATCAAACAAACCAACTAGGATTTTCCGCATCCAGATGGCCTCACATGCTGCCTGACTTGCAGCCATGTATTCAGCCTCTGTCGAGCTGAGTGCAACTAACCTCTGTTTCCTATTGTACCAAGAAACTGCAGCTGACCCAAGGTTGAAAATCCCTCCTGATGTGCTCTTCTAATCTGATGGACTCCCTACCCAATTTTCATCAGTGAAGCCAGGTAGCTTCACTCCCTTTGTTCGTCTGTACCAAAATCCATATTGAGATGTGCCTCTAAGGTATCTCAATACATGATTTACCGCCTTCCAAAACATCTTGGTAGGCTGAACCATCGCTTGACTCAGCTGGTTCACGACATAGCACAAACCTGGTCGTGTGTTCACTAAGTACATCAGTGAACCCACAAGCTGCCTGTACACTATAACCTCTACTACTTCTCCTGAGGTAGCATCCTCCTTCCTCCAATTACCTACTAGAGGAGTCTACATGGGCTTGCACTTCTCCATGTGGAATCTCCTGAGTATCTCATTGGCATACTTTCCCTGAGACACAAACAACTCCCCATCCTTCTACCACACTTCCATGCCAAGGAAGAAATGCATGAGACCCATGTCTTTCATCTTAAATTCTCTTGCAAGGTCCTCCTTGTAAGACATGATCAACTAATCATCACCTGTCAATATGAGATCATCAACATAAAGTACAATGATCAACTGCTTACCTTTCACCATGATGTGGTACTGCTTCACATTCGCTTCACTCTTTGTGAAGCTCAACCCGATGAAGTAGTTGTCTATCCTGGTGTACCAAGCACGAGGTGATTGCTTCAGCCCGTACAAAGCTCTCTTGAGTCGGCACACATGCAACTCATGATCAAAGGTCTCAAAACCTTACAGGGCTCTATGTACACCTCTTCCTCAATCTTGTCATTGAGGAATGCAGTCTTCACATCCATCTGATGGATCTTCCAACCCATCTGTGCTGATAGTTCCAACATCAATCTGATAGATGAGTACCTTGCAACAGGAGCAAAAGTCTCATCATAGTCAATCCCCTCGACCTGTGAAAAACCATAGGCAACAAATCTTGCCTTATGCTTCTCCACACTACCATCAGCAGCTTGCTTTACCTTGTAAAGCCAATGGGAACTCACAACTGACTTGTTCTCTAGTCTCGGAACCACGTCCCAAACACTATTATGAACTATGGATTCATACTCCTCCACCATAGCATCAACCCAAATCGTCTGCTGCACTACTTCCTCAAAGGAAAATGGCTCAGTCTCAACACATTTCCCAACAAGGGCCATGTATCCAGTGTACCTCTCAGGTGACCTCCTCTGTCTGCGTTGAGAAGATGGTTCTCCCACATTCTCTCTTGCATCTGTTAACAATCTATCAGCTTCTCTTATGCACTTCCATCCATATCTGGAATAATCTGCTTGAGTGGATGTCTCCACTCCTGGAACCTCTACATGCGGCTAATCTGCATCAGTCTAAGGCTCCTCCTCCTTAGGAACCAATAGTTCCTCCACATCCTGTAGTTGGAGCTCCCTCTCAAGGGAAACTCGCATGGCCTTCTGCTCATCAAATTTGAGATCTCTGCGAACCATTGCCCTCTGACTGGTAGGAAAATACACCCGATAGTTGTTGGGTGTATCAGTGTACCCCACAAGTATCCCCAACTCAGCTATCAACTCAAGCTTCTTTCGTGCATCCTTTGTCACATGGCAAAATACCGATGAGCCAAAGATCCTGAAGTGACCCACATCTTGTCTCTTACTGAAGAAAGCTTCCTCTGGTGTCTTCATCCCAAGTGTGCGATGTGGGATTCTATTATGCAAATAGACCACTGTGTTGCATGCCTCAGCCCACAAGTGAAGTGGTAGGCCTTGGTCATGCAGCATCGCCTGTGCTGCCCCTACAATAGTTCTGTTCTTCCTCTCAGCCACCCCATTCTACTGTGGGTTATGAGGTGTCATCAACTCTCGTTTAATTCCTTCCGTTGCGCAGAAATGTCCTTAAAATCTTGAGAGACATATCCTCCACCATTGTCGCTTCTCAAGGCCTTGATCTTCTTCCCTGACTCTTTCTCGATCAAATCTTTGAAATCACAAAACTTTGTGAAGGTTTGGTCCTTCTTCTACATGAAATAAATCCAGCATTTACGAGAAAAATCATCAATGAAAATCACATAATACCTTTGTTTCGTTGTGGATGCCGTCAAGAATGGTCCACACACATCAGTATGAACTCGCTCTAAGATAGCCTCTGCTCGACTGTCTTGATCATGAAAATAAGATTTGGCGTACTTTCCCAAAGTTGTAGCATGTTTCAACTTGCTCAAGTTTACCTTTGGGAAGTCTTGTAGATATCTGTTACATTATCTTCAAGGCCCCATGATGCAAATGGCCCAACCGCCTCTGCCACAACTCGCCAATGTCTTGGCTTTGCATCAATTCTACTTTTGTACTCAATGCTACACAATCATCTACCTCTAGTTTATAAATATTCTTCACTCGAATCCCTATCCTCTTGGTCTGACGCGTGGCTATGTGTCTTAGGAATGCCTTTCCTTTATTGAAGACAACATCGTAGCCTTTGTCCTCCAACATCACAACTAATACCAAGTTCTTCTTCATCCCAGGCACATACATCACATCTGTCAAGGTGAGAGGATCTCCATGCTTCCTCTAAAAAGCAATTGTGCCCACTCCTGAAACACTATACCTTCCATTGTCACCCATCTCTATGTGAATCTTGAGATCTTTCTCCTCCAGGGTACTAAATAAACTTTTATCATCGGTCATGTGGAATGAGGCTCCACTGTCAAGATACCAGACACAACCCATCATCGATGACACCATGCATGCGATGAGGGTAAAGTCCATTTCGAACTGAGATGCTAATGCCTCACCTTTTGATCCTTTCGAGGATCCCTTCTTGGAATTCTTTGATGGGAAATTAGTCACATAATGTCCCATCTCGTGACAATTAAGGCATCTCACTTTAGACTTGTCAACCTTCTTCCCTCCATGAGAAGAATTCGATTTGGAATCAGAAGCCTTCCCCTTCCCTTTCCTTGCCTTACTTGCTAAGGCCAAATTTTCTTCATCATCATTCTTTGATGAAGAACCATCTCGTGTGCTCCTCCTGATCTCCTCCTGCATGAGATCTGACCACAGTTGTTCCTAATCCGGTAGTTTCTCCTTTCCATTCACAGAGTCCTGGTAGCTATTCCAAATATTTGGAAGGCTAAGGTGATCCAGGTGGATGTTGGTGGCCACCCACCAACCCATTTGGACACCCACAACTGTCTTTCTCAGCATTTTCAATTTCCTTAATTGTAGCACAACTTACTATTTTTAGCAGTTTTTCGGGTCCTAAACTTTCGAAGCCGTTTTGAGGCCCTAAACGACGTTTTTTTGGGATTCTGGGGCAACATGGGTCCATGGACCCATGTTGCCTCCCAAAGTGGTAGTAATCGGATAGATCTTTCTAACGAGCTATCGTACGCGTCAAACGGAGATCGTATGCCAAAGTTACGACCCCGGGAAATTGATTTACCAATTTACCCAAACGGGGCCCACAATTTGGCGTTTCATCTTCTAGGGCTAGGTTTTGGGATGTGAAGGGTTTTCCATTGTTTCTCAACAATAAATAGGCCTTCGAGCCTCATTGTAATACAGTTCGGAACAGTTTAGAGGCATGTAGCCGCACATCTCTTCTCAGAGATAAGCTACCATCGCCCTAGCTGGTTTATTTCCATTTCTGGTTGTAAGCATATTTCAGTATTTTCCATTAATGAAATGAAGCATTATTTCCACTGCATCTCTATGTTTATGGTTATTGCATCTCTGTATTTATGGTTATCTCTGTAATCTATTGCGTTCCTGTTTAAATCCGGATCAGTGGTATTAGAGCGGTCTGCTTTTTCTCTGTTTTTCTTTGCATGTCCCCAACGAGGTCGGGATATAAGGAGTTAGGGCTTGAACTGGTCGAACCTTTGCAAGACCAGCCTCGCAAATCCCGATAGCCTCCCATGGCGCATGAGAAGAAAGACGAGGGAGCAGGAGATCCTATCAAAATCTTGCTCGAAGAAGCACTCGAGTGGCAAAGGAACGCGATGATGGATAGCTTTGCGCAGATCCTTCAGCAGCTACCCAGAGGTGACGCATCGGCTTCCAACAGCGACTTTGGAAACACCACGCCGTTTAAGGTACAAGTTAATTTTGAAATCCCCATCTTCGAGGGTCAAATAGACGCAGATGTCGTAGATAAATGGTTAAATCTTTTAGATGGGTATTTTTCTATTCACGAATTTTCAAGTCGGGAAAAGATTGTTTTCGCTCTTCTCAAAGCAGCCCCCCACGTCAAGGACTGGTGGGAAACCTATTGCGAGTAGAAGGATGAAAGTACAGGCTCACTATTTTCAGCCGCACCCACTTGGAATGACTTCCGAGATGCCATCAAGGAGCAGTACTACCCTGTCGGAACCTATGAGGACAAATACATCAAATGGACCACACTGCGGCAGGGACGAGACCAAGATGTGCCGGAGTTCACAAACATTTTTCATACCCTTCGCACACAGTTGGGTATCAAAGATTCTGAGCTGCATCTGGTACTCAAATACCGCGGCTGCCTGCACAGGTACATCCAGGAAGAGATGGGGTTCTTGAACGTCTCCTCACTCGGCACAGCATACCAATACGCTGTCAAAATCGAGCAAAAGTTCAAACAGAAGAAGCGAGACTTTGGATCTGCAAATCCGAAGCCCAAAGGACAAAGCCAAGGCGGGGTGACCCAAAACAGCCCGTCGAAGCCGCAAGAAAAGAACAACACCATGAAGCCGAAGAAGGACACAGGAAAGTGGTGTGAGTTCCACAAGAGTCCCACTCATAACACAAGTGAGTGTCGGACCAAGCAGTCACTGGTGGCCGAATTGAAGGCTTCCGAATCAGATGCATGTTCCGACCCTGAGCCAGAACCCGACAAGGGGAATGGAAAAGGGAAGCAGATCATTGATGCGGATCCCAGCGCCACTGTTGCCACCGCCAAGATCCAGAAATATGAGCCCGAAAATCCAGAGGAAGGGGAGCGTCTTTTCCATTCACAGATGTGGGTGAAGGGTTCGCCGCTACAATTCATTGTCGACAGTGGCAGCCAAAAGAACCTCGTTTTAGCAGAGGTCGTGAAGCGGTTGGGCCTACCGACTACACCGCACCCGCAGCCGTATAGTATCGGGTGGCTTCATGAAGGATGAGATCTCAAAGTTCGCCAGCAGTGCCGCCTTCCCTACAGCATCAAGCCCTTCACCGACGAGGTATTGTGTGATGTTACACCTCTGGATGTTTGTGATGTACTATTAGGCTAGCCATACTTGTGGAGGCGACATGCTGTGTATGAGTCAAGGCCTCGCGCTGTCATTATTTCTTTGAATAATTCATTATACAGGATACCAGAGGTAGCCCCACCTACTGCCACATCCTTGATCACTACCAAGAAAGGAAGCAAGCTCATATCACAGACCAGGAAATTCATCTGTCTGGTTCACTCCCAAAATAAGGGGAAGATCGTTGCTACATCCATGACCCCTGCAAAGGGTTCCTCCACGCAGCAGCAGCAACAAAGGGATACGGTCATGACAGAACACAGGAACAACTTCTCCGCACCCACAGGGGTACCACATAAGTTTCAGGTGGGCAACAAAGTTTGGTTACATCTACAGAAAGAACGCCTTACAAGAGCCCATCAGAAGCTCTGACCACTCCGACATGGTCCTCACAACAGTACCAAGGCTATGGGCAACAATGCTTTGAAGCACAACATTCCTCCATTCCTTCGCTTGCACCGAGTATTCAATGTGGACCATCATCGACCATGCGTTCCACCATTTCTGGACACATCAGAGATTGCAGAACAGCTCACCAGAGAACCAACTCAGCAGAAGCTTCCTCATCTTAGGGAGGAACTCAACGCAATGGGGACCATTGCTTCCTAAGGGGGGAGGAATGATCCAGGTGGATGTTGGTGGCCACCCACCAACCCATTTGGACACCCACAACTGTCTTTCTCAGCATTTTCAATTTCCTTAATTGTAGCACAACTTACTATTTTTAGCAGTTTTTCGGGTCCTGAACTTCCGGAGCCGTTTTGAGTCCCTAAACGACGTTTTTTTGGGATTCTGGGGCAACATGGGTCCATGGATAGATGTTGCCTCCCAAAGTGGTAGTACTCGGATAGATCTTTCTAACGAGCTATCGTACGCGTCAAACGGAGATCGTATGCCAAAGTTACGACCCCGAGAAATTGATGTACCAATTTACCCAAACGGGGCCCACAATTTGGCGTTTCATCTTCTAGGGCTAGGTTTCGGGATGTGAAGGGTTTTCCATTGTTTCTCAACAATAAATAGGCCTTCGAGCCTCATTGTAATACAGTTCGGAACAGTTCAGAGGCATGTAGCCGCACATCTCTTCTCAGAGATAAGCTACCATCGCCCTAGCTGGTTTATTTCCATTTCTGGTTGTAAGCATATTTCAGTTTTTTCCATTAATGAAATGAAGCATTATTTCCACTGCATCTCTATGTTTATGGTTATTGCATCTCTGTATTTATGGTTATCTCTGTAATCTATTGTGTTCCTGTTTAAATCCGGATCATAAGGAGAGCAAGTCTCACCATATCATCATTGGAATTAGTTATTCCCACATTGCTAAGCTCATCTCTGCAAGTGGTGAGCTTGTTGAGAGATGTGGAAATAGTATTGCCCTTCTCCACTTGATTTTTCGAAGATTATCCTTGAGCGCCAATTTCCTCTGGTCGCTACTGTTCTGGTAGAGGTCCTTCAATGTCTTCCACATTGAAAATGGAGTATCCTTCCCATGGAGACTCAAGGCAATATGGTCTCGAACTCCCTCAAGGATGATCCATCTCGCCTTCGCCACACGCTTCTTCCACTCAGCCAACTCTTGTGCATTAGTTGAAGCTGGCTTTTGGAATTCTTGATCAATGAATTCCTTTAAGCCGTTATCTTCTAATACATCCTCCATGCGATCTTTCCATATTATGTAATTTGAGCTACCATTCAAGGCATACTCGAGTCTCAAGCCATTGAACGCCATTGGCCAACCTTGAAGTATGATAAGAATTCGATTTTTTCACCTGCAACCCTGAACTTCAAACTTCGAATTCTCTTCTTAGTATACTATTCACAGCTCTGATAACCTTTGCTCCGATACTATGTATAAATTCTGACTGTAGATTAACCTGATAATGCAATATAACTAAAGCAAAATACTTTAATCTACTTCTACAATCAATTAGCAGAAGCTTAAAAGATTTGAGCAAGATCAAACGGAACACATATAACCAGAGAAGAATCAATGCACATGAAACACAGAAGAATACTTAGGGGAAAGCCTTAGCTAAAAACCCCACTATCTGTATTATCATTACAAGTTGGAAATATCTTAGAATTACATAAAGGCTTTCTCCTCTTCCCTCCTGATCTCCTATTTCCTTGCGCAGTTTCTCCCGGGTGATCCTCCTATTACCAAGTGTAACACTGATCTCACACCCTGTAAAATTGTGCAATCCTCAAGGAAAAATTCCTTCTGCATGCATGAGTTTTGTTTATAGGAAAACACATGCAACTGATAGTACATTGTCCCTGTCTTTAATCTCAACTAGGTCTTTTTCAGAATAGACATGCATGAGTTAACGATGAGAGAATCTTCAATTATCTGGAGTACACTAGTTGAGTGCATGCATGCATCAACTAATTGATAACTCACAATTAGTTCCTCAAATAGTTTAGAACTAATTTAACTGGACTTAACTAATTACAACTCAAATATAACTCAATCTTATCTCCTTAATTAACGGATAATCTCCTTGATTTAAGGGATAATTGTTGCATGACTTCATAAAGACTTCTAACTTGAATTTCTCCAACTAATTAACTCAAGATGAATTAATTAATTATTTTTCAAGCAGCTGGTGAGACTAAATTCGAATTTTAATTCACAATTTTAATTCAAGGACAAATTAAAATTGGAATATTCTTGTTGCCACATTTCAACAGTTTTGTAGAGTATTCAAAGGCCCAATTCCCATAAAAGAAAACAAACCCCTTTATGTTTTGAAAGCAATTACCAATTGATTGGCATATGATTCAATATGGAAATTGTAAGATTCTAAATTCAACCTTCCACCCCATTAAATAGAAATCTGATTTTGGATTTCCAAAATTATTTTGTTGAGCATACATCTATTTTCAATTGAGTTATATTATTCTTTAAATAAGCCTTGACTTGATGTGGGGAATCCAATTTGAAAAAACAAATGAGACTTTGCACTGCTGTAGAATTGATTTTTTGAGAGAATTTGGAACCTATAGGACCAAGTTAGATAGGAGATGTTGGGGATCATAGAAATTCATGTTGTCATGAACATTCATTGAAATCTTTTGTACTCTAAAGCTCATGACCAGATCTCAACTTTTGTACATTGTTTTATGAATTTGATGGTTGATTGATAGCCTTTACTTTTATTCTATTTTGGTTTATTTCTGTTCTAAATCAGTGTATATTGCTTAATGTTGGAATTGTTGTTGATTTCATACAATTTCATGCTTATTTAAAACCAATAAAAAGCTATATTCTCATGGTTGGTTAAAATTTAGATCAAAGTTAAATGTTGGATTCAACAAAAGTTGTGTGTTGGTTGGTAATCATTTAACAATTCAATTGCATACTCGTCTTTTTTTCTCTAACTGGTATTATCATATGAATTGATTCTATGATACAATATTGTATCTTATCTTGAATTCACATAGTATCATTTAAGTCTAATTTGTATTTTAATAGTTCTAGTAATTATTTATTTAGATAACCAAATATGTGCATGTGCCTTCAGTCATTGTGGACCATATGAAGTATTTCTATGATTTATCTATTTATTTTAATCTTGGACTTAATTCTAGTCCATTCACCTTGCTCTTGGTTGAGATTGAGATTATTCCCTCTCTTAATCAAGATAATTTAGAAGAATTAGTTTCAAATTGGTGATATGATAGTTCTTTCTGTTGTTTGCATATTAACTTAGGCTACAAATAGATTTACGAAATCACATTAGAAGGTATTCTTATGACAATAAATCCATTTAGTGGCAATCAGGCACACATACCACCCATAATTACCATCCCAAATGGATAAAGATCTAATTGGGGCCTTGACCAGGTGATGTCCCCATTGTTGGCTTGATCAAATCAAAGCATCAACAGTTTTGGCACTAGAAGGAGGGAAGACTCACAAGCTAAAGCTTTCGAGCTTGCATTTTAAATTTTTTAATTTTTAAATGGCTCATTCCCAAATCCTTGTTTGGAGGTTTGTTCTAGATAAGTATCATGTATATTTCCATAGAAGATAGTTAAAATCTTGAAAAAAATAAATTTTGATGGTGAGAGTTAAATTACTCCATCTAAACATGTGTCTCAATTTATCGATAATTTTATTTCTCATAATATGCTTCATGAAGGTGTCATATGTAGGATATTCACTCTGAATTTTGAAGCTCGTGTTAAGAAGTGGTGTGAAATGTTCTCAAATGCATCAATTCATTTATTGGAACAATTCACATATGAGTTTCTTTTCGCTTTTAGTAATTTTAGATATTTTAAATTATGTGAAGAAATTAATTATCTTAGGATAAAATATGATGAATCATTGGAAGAATTTTTGACAAGATTTACTAATCTTTGGTGTAAGTTTCCTTTAAAAGATTTCCCTTCTATTAGCGATTAGTTTTAACGTCTAGTTTCACTTTCTTTGGAACAGAATCAACTACATATCGATGAATCTAAATCAATCATTTATAATCAATTACAAGTTGATTTAGAAAATTTAGAAGTTGTATAAGAACAACAATGTTTAACAAATTTATCAACTTTGGTAGATGTTGATCAAGAGAAACATGAAATTTTGCAAGAAGCACATATAACTTATGTTTATTCTTATCCATCATCATGTTCTTTAAAGGAGAAAGAAAGTTGTCATATCTTAGAGAATGCTACAACTACTTTAATAAAGAAAGATATTGAATTTGAAAATTGTATTAATAATTGAGAGCAATATTCTCATAGGAAAACTTATGAGATTCAAGATTAACTTCTTGGGGATTCTATTATTGAGTATCCTGCTAATTCTCCATCATAAGAAACTCTTGAATCTTCTCATTTTGAAATGTCTAATGATGTCCTCTTACCTTCATTTTTCAATTTTAAACATGATCATATTATAGATGATGTCAATTGTTTATATTTTTTCAGTAGAGCACACCATTTTTATTGATGAATTTGTTCCAATAGAAGAAGAAAATACACAAAATTCTAAATTGAAATTAGACATGGAGGCTAATGTATAACAATATTATTTTTTTAATTTAATATTACACCTATTTTTCCTTATATCCCAACTTATTATGTGATTCTAATTCCCAGGATATCATTTCAGATGTTGTGACTTTTCATTCCGCAATACATGAATCTATTAAAGTGAAAATTGATGTTAAAACTGAAATCATCTCCTCCCATAAATTTAAGTCCTTTCAACCTTGTATATGGGAAGAAAGAATTTTTGTAGCAAACAAATTTACCAAAGAGATTTGTAATGATTCAGTTACATTTATAATTAATGAAGAGTCGTGTTTTTTAAGTAATCAAATAGGTGAAATTAAATGTTTTATCGATCAAATGATGTTAATAGTTGGCATCTTATTAATAACAACTTATCTTGTACAACAAGGGAGGATAGATCATGCACAATACTTAATCCTATTTATTCAGCACAAGTTGGTTGTTCAACAATTGAATTTTTGGACACTTGTCAAGAGGATGAGACAGTTTAGTTGCAATATTTATTTATGTTATGTACTCATGGCCTTGCTAAGATCTCTGAAGTTAATCATATTAAGATTCTTCCACAAGATAGTCTTCATAGTAATTTTACACATGATCTGCGCTCATCTTAAAATGTTTCTAACTTTTCCACATTATGCATTGTACATATCATAATAAAATAAGGGATTGGTTAGAAGAAATATTTTCTGTAAATAAGAATGTCCTTTTCTTGCACATATTAGACACAAGTCTAGATATTTTAAGTTTTTATTGTTCATTATTGATTGAACTTTTGTTTCTAATTTATGTTGTATATATGACTATAATATTTCATCTATTTAATGGTTTATGCTACTATTTTAAATATTTCAATCTAAATGGTACACCTTATAAATGATGGAAGATTACATATTATTTGATCCATTTAGTTCTTTCCAAATTTATGGAAATTTAAAGTATGATTGCGGAAGAATCTATCAAGATAATGAAAAGACGAAATTCCAACCAATATTTATCCCTCATCATCTTGCTTTATATTTCAAAATTATTACCATCAATTTTAACACCCTTCCACAAAATCAAATACTTAAGATTGTACCATATCATTCTTACTAGTTATCCTTTCCATTCAAAAACTCTTGACAATTAGTGCCAATGACCCAATTGAAATTTGCTTAAAAAAATCATTCTTGAAGAAGTCTTCATTGGATCATAATCTTGTAAATAAAACAATTAATACTAACCTGTTTCTTTAGGATATATGCTTGAAATTACTTCACATCACTCTCAGCAGATAGGACCAATCCAAGTATATTTGGCCTCCAATAGTTTCATGTTTGCCACAATGTTTTTCACGATAGAATCAAAACATCGTTGGAGGAATCATTCGAGCATAGTTTCTTGGAAATAATAATGTTATTATATTGTTCATAATGTGTGGAATGTTAGGTAGTATAATTCTTTCATTTCCTCTTACTAGGTTAATTCATCTTCTATTACTAATTTCATATGTTTGTATGTTTACATATCCATGAATCCCTTCATTGGAAGTTTGATTTTATTTAATTTTGATCATCCCTATAGTTTAGAATAGTTGTAGAAGTAGATTAATTGGCTTAGTTTTGTTTTCTTTATTCTACTAGTAGATTACATTGCTTTTAATTCACTAAAAAAAACACAATTATGAATGATGCATCATGAACTCACATTATAAGGATGCATCCAAGGAAGCGATTTCTACCTTTTCTCCTCTCTTAGTCAATTTCTATTACTCACGCTTACATTTTTTGTCCAAGTCTATCTTTAAACTAATCGTTATAACGACTTCGATGTAAAATGTCTAATATAATTAGTTCTCAAAAGAATGACTCCACTAGGAAAGAAAGTAAAAGGAAGAAATAATTTTAGGTTATACATCACTCTACATTCTTCTAATCTTTTGGTGTGTAATTTAATTCCCTATTTTGAAAGTAATGTCATAACTGTACTTTTAGTTAACATATACCTTTCTCTATTTTAGATTCTTTTATGTTATTTGATTTAATAAAAGTCTTGAATAACAATATTACATATATATCACAATCTAAAAGAAAGGATGTATATACATGTTAAATTATTAATTATATTTAATAGGGCTAGGAATCCTGATTTAAAATTCAATATATCCCTCATGATCTAATTATTCCTTTTCGTTTTTAAAGTATGATTTTATGAGATGTGTGTTGATTGAGATTTTGTTACATTTAGGGCCCATCTTAATGCACTAGTTTTAATAAACTTGTTGGATTTTTCTACATTTTTTTTTTCTATGCATTTTAAAGGTTGATCAAGTATGGTGATTCTTCCATCATAAATAAGGAATTTACAAGAATTTCTATGTCTTTTATTTTCACAATCCTTTGAATTTAATTTTGTACACTTTCGCTACCTATCTTTTGATTTTGTTTCAGATTAAGTTTATAGTTTTTTCAAGTGTTATATGGGAAATCACTTCAAGGAAACATAAAGATAATATATACTTTATTATTACAAATGGGGTTTTATTTATTTGAAAACATGTTTTTCAAATTTCAGTGCTTTTGCATTGATTGATAATTATGGAGAAGCACTAAGACATATTTCAAATATTATGGTTCTCTTATAAATAAAGGAAATTATCTACCTCATTATCTCCCCTTGAATCCTATCCCTTATCTCATCACCTTTATATTATTTACAATGATAGATTAAGGGAAAACTTTTGGAGCTAAACTTATATAATATTACATCTATTTCCTTTAAAATTATATAAAAGTGTATCTTGTACAACCCTTCTCTCTTCACCCAATTGCATATTACAATTCTCAACCAATTAAATCTACAAGTAAACTTTTCAAGGCTATAGACGCTCGCTGACAATGGGGATATTCTTTTATGGTATCGAGACATCTTCAACGAGGCCATGGACGCGTGACAACAATGAAGCAATGTCAGGAAAAATACATAAGTATATACCTAGTAGATGTTTGTTGATCATAAAACTTCAGAAGCTCTATCTTTTCTATTCAATAGTACGAGAAAATATGAAATAAACTTTCCATATGGTTCATTGCTTAAATATTGAGTAGATATTAAGTACTCAAACCTTTATAATTTATATTATTTGATTTTCCTTATGTGGGACCCATAAAATCTAGTGTAATGTTGAGGAATTTTGTGAAACTTATCACTTGCCTTTTAATAAGTTTAAGCCCCATTACATTAACAACAAAGATAACTTCTTCGTCCAATTCCACCACCATTTGTTAAGGCCTCAACAACCCCCCTTAATTTTTCTTAATTGATAAATGGCCCCCATATAAATTTTGAAATGTTACGTTGGTTTACATTTGGTTTCCTATTTTGAGTGGCTTTTAGGTTTCACATTTTTCCACTTTCAAAATTTCCATCATCTTCTACTCTTCGAAAACTTTTCAGCGATATAAAATTTTCCACATTTCAAGTTGTTGATGAAATTTTATGGCCTTTTGAAGATTTTCATTTTTATCATGTTTTGATGATAAGGCATACTGACATGGCAAGATGACTTGGCATGCTGACTGAGCAGATGGTGTGTTCCCTTGGTCCATGTGGTAAATAATCATGCTAAATATGCTAATATGGTAGCTGATGTGGATCCATTTAATTTTTTGATAAGTATATTCATTTTTTATTGTTTTTTTAATTAATTAATTTATTTTAATTTATAATATTTTCCCTAAGAACCTGGTGGTCGGAATTTCATGGTCGCCAAAATCTCAATCCCCGAGACCTAGATATTTTTTCTTGTATCCATTTCCAATTTCCTCCAAGGTACGATGATCAGAGATTTCATGGTAAGATGATGAGAGATTTCATGGTAAAATTATTTTATTTTTATTTACTAGATCTAAGGATCGTTAAGGTTTTTCATTGTCCAACAATCTAAACTCATCTGGGGTCCGAGGTCCAGGGTTAACTAGATCTTAGGATCGTTAAGGTTTTTCATTGTCCAACAATCTAAACTCATATGGGGACCGAGGTCCAAGGGCGAGGTCCGAGGTTCAAGGCATGATGATGAGGAAAGTTCAAATTCCTATTTTTATTTTTATTCCACATGTATTTATTAAGTTTGACTCCACTTCACTCATGCACCCTCCACTATACCTTCCTCTTTTTCACACAAGATCATTAACACGTAATACAATATAAACCTTTCAAGTTCAACCTGTTATGCATGTGGCACATTATCACCGTATTTAAATCAAAGGGCCACAATAAACCCACGAATTTAATCAATAGTGGTCGAGTGTCAACTTCTCAAGCCGATACCTTGAGTTCTAGAGCACCAAATTAATCGCATGGTATCTTTTTGGAATGCTAGAAAGGAGAAGAACAATTTGGAATGTTAATTTTGTCATATTTGTAAGTTAAATTTTTGAAAAATCCATGAGAATCACATCAAATTGAGATTATTGGATTTATTTTTAGAAATAAAATTATTTGTTGACTTGAGGCTTCTGTGATCCATAATAGTTATAAGAAGAACTTCGGCGTAAATCACATGTAGAAAGACCTTTATTGACACATTTCGAACCAACCAGTGTAGTTCATCGTCAGGACAAGTTGAAGAAACAGATCCAACTTTGCAGTTTAAATACTCTGAGCAAAGCCTCCAACGTCTATCTTGACCAACGGCTAATTTTGACTTAGGGACCAGAGTCATAAAGTCAATCAGAGTCAAAATTAGCCGTTGGAGGCTCTACTCAGACTATTTAACATGCAAAGCTAGATCTATTTCTTCAACTTGTCTTGACGATGAACCACACTGGTTGGTTCGAAACGCGTCGACAAAGGTCTTTCTACATGTGATTTACGCGGAAGTTCTTCTTATAACTAGCTTCCTTTAAATTATTAAAATGACTTTGTGACTCTGGTCCCTAAGTCAAAATTAGTTGTTGGTCAAGATAGCTGTTGGATGCTCTGCTCAGACTATTTAACATGCAAAGCTGGATCTGTTTCTTCAACTTGTCCTAACGATGAACCACACCGGTTGGTTCGAAACGCGTCAACAAAGGTCTTTCTACATGTGATTTACGCCGAAGTTCTTCTTATAAATTATGTCAAAATGTTTTTTATTATGAATCTCATCAAAATTCCATTAGTTTGTTAGAAATGCAATAGTAAATGAAGCATGAAACAATTGAAAGTTGAATATTTCCATGTATTTGTAAAGATTTGGCCCGAATTTATGAATTTCCTCTCAACGGTCGAGCCCTCTCCTTATTAGTCGAGCGTTCGTTACCTCACCCTGCCAGGGGCATCCTCTCCTGTTAGTCGAGCATGCTTACACATCCTTTGGAATTTGGTCGAGCCTGCTAACGCATCCTCCAAATATCCCCTTTTGACAATGAAAAGTGATATTTCTATCATGATGAAATCATTCCCGTACCTATTCTGTCAATCATTTAGTTATCTGTTTTCTTTAGGTGATTATATTTGAATGATTTCAGATCTTGATTTTAATAATAGTGTATGGTTTTAATATGTGATTTAATAATAGTTTTTTGCGGATATTTTGTAGAGAATTCGAAGCCCCAAGCCCAAAAAAGAACCTTTTTGTTTTGAAGTTACCATTTGATTGACCTATGATTCAAGATGGAAATTGCAGGCTTCTCAATTCAATCCTCCGAATTATTAAAGATTCTCATTTCGGATTTTCAAAATTATTTTGTTGAATAGACCTCTATTTTTAATTAAATTGTATTATTATTTAAGGAGCCCATGACTTGATGCGAGGGATCCGATTTTGAAAAATAGAGGAGACTTTGGACTACTATAAAATTAATTTTTTTGAGAGAATTTGGAACGTGCATGTTTAAATTAGATAGGAGATGTTGGGGATTAGAGAAATTCATGGTCATGAACCTTCTTTGAGATATTTTGTACTTTGAAGCTGGTGACAAAATATCAATTTTTGCACACTCGTGTAAATTTGATGGTTGGTTGATGGGATTTACTTTTATTTGATTTTGGTTTATTTCTGTTCTAAATTAATATATATTGTTTGATTTTTTTATTGTTGTTAATTCCATAAAATTTCATGCTTATTTAAAACCAATTAAAATCTATTTTCTCATGATCGGTCAAATTTAGATTAAAGTTGAAGGTTGGATTCAAGAGAATCTATGTGTATTGGTTGGTAATTGTTTAGCAATTTAATTACATACTCATTTTTTCTCTCTAATTGTTTTTTATCATATGAATTTATTATATGATACAATAAGGTATCTTATCATGAACTCAATTGGTACGATTTAAGGCTAGATATGTGTTTAAATGATTCTAGTATTTTTTATTCAAATAACCAAATATGCACATGTCTCCAAGCGTCGTGAATCATATGAACTATTTATGTGATTTATCAATTCATTTTAACCTTAGATTCAGTTTGGATCCATTCATCTTGCTCTTGGTTGAGATTGGGACCATTCTCTCTCTTAATTGATATAAGTTACAAGAATTAGTTTTAGATTAGCCATAGGATAGTTCTTTATGTTTTTTTCATATTAGCTTAGGTTGAATTTAGATTTAGGAAATCATATCATAAATTCTCCTTAGGAGGAGATTTCCGTTTAGTGGAAATAGATCCCACATACAAATTAGAATCACCATCGCAAATGGATAAAGGTTTAATTTGGTTTGTGATCAAGTGATCTCCCATTGTTGGCTTGGTTACATCCAAGCATCCACACAATGTTCAAAACGATAAGAATATGATGTGATTAGAAGTTGCAAGGGGAAGGGAAATGCATGCGAATAGAGAATGTTTAAATGCCTATGAGGATAAAGTATCTTGCACTCTAACATGTTGTACTCAACCCCCTCCCCTCTCTCACTTTTCCCAAAAGCCTAGAGGTGAGAACATAAGTAGTGATACTAACCCTAACAAAAAAAATACAAAAAGCATATCTTTGGGGAAATTTTTAAGTAATATGTTTTTTCCTTTTTTTCCCTTTTTTTTTTTCCATATCAGGCCTTTTGTTTATCTTTATTTTTCATTTTCCTCGTTTAGAAATTATCTATGCGTATTGTTAGAAATTGTAGCAAGAAAGACTCAATTTGACTTGTGACTTAGTCAAACTAAGTAATTTGATTTTTCACATCAGCAAGATGACTTGGATTGCAGTTAGCTAGAGTGGCATGGCCTTATCTACTAGTTAAATCAGTAAATTTGAGTTATATACTTGGAGTAGAGTTTTGCATATAGTGATTGCTAAAGTTTAGTAATCTAGTTCAGTTACTTTCAGTTAACTAAGTTCAAGTCATTAGTTGAGTCAGTTGAAGATCAGTTGAGTTGTAGAACTATTGTTAACTCAATGATCTCTCAGTTAAACTAGTCAATCAACTAAAAATAGCCTAGACATGCATGGAATTCAAATTTCCTAGCTGGAGTGGAGGAAAAGACACATTGTAATTATCAATTGTATACTAGTTGAGTGTACAGGCTTGGTAATTAAGAAGGTGATCAATTCCTTGGGATTTGCACAAGGAAATAGGGAATTCCCCTATTATTTAGGAGCTCAATTTCTCCAGAATTACACAATGAAATAGGAGGAATATGGAGGCTTGAATTGACTGAGTGTTAGCCACAGTAGGACAATCTGTAGGAGAACAGGTTTATAGTGTAGGGTGTGCTTCAAAGTTGAAGAAAGACATTGTAATAGTTTCTCATTCTCATATGATTATGTTGATGGTGTTAGACCCACCAACATTCAAGGGATCACCCCAGTATGAAGTCCCAACTAGACCTCACACTGTCTGGTGTGGGAGTCCCATCAGTATGATGGCCTGATTTCCATTATCTTAAAGATTTGTCTCAGCTCCTATTTATCGGCACAAGAGAGTGGTCTGCTTTGTCTTCGAGTAGTAAGGTTGGTGTGCCTGGTGTTTTCTAGTGTTACTTGTGTCAAAGGTTCTTTCACTGTAGAGGGAGAGGGTGGGAGGAAGTCCCAACTTTGTTAGGAACACACAAAACAACAGGACGTGCACAGCTTCTGGAAGAGCAATCCACACGAATGCGGTAGTCACAACGCACAAGGAAAGATAGCACGTACAACACACAATTGGAGGAGTTCGCGCGAGTGCGATGGTCGTTATAGCAAGTTTACATGAAAGATTTTTCTGATGTCCGGGGAGGTAACCAACACGGGCAAGACAGCGTTAACAGCTCATACAACACATTTTCATTAATATATATGTATTACAACAATTGAATGAGTTCAAGTGTTAAACACAAGTTAAAGCAACATGCATTACAAGTGTTCAAGATCAGTGTTACAACAGTTAAAACTCATGTGTGAAAACGTGTTGGCTTGTTAGCAGGCTTCTGAACTAAGCGAAAGTTCCAAGACACATCATTACACCATACATCACTAACCCCGTGGGTGGGGTGTTGGAGCCACTACTTACTCCTCAAAGAAAATATTACAGACTCTCAAGGCTATGTGGGAGGAGTCGAGGTGAAAAGTCCTTTGCATGTACAAATGAGGGGGTATTTATAGCCAAGGGTGAAACTGACCCTTGTGGTTGTTCGACTACCCTCATGAATGTTTGACTTCCATGACTTTTCAACTTTACATGACTCTTCATACAACAAGTGGGTCTCTTAGACTTCCATGTTACATTACATTTATTGATAGTATGGCCCACAATAGAGATGTGGATGACATGACTCATAGCAAGAATCAACATGATAGCGCTAGTACATTTGTGCTGTTGTTGGTGTGCATGTCGAGCTATAGTGTTGCTGGGTAATGGATATCCTCATGGTGTGTCACAACTTCACCTCCGCATGGCAAAGTGCATGGATTCTTCGATGGTTGTTGGGTTCTCTTGATGTTGCATTCACACGTTGCAAGGTTCGTCCATTCGCAAGAAAAGTGCATGTTCGTCCGTTCATCCTTCTATGAACAGATCTTGCACGTTTTCTCATTCGTCCATCCGCGAACGCATATTTTCATGATCATCTGTTCGTGAGCACATCTCTTTGCATGCATCCTTTGTTCATCTATTGGTGAACATGTCCTTATACATGTACTCCCTTGGTTCATTCCATCCATCCTCACACCATGTTTGTTTGTATACCTGTATCTTTAGTCACACATGATGAGACGACATCAAATCCATAAACCTCATAGTCTACCATGATGCATGATCGTTTCCAATGCAAGTGACCGAGAGAGGAGACAAGGTTGCGAGCTAGGATGGAGGTTCGAGGAACTGTTAATGGAAACTTCGCAGCAGTCACTTAGTGATGGAGACGGGCAGCAAAAACTGCACAATTCCTGGAGGGAATTAGCAGTAGGCTGCTGGAGCCTTAGTAGCAAAAACTATGCAATTCCTTGAGGGAACTTGCAGTCGACTGTTGGATCCTTGGAAACAAAAACTACACAATTGCTCAAGGGAACTAGTAGTCAGCTGTCAGGAGCTTGGGAGCAACAACTATGCAATTCCTGGAGGGAACTAGTAGTCGGTGGCTAGAGCTTGGCAACAAAAACTACACAATTCCTGAAGGGAACTCGCAGTCAGCTGTCAGGAAAAACTGCATTGATACTAGGAGGTTGACCTGCTGATCACCTTTGCGCAGCTTCGAAGCTGAGTGAACTGCTGGGAAGTAGAGGGATTGCTCATGAAATCTGCGCACTTTTCCAGGTGAGCAGTCGGTCGACTGACTAGTGGGTTGGCTCGAAAAACTGCGCAATTTTCTAAGGGAGACAGGGACGTGCACTGGGTGTGTTTTCATCCTGTCTGTGCAATTTTCTTAGTCAGCAGAGTGGGCAAGTTTTGCAGCCTTTGTGTAATTTTTGAGGGGAATCAGTCCCGAGGAGATTTCCAGGTCAAATTCTTTGGTTAACCAGCAGGAAGGTTGATTGATCTTCTTAGAGGTAGCACAGCTTGAAATGGTTGGCTTGGTGCTTCTGTGTTGTTGTAGGGGACAGTCGATCGAGTCGGTGTCGAGGTCAAGGTCTGGATGTCAAAGGGGAATCTGGTCATGAGAACTTTAGCAAAATGATTAAGTGTGTGAACGAGTGAAAAGTTGCATGCGTGATCTTGCAAACACACACTTACATGACTTGACGACAAGACAACTCAAACCATCCAGACATGACTGACCAACAGCGTGAGCGACAAGCACAATGCTTGTGATTTATCGTTGGCCGACTACGACGACGCTTGCACAATAGTGTATATCACTCTGTGATTGAGCGCGATAGATGTTTACATAGAGAACACAACATGTACACACGAAGCGAATACCTTTTGTATGACTAGAACATGGTCGCAAGCATGACATTGATATCAACATGCAAAAGTTGTAGGTGGAATGATCAAGCAAGGTGGGTGCAAAGACTGACACAAGCTCACAGAGTGAACCTGAGTGCATGCAGTCATCAAGTAAAACTCTCAAAGGAGGCTCCGAAATTGGATGCAGGCCAAAATTTTGGAGGGTGTTGCAGCCGCTACAACAAATTAATGAAAATCAGCGAAAGAGTTTTTCCTAGTTGGGTTCCCCTATAAATCATTATGTTCTTGTGATTTTGATGGTTGCATGTCATTGCATGTGTTTCTAAATTATGATTTCCATTCTGCATAATTGTAGAGGAAATTTGTAATCTCTTGTTTTCAATTTGAATTCATTAGTAGTAGCAAATTTCTATTAATTTCTACATGGTATTAGAGCTTGAAAACATAATAGAAACCAGTCAATAGATCTTCTCCTTCGGAAATTTCGATTTGCAAATTTAGTGAAGCAGTTTTTCTTTCATGCGAGAAAATGTCTTTCAATGAATTGAGATTGGAGTATGCCCTAGAGGGAACCTCGAATTTCATAGCTTAGAAGTATGGGATGGAAGTTGTACTTGATGATAATGGAGTGCTAGAATACACCAAAAATGACATTCTGAAACCAATAGTATTCGGTGCACAAAAGTTATCCCAGTGGAAGAAGGATATCGCAAAAGCCATGTGGAACATCCTGGAGGTTGTACGATACCACATAGTCTCAAATTTACATGGCAAAGAGACTCCATTTTATATATGGAATACCCTCACTAAGCTATTCAAAAATAACAGTGATGTCAAGAAATTGGCATTGAGGGACAAGCTCGGAAACATCCAATTGCAGAGAAATGAAACTATTCCACATTACCTCTCCAAAGTCACTCAGGTTTGAGATTAACTTGGAGGAGTAGGAAAAAATGTTCCCTTATCTGAACTTGTGAGCCTAGCTCTCCTACACCTTCCAAAATCCTAGCATAGTTACCAAGAATTTGTAAATGAAAGACAAATTGTCTAATTGGGAGAGATTTTGGTCTGATTTGGTGCAAGAAGAAATTCGAAGTAACACTAGAGATGGAGTAGGATCCAAATTTGAGGAGGAAGATGATTTTTCCTTAGTTGGGAAGGGCAAGAAAGCTAAAGGCAAGAAGTCCCAAAGAAAGCCAGAGTCCAGCTAGAATAATGGTAAGAATAAGGACCTAGGCAAGATAAAATGTTTTCATTCCCATTAATATGGGCACTATGCAACAAAGTGTCTGCACAAGTCTAACAAGAAGCCTTCAGGTGGAGTAGGAGGTGAAGCACTTGCCTCACAATTTGAATTAGACTTCACCCTAATTGCATGCATGGACAACACTATAATGGGGAGTGTGTGGTACCTATATTTTAGTGCCTCGTTCCATATGATAGGATGCAAAGAATTATTTTGTAGCTAAGAGGAGAAGGATCTCCATATGCACATAGAACTTGGGGATGATGGGAGGTATAGTATCAAAGGAACTGGAACTATAACCTTTAAGAGGGAGTCAAGCTCCCATCTTCATCTGGAAGATCTTATGTATGTACCGGGGTTGAAGAAAAATTTGATCTCTGTAGTTGTATTGGAGGATAGAGATTATGATGCTTTTTTTAGTAAGGGGAAAGCCTTTTGAGACATGTAGCTACCGGGAAAGTGAAATAGATTGGAGTTAGAGTGAAAAATATCTACAAACTTGAGTTGGAATCTTGTGTTTCACTGATTAGCAAGGCGGAAAATGTGTAGAGTCAAGATGTTGGAGAACTTTAGCACAAGTGCATGGGACACTTACACCATGGGGCCTTAAAAATCATGCAACAAATTACCACCGGTCTCCCGAAATGTACCCTTGACCAGCATGATGTCTGCAAGGGATGCACATTGGGGAAATATGTCAAATCCACCTTCCAAGGCCGAGATAGTAGAGCTAGAGCAATCTTGGAGCGAGTCCACTCTGATGTATGTGGACCATTTTCTATAGCCTCTATAACAAAACATAGGTATTATGTAATTTTTGTTGATGTCTTTTCTTGAAAATGCTAGATTTTCTTCATGAGGAAAAAGGATGAAGTGTTTTCCAAATTTATTGAATTCAAAGCATTGGTTGAAAAGGAGTTTGGTAAAAAATTGAAAGCCCTAAGAAGTGACAATGGAGAAGAATTTTTTTCTAACACCTTCAAGGACTTTTGTGCCAAGGAGGGTATAGGAAGAGAACTGATAGCACCCCATACCCCACAACAAATTAGGGTGGATGAAAGGAAGAACACAAGCATAGTGGGAGCAATAAGATCCATGCTTCATGATCAAGGCATGCCATTACATCTATGGGAAGAAGCATGCATCAATGCAGTTTATCTGCAGAACAAGGGCCCTCACAAAATACTTGGCATGATAACACTCGAAGAATATTTCTCTGGGAGAAAGTCGGATGTATCTCGTTTTTGAATTTTTTGAGCTATTGTGTATTTTCATGTCTCCAAGGATAGCGGGAAGAAATTGGAGCCTACAAATAATATGGGGGTCATTGTAGGATACACAAAGACTCCACATAGCTATAGGATGTATTTTCCCTTACTCAGGGTGAAAATAGTGAGGATAGATGTCAAATTTGATGAGGAGAAGGCTATGATATGCTATCTAGAGTGATAATTGAGTATCCCACTAGAGGAGAAGCTTTTAGTTCCTAAGGAGGAGCCTCAGACAAAGATTCAAGATGTTGTGGAGTAGCCACGAGTGGAGGAGAGGACAAGAGGCTGAGTAGAGGTACCCACTCAACCAGAATCTTCTAGAGAGGCTGACAAGTTGGTGTAAGATGCACAGGAGCATGTAGGAGCTCCTACGTCCTTGTGCAAGTAGAAGATTTCACCAGAAAGATACACTGGGTATATGGCTCTCATGATAGAACTCATTGTGTCAGAGCCTTCTTCATTTGAGGAAGCAGTTTCTCAACTAGTGTGGGTTGATTCCATGGTGGAGGAGTATTACTCCATCATGAAGAAATATGTATGGGAGGTGATGCTGAGATCATAGAACAAGTCAGTGGTTGGTTCCAAATGGATTTACAAAGTGAAGCATGCAAGTGATGGAAGCATCGAGAAGTACAAGGCCATATTTGTGGCCAAAGGCTTCTCTCAGGTAGAGGGAGTGGAATATGAGGAAACATTTGCCACAATGGAAAGATATTCCTTGATCAAAACCATTCTAGAATTAGTTGTGTAGATGGGGTGGAAGATTTAGCAAATGGAAGTGAAACCCGCCTTCCTCAATGGCGTTGTTGAGAAACAAATTTACATAGAGAAGCCAAAGGAATTTGAGACTTAAGATAGGGAGACACATGTGTGCTCAGGAGAGCCCTATATGGTCTGAAGCAGGTACCCCGAGCATGGTACACTTGGATTGACACATATCTCAGTGGATTGGGCCTCACCAAAAGTGAAGCATATTCCCATCCCTATCACATTGTGGTAGATGGAAAATTGTTTATCTTGGTATTTTATGTTGATGACTTTATACTTACAGGGGATGAGCAGTTGATCCACTCTTCCAAGGAGGACCTTGCAAGAAAATTTGAGATGAAGGACATGGGCTTGATGCATTACTTCCTTGGATTGGAAGTATGGCAGGGAGATGGTTAGTTATTTGTGAGTTAGGGGAAGTATTCCTCTGAAATACTACAGGGATTTCATATGCAGTATTGCAAGCCTATGGACACACCTCTAGCTACAAACTGGAGGAAGGAAAATGCCTCTTCAGGAAATGTAGTAGATGCCAGCATCTATAGGAAGCTTGTAGGATCCTTGATGTATCTGGTTAATGCAAGGCCCAACATATGTTATGTAGTTAATCAGTTGATTCAAGCCATGGTGAATCCTAACAAGTTGTATTGGACGGAAGCAAAGAATGTGTTAAGATACCTCAAAAGCACAATAGGGTATGAGTTATGGTATAGGAGGACATAGGGAGTGAAGCTCGAAGGCTTCATTGATGCAGATTGGTCAGGGATTCTTTCAAATAGGAAAATTACTTTAGGTGTTATCTTCAGTGTTGGGTCTACAACTATTTCCTAGTATTGCAAGAAACAAAGGTCTATGGCACTCAGCTCAACAAAAGCTAAATACATGGTTGCAAGTCAAGCAACATGTGAGGTTACATGGATGAGGAAAATACTTGCAGCCCTTTTCAATTAGGAGATGGATCCGACAGTGATTTATTGTGATAATCAGAGTTGTATTAAACTCTCTACGGATCCAGTATTTCATGACATGTTCAAGCACATTGATATCAGGTACCATCACTTACGGTATTATGTGTAGAGGAGAATTATGATGCTATAGTACATTCCAACATAGGAACATGATGCAAATATTTTGACAAAGGCATTGTCAAGAGGAAAATTTGAATTCCACAAGTGCGGGATAGGGGTGGTGAAAAATCCATTTCTTGCTAAGAGGGAGTGTTAGAAATTGTAGCAAGAAAGACTCAATTTGACTTGTGCCTTAGTCAATTTGAATAATTTGATTTTCCACATCAATAGGATGACTTGGATTGTAGTTAGCTAGAGTGACATGGCCTTGTCTACTAGTTAAGTCAATAAATTTGAGTTATAGGATTGGAGTAGAGTTGTGCATGTAGTGATTGATAAAATTTAGCAATCTAGTTCAGTTACTTTTAATTGAACTTAGTTAACTAAGCTCAATTCATTGGTTGAGTAAGTTGAAGGTTAGTTGAGTAGTATAACTATTGTTAACTCACTGATCTCTCAGTTAAACTAGTCAATCAACCAAAAATAGCCTAGACGTGCATAGAATTCGAATTTCCTAGCTAGAGTGGAGGAAAAGGTACATTGTAATTATCAATTGTATACTAGTTGAATGTACAAGCTTGGTAATTAATCAGGTGATCAACTCCTTGGGATTTGCACAAGGAAATAGGGAATTTCCCTATTATTTAGGAGCTCAATTTCTCCTCAATTACATAAGGAAATAGGAAGAAGTTGGAGGCTTGAATTGGTGAAATGTTGGCCAGAGAAAGACAGTCAGCAGGAAAACAGGTTTAAAGTGCAGGATGTGCTTCATAGTTGAAGCAAGACATTGTAATAGTTTCTTGTTCTCATATGATTAATGAAAAGCAATAGAGGGGTTTTTCCAAGTTGGTTTTGCTTATAAATTATTGTTTCCTTGTGGTTTTGATGGTTTCATGTCATTGCATGTGTTTCTAAATTGTGATTTCCATTCCGCAAAATTGTAGAGGAAATTTATAATCTCTTGCTTTCAGCTCGAATTCATCAGTAGTAGAAAATTTCTATTAATTCTACACATATTTTATTTCAATTTAGTTAAATTTAAAATTTTATAAACTCAAACATTAAACTTTAGATTTTGATCCTTAAATTTCAAAAATTTAAACTTTTGGAGAGAAAAAGGGGTGTGATTTAGACTTCACTTATTTGTACTTGGAGTATTCAAACATTATGTATGCCCATCAACCTATAAGTTTATGTGAACAGGATTACTAAAATTATCCTTATTTGAAATCATTTATTGGATGATAGTATTGGGAGGTGGAAGGGTTGGAGGGATCATGCTTGTAGTACATGTCTTATGATGTTTTAAAGAAGAATTATTATGGATTTATTGGTTTTGTTATAGTGGCTACAAACACCCTCCAAAATTTTTCCTTAGCTTCATTTTGGAGCCTCCCTACCAACCATCCTCAACAGCATGTCTTGCACTGTCAAGTACATTAACTTCATTTGTTTTTTAGCAACTTTCCATCTTGTGCATGATAATTTGCTTCATTCCCCTCATTGGCTTCCACTTTGGACTTAGGCTAGTTGCTAGCTGAGTAGCTCCCTCAAAAAATTGTGCAATTCTGGAGGGGAAAAAACCTTCCCTCTAGAAATTGCCCAAATCTGTTGGGCAGCCTGTTGGGCTCAAAAATTGTGCTATGTAGTCAAATAGTCTTCCTTGGGAAAATTGTGCAATCTAGCTCAGCAATGCAGCTTAGCCCAAAAATTGTGAAAATCAGTTGGACAGACTGCTCAGCTCCAAAATTGCGCAAAGCAATCAGACAAGCTTCCTTGGAAAAACTGCAGAATTTGGCCAGCACTGCAGCTCAGCCCAAAAATTGTGCAATTCTAGCCATCAGTCACCTGCTCCTCCCAAAAATTGCACAATCCCTCTCAGATAGCCAGCCCATCTCTTCCCATAAATTACACAATTATGGGCACCAGTCACCTGCTCCTCCCAAAAAAATGTGCAATCCCTCTGGGACAACTAGCCCAGTTCCTCTCAGAAACTGTGCAAATCCCTCTCTCAGTCAAGTAGGCTGTTGCGTGTGCCTTCAGGTTGACCTGTTCCCTTTGGAACTGAGCAAAATTGATTTGCAAGCATGGGTTGCTCTTCCCGAAATAGCAAAAGGTAGCATGCAAAAGGCATCCCTAGATTTAGGAATCTATTTTTAGCAGCTAGAGGTTACATGCATAGATCATTTTAGAAACCTCTCGCCAATTGTTGCTTTTTCCTAGATTTGTGGCATGCGCATCATAGCCTCGATCTTATCAAAACTCATCAATTGGACACTGCAGAGCTCATTCCTCACATCAACCTTGCAACTCTGACATCCCACAATGCACCTAGGATTCTTCGTCACTTTTAGCTTAGTTGTTTCAGGGTGAGTCTACTTTTCATGTCTTGCATTGCGTTTTTGTCGCCTTTTGTGTTTCTCTTGTGTGAGTGTTGTCTACTTGATTTCAATGGGCGCTTTTTGTCATTTTGATGTATGTTATCTTGTATAAGCACCGTTTCAGTTCCGTTCGCATCTCACTGTTGTCGCATGCATGACATTGTTTTTTCACCAATGGTTGTTGTTGCAGCGACTCACTTCACACACATGCATGCTTTCCCATTTTCTGAATCCTGCACTTATTGTTTGCATGCATGATCATTCACTCTTGTTTACACTCAATATCACCACATATTCAAACTTCTCATGTTTTCAATCGCCTGTCAGTGGGTCTGGTCTGCCCTAGCTCGGACCTTGACCTGCCCGGCTAACATTACGCATTTCTGGAAGTGAAGGCTCTATCTTCCCTCCAGAAATTACACAAGTCTAGCCCATCACTGACCTCCGGGCTTGCATTGCACAATTCTAGGAGGCAGTGCCTTACTGGCTCTAGAAACTGAGCATTACAGTTTGTTGGTTTGCATGTCACTGCTGACTGAAAGTGTGCATTGCACAGTTTTAGTCATCAGCAGGCCAAATTGGACTGTGCATTTCACATTCTAGCAATCAGTCAGCCTCCCAAAAACCCAGATTATGCGTTGTGCAATTTTGGCAGTCAGTCTCCCAACCTCCTGGTGAAAATTGTGCAATCTTCACGGACAGTCACATAGGTATGTTGCATGTCAGTCCATTGTTTGTTTTGGTTTTCAACTGACATATTTCTTTCCATGAGTGTTTCTATGTGTCTAGGTATAACAGGTGTTCATCTACCTCTCAACAGCACAGGTACAATGGCTTCCAGGAGAGCAGAGTCGAAAACACTATTTAGAGTGAAACTGGGGATGTAGTCGATCAAGTGTCTATGAAATTTCCTATCTATGAAGACATCAAGTTGTTCATGGATAAGGATATCAATATGAAATGGCAGCGGTGTCACAACGAGCAACACCATCAGCAACAGCAGAAGGTAGCACACCTGCATGCGACAAATGCAAGAGGAAGGTTGTTTACAGCATAGAGGTAGAACAAAGTTGCAAGCTCAAGAAAATCCACTTGTGATGAAAGCAGCTTTGGAGATTGAGGCTATGAGGTGACAACGCGATGAGAGGATTACGCAAAGGCAGAGAGAGAAACAGAGAAGGAGTTTCATATGCTGAAGCAACAACTCAAGGAAGAATAGGAGTTGCACAGATGAGAGAAGGAGTTGCAGTAGGAATAGGCACAACAGGAGGCGCAACATGCACAGAGTCATGAAACTACGCCCATACAGGTTATGGACCCATCTAGTAGCTGGCATGGAGCAGACAGAGTGAGAAGTGTTGTCAATCGCATGCAAGGGTATTCAGAAGCATGGATGGCATTGTGCACACGCATGTGATCCCACCCATTTTTCACACTCACCAAAGCGAAGACAAGAAGCAAGTCCGACTGAAGCTGAACATGTATTTCAACAAGTTGATGCACATGGTCACCAACACACACTTGGAGATCAGCACAGACACTATGCATCAGTATGTTGCTGGTCCAGCTACACTGAAAATGGTGATGTGCATCTTATTAGGCGAGTTGGATAGAGGAGCCATATCAGTGTACCCGGATGCAACGGAGGCAAGAGTTCGCTTTCAGCAGGATGTCACCATTGAAGTGCATGGACACTATCACAAACGACCAAGCTTGGCATCAGTTCTCCAGTGTCGATCATCATAAGGATGTTAAAGATTTGGTCTCACCACAATTTTCGAGTGTTAGCGATGTCTTGCATGGCTTGCTCAAGCCTATTTTGTCTCACATGGGTACATGTGCAGATTATATGTAACATCTTGTCAAGTGGAAGTTCAAGTGTTGATAGTTTAATGTAACAGTCATAGAGTAGTTAAAGAGTCATGAGGGTAGGCAAACAGTCACGAAGGGGAATGTCAAGGGTCACCCCACCCTTTGCTATATATAGTACCTCATAACTCACTGTAGAGGCTTTTGGTCAGGCAAGCTTCCGATAGGAGTATCTTAGAGAAATCTTGGAGAGTATTGTAATGAGCCTTGGCTTCTCCACAGTGTAGAGCTAGTACATCTCTTTGGAGGAGCAGGCAGCAGTGACTGTAACGTTCCGTTGTCGGAACTAGTGGTCAGTCATGGTTGTATTGTATGATTGGAACTTTCACTTCTTAATATAACAGAGCCATCATGTTTCATGCATATATTGTTATTGTATTTCAGTTAACTTGTTTACTCTAATGATATATGTATCTATTTTCTTATACATGTATGTATGGACTCTTTTTGTAAATGTATGTATGAATCTTACTTAAATGTGTTGTTGGTTTAAGCATCACAATGGATTGCTAATTCACCTTCCTTCCAGCTTGTGATGCATCTTTGCTCGTGTGTTCCCTTTCAAGCTACGTGTTTACACAGGTTTCCAAGGGGCACGCTCACGTCATTCTCAATGTGATAGAACTATTCATACACCTTCCTTGGCTTGCTACTCATGTCACACCCTTACTACCAATAGAGACATCTTACTTTCCTCTGCACGGAACCGCGGTCAAGGCAATACCGTATGACCCACTATTGGGACTCCTACACCAAATGGTTTGAGGTCTAGTTGGAACTTCTTACCGGGGAGATCCCCTAACATGTTTTCGGGTCCAACACCATCAACATTTCTAGCGCTAAAAGGAGGCCCAGATGATAAGCTGAGTCCTCATCATCTATTTTGAGTCTTCGCACACCTATCATGGAGTTTGTTATAGTTCGCCCTACGAAATTTCTGTCCAACAGACATATATTTCACATCGAGAGGGATTTTTTGGATCACTTGTCACAAACAATGTATGATGGTGAAGGAAAAGTGGCCTAAACTAAGCACTTAAATGAATTCAATGTGCTCATGGAGGGTGTTAGTGTCGGTATCTTCATCCCTCCCTCAATGATTAAAATTTTCTTTTTGCATGCATTTTAGGTGTCTCATCCAATCAGTTGCATTCCATTAGGGCATGGATCAACTGATGGTAGTGGTTCATTATCAAATTTCCCTCATGATTTTTACTTGCTGGCATATTTTCACAAATTCAGGTCATTTATAGTCGTTTTTTATCATTACACTTACAGAAGTCATTTTAGGGTTTCAAGTCTCATTAGGTCTAGGGTTTGCCACCATGGTCTTCAAAATCTCAATAAGAGGCTAGCAATCACATGAGGATGTTTAATAAGTTCATAAAATCACAAATTTTACTCATGATTTGCTCCATAAAGGCTTTTTACCTCAAAACTCTATTTTGAGGTAAAAACAAGGTTTTTCCATTTCTTGTACAAATTTCATGTAATTTTATTGTTTTCATATGTAATAAAGCATCATCTACAGCCCTGGGTCATCTTGCCAAACTCCTGCACTCCAGCTCCTGCAAAAGAGACAAGAAAATCCAAGCATTAGTCCATCAAATGACAAAAAGAGAGCCAAACTGCAAAACAGAGTTTTTAAAGAACAAAGTGAAAAGGAAAACTTTAGAAAGTGGGTTTTCTAAATGAAAAATTAAAGTCAAAAGTATATAAAGTGCTCCTTGTGTTATAAGACTTCATTTGTGCTAAAAGTGAGAGAGAACAAGGAGAAAATCGTGTTTTGAGGTGAAAAGAGGGAAATTGTAGCAAGTTTCGAGATTTCTCTTGGCGCGGCGCACCTGGGCATTGGCACGGCACAACGGGCACAAGATTTACATAGAAATTTTAACGGGCGCGGCGCACCTGGGTGTTGGTACGGTGCACGAGTCTGCCAAGCCAAAAACTCATTCATTCGAATTTCTAAAGCTCCAAATTTTGCAAATACCATTCCTCCAAGTAAGTAAAACCTCCTATTTGCCATAGCAAGACATTTTATCATCCTTGATGGTGTTTTGATAGGTGAAAAATCAAACCCTAAATTGCTGCACAGTTGTCTTGCAAAATCGTCTAGGTTTTTATACGGTTTTTGTCATTCTTGTTGTTTATAATCCCTTGCATCATTTTCCATATCCCATTCCTCTCCACTGAATTTCCCTAATTTTATTTCCCTTTCCCTCTCTCATTTACACTCATCTTACTCCCTTTTTCCCAAACCCTAAGCCCTACACCTAATTCTCACTATTCCCCAAACCCTAATCTTCATTCCCAAAACCCTATCACTCCCTAATAACCCTACAACTAGCATCAAAAACTTCCACTCATTAGTCCCACTCATCAAATCCCAAAGAAGAAAACAACAGTCACCTATTCTTGTCAAAATCTCTTCATACACATCATTTTACACCATACAGTGGCAAATATGGAAAGATAAACTACTAAAAATACATCTTTCTCATTTGCAAAGGCGATATCCATAGCCCGCTAAAAATTTGCAACATCATTCTTTAATCCGAATGACATATTGGCATAATGGAAAGTCCCCCACTTAGTGTTGAATGCTATTTTGTCCTTGTCATCCTCATGGAGTAGAATTTGATTATAGCCGGAATACCCATCAAGAAGCGACATACGAGATGCTCCAACTACTCTTTGAAGTATGTGGTCCATTTTTGGCAATGGATAATTATCTTTCAAAGACACCTTATTCAGATTTTTGAAATCAATACATAATCTAATCTCACCTGTCTTCTTCCGCACGGGCACCAAATTGGAAATCCAATCTAAAAATCTTATTGGAACGATTATACTAGCCTTGTACAATCGATTCACTTCTTTCTCTATCGATGGCAGCAACTTTGGATTTATTCTTCTTAACTTTTGTCGAAATGGATTTTGGTTTGGCTTGATTGGAATGATGTGTTGAATTATACTTTTATCGTACTCCTTCAAATCTAAATAGTCCCATGCAAATACATCAGTAAATGAAGACAATAAACTAATGTATTTTGCCTTTACCTAAGGAGGCAATGCCTTTGACAACTTCACCATCTTTGGATTTTCTGTTGTTCCAATATTCACATCCTCAACTCCCTTCTCGGTCGGCACCAAGCTTGGTTTTCGGGCTACATCATCTTGATCAAATAAATCCTCTAAAGGTATTAGGCCTTTATGAATGACATTTTCCTTCAGCTGTAAAACTTCCATTTGGTTTACCTCTATGTCTGATTCACCATCATCTTTCTCTCCATTGATAGAAGTATCTTTGTATTTGCCTTCATTTTGCAGAAATTCTTCAATCTCTTTATCATCTTGAAACACCTGCCAATATCTTTGATTATCAGGGACAGCTGGGCGATGTTTCACATGAATTTCAAACTTATTGTTTGAATTCATCAGGATTTTCAAGTTACTTGCAGCTGTTGCAAGGGAATCTGCAATAACATTTTGTACACGAGGGACACATGTCAAAGTATAATCTGGAAACACCCTCAAAATATCTAAAACTGCATTATGGTTAGCTCGCATTCGAGGATGTTTGGCTTGGTATTCACCCTTGACTTGCTTTATTACTAATTCGGAGTCGCCATACACTGAAATTATTTTCACATTCAACTTCTTGAGGATTTTCAAACCAGCAATAAGAGCTTCATATTCAGCTTCATTATTGGAACAGTGAAACGCCAATTTATATGAAAAAACTCTAAAATTAATCGGGAATTTATTTGGTAGGAAAATAGGGCTGCATATCCAAATACCAAATCTCACACCATCTTTACCTACTGCTCCATCAAAGTCTATACTCCACAAATCGGCTTTGTCCTCCAAGTGCTGAAACTCTGCCTGCTCTTCTACCTTTACTTGTTGTCCATCAATTTTCTGCTGCTGGTAGAAGGTTGATTGTTCAGCGGTACTATCAAGCCTTTGTCTTTCTTGATCAATTATAGCTCTGAAATTTTTTGTGATCTCTGGAATATCTTCAACTTCAACTATCTAACTATTTACATCATTAAAACTATCAGAATAAAGAACAAAAGATTCTAAATCTGTATGTACATAATTGATTGGATGATTTAAAGGTTTCTCCTTGCTTGTGATCATATACTTCATCTTTTTCTCCCGATATAATTTCCTCAACTGACCAAACACGGGAATAGTGGCATAGGAGAAATCTAGCTGGAAGCCCCTTTGAGTTTTGCACCCCACGATCTAGATAGAAGCATGCCAAATCTAGGGGGAATGTCGGCCACAACCACATCCATAAGAAAATTCTTTGCAGGAATCTGATCTAAAATGACAAGCAAATCTTTGATGAGACCAATAATCTGAATCTACCAGAATCAAAGGAATAAAGATCATGGTACTTGCGAGTGATATCTAAACCCATTTTTTCCATAATTTCCTTTGGAATCAGATTATGAGATGCTCCTGAATCAAACATGGCATTGTGCAAGACATAATCATGCAATCTAAGGCTGATGTAGAAAGGAGGTACATCACTATCCTCATATTGACCTTCTAATGCCGAACCAAATATAAGCTCACGTTGGTCATCCTCCACATTAACCATACCAGATAATCGATCTAAATTCAAAATCTTTGACACGTGACCTTTATAGCTGTTATTCTTCATTAATTCAGTCAAAGGTATCGACACTTTTAACTTAGCAATCTCATTCTCTAAGCTAAAGGTTGTACTTTTTTCTACCTCTTTGAGTGGAGCATCTTTCTTTTCAGTCTTGTCCTTTGATGCACTTGGTTGATTTGACTTTTCATTTTTTGATTGTGTTTTGTTGGTGGTAGGATCTGTTGCCTCCTTTCCCTTTTTCTGCACATTTGGAGAATCATTCTTTGGTGGTGTTGCTTCCTTCCTCTTTTGAATTGGATTTATGGGTACCTCTCTACTCCTGAGTGAATATTGTCATTGCTAGGCTTTCAAGGCATTCATGTATCCCCTCTGATAGTCATCAGATTCTTCTTCTACAACTCTTTCATTTGCTAAGATAAAATATTCATCCTTTTGTACAGCTAGGTTTTTTGAATACTCTTCATCCTTCGTGATATAAATTGGCAAACCATCAGGTGTAAAGAAATGATTCTACTCTCCTATTATATTATCATCATCATCTGATTCCGGACCATGTACAAAATTCTACTATAATGGTGTTTTAACTTGCTACTGTGTTGCTTGGTCTTATGCTCTTTATTCCCGTTGTTTGATTCTGAACTGTGGTTGCTGCTGACCACGGAAGTTTGGATTTCTGATATGTATCTCGGGCTTATCTGAAATAGTGATTCTATCAAACATCTTTTCAATCTTGCGAAGCAAGTGATCTGAGGAAGAAGCTTCCTCCTTTATGGTCACTTTCTTCTCGGTCTTTGTTCTAACTCTCTTAGCTAGCAGATTTGCCTCCACACTCACTGCAATTTTTTGCATATCCTCCAATGCAGTCGGGTCTCTTTCTCTCAATTGATATGCCATATCGGGATCAAAGCCATCAGGAAATTTAATTAAATCCAGCCCCATTGGTGGCTTTATATCAACTGGAATTGCATTATAAATAGTATTTAATCTAACACAGTAATCTGGACACTTTCACCAACATTCATCTTTATGTTTTCATATTCGGAAAGAATTTGAAGTGGACTTTTCTTTACCTCCCAATGATCTAGAAATTGTATTGATAGTCCCAACTGGCAATGCTCTAAACCACTTCTGCACTTCACCTCCAAAAGTTTGCACAAATAATCTCATGGTCACATTTTCTTCATCTATCTCATGAAGGTCAAAGAAATCGTTCATCTTATCCACATGCTGTTGCATTATGATACCTTGGGTACCATCAAACAATGGAATTTTTCTTTGATAATCAGTAAGCATAGCATCTAAGTTTTGTGGAAAAACGAGACGTGCATATCGTGCAGCCATTGCTCTAGGTGGATTTGAAACTGGCCTTGGGGATGTAGGAGGAGTCGGAACAACAATAGTAGCCGATGGGTGTATGAGGTGTAGAAGGAGGGGAGGAAATATGAGATTTTGAGGTGTTGAAGGGCTTGATGGGGGAGAAGAGACAAGAGGTCTTTGATCAGATATGATGGGTTGCACAGGAATGGTGGGAATAAAAGGAGTTTCAGTAGGAATCTCTGAACCATAAACAACAGCAGATGAACCAAGAGTTGCGGATGCAGATTCTAAGAACTCGAGAATGTTTGTGGCCACAATGGAAGTTTGAAGATTCAAGATATAATCATTAATTGATCTATTAGCCTTTTCGGATTCAAAATATTTGACAAACTCCGGATTTAGAACAGTAGAACCAATTGCACTTTCAGATTTAGTTTCAAACAATGATAGATCAAAATCAAGGAAAATTTTAAGGATGGAAAATTTTCTTGAAGTTTAAAAACATTGGCGAATCTCACTAATTAATATGCAAACTATAAATTTTTTAATGATATATTTGCAAAAGTATTCAAATATAATGATTTCTCTATATAATGTTGGCGATTTTTAAGGTAAAATAATTGTATATTCTAAAATGTGGGCGAATCATCTTTTATAAAAATTGAAATTGGCGAATCGTTTTTTGGAAAAATCATGGAAAATTAGCACTGGGCGAACATTAGCCCCTAAAATTTTCCATGATCAAAATGTTCATCAAACTCAATATCTTCAAGGTATTCAAAAACAACTGGACATGAATGAGATCTAAAAATGGGAATCACAGAACTTGATTGCCGGAGAATTCCTGAGATGAGATTTGGGTTTTCATACACGAGAGGAGGATCAGGATCAGGATTGGCCCTGGTGTATCGTCTGGAAGCCAGTGTGTTGAATTATTCCCAAAAATCAAATGGACATTATCAATTTGTCAGCCTATCAAATTCTAAACTCATCATCCAAAGTCTAGAATTTCTTTAAGATACTGGGGTAATAGTTTTTATTTCAGATGTTCAGTTTATAAACTAAACCAGAGATTGACTGAAGCAACATTCATCTACTTATGCATTTGCAAAGCAAGAGTAGTTCAAAGGCTACCTGGCTAACTTCAGGCTCTGTCTGTAGTCTACAAAGAAAACAACAATAACAAGTGAAATTTTCTTCCCTAGTGGAGTTGGCAATATGGTAGGGCCTAAATCTACCTCAGGCTGAGAAAGGCAGGTCTAGGGTAACATTAAACCACGTTTAACCTGGTATCTATCCCTACCAGGTCGGGAGAGGGCTCTCTCCTTGTCAATCTCAGGAAAATATAGCAAATAATGCAAGAGATGATTGATGATAATACTGATTTTAGGCTAGGTATATGCTCAGAGAAGTTTGATTGAATTTTATGGTTGATTGCTGGATCAAATGTGAAAGGCAGTTTTGGATCCAGGGAATGAGCTCAGTCTTGCAGAGGTTTCTATGGGGCGAGTAGGCAAGTGCTTTATTATTTTGAATTAAGTGAAATGGAGAGTCTTAAGACTGGTGAGGAGTTGGAGAGGGAATGAAATTTTCATGAGTCCTCTTCAAACAGTAGAAAACATGTAAAGCTAAACAAACCCTAAGGTAGAGCACTGCAATATCAATGATTTCCACCTTGATACTTGATTCATTTAGTTAAGCTGAAAAGAGAGAGATGATGGCACACATAAACACATGATAACTTGAATCATAGAAGAAAAAACAATACTAAATCACCTTTCCACAAGAATCCCACAAAATGTTGCAAGCCCTGGTCCATTTCCTTGCCAAACTGCAAAGATGAATGTACAATAATGCTCAAAGCATTCACAAGAGTCCAATCTTTAAAAATGACTAAAAAACACATGATATAGACCTCTAAACCACTTGTGCTATCCATCAGGGGTTGAATCCATGAGAAGAGGGTTCGTTTCAACCATATCTAAACTAGAAACACAAAAATAGGCAGTGGAACAGCTTGCCTCTTAAACCTAGGAAACTGATTCATTCAACTTCAAACCACCTATAACTGATGTATCTACCTTATCAAGTCAATTTTTATCATTTTTACATCATAATACATCCATTTACATCATGTCACATTATGAATTTGACCATAAGGGAGAAAAAGTAAAACTAGAAGAAAACTAGGCAAAAAACAGAGTTTTTGAGCAAAATTGGCACTTTTTCATCATGTGTGTAGCACCACTTTTTCTGTGCATAGTGCTTATTACCAACTGAATTTGGAGGAAATCCCCTTCACCAAATTTTTTCCAAGTTGGCTTGTTGGAAAGGTCTATCTGTCTACTTTCTAGGACAAGTGGAATTTTTTATTTTGATGTCCATTTACCCCTCTAAAAATCAGTTCTCCCAACACTGCTTCCTGTGTGGCCAAAAAGTAGCAGAGAGGGCATTTTTGAGGTGTTTTTGACTCTTTTGGAGGTCCAAAACTTGGCAAAATTTCCTAGTAATTTTTGGCATGCATAAATTTTCATAATGAATACAAAAATGCAAAGTTTTCTTCCAAAGGAGGTCCCTATCAAAAGCGAGCCCCAGGTAGCGCTATGCACCTGCCAGAAAAACCTGTTTTTTCCTTGAAAAATTAAAAATTGTCAAAAAGTTTACCAAATTTCTTAAAATTTGGCATGAGTGATCTGCATCAAGTACTATGTTGGGCCAATGAAGCTTCAACCAAGATCTTGAGCTTATCTTTCTCTTTCTTGCTCCTCAAATTCTTCCTCAACTTAGCTTTTAGGCACCTTATCCTTGTTTTGCAAATCTTGTTCCATGCCAAATAGTGATAGGCCATGTGCCACAACATCTTTTTCTCCTTGTTGGCTTTCTCAAGAAACTTCTCCAATTGCATATTCGACCTCTCTAGCCAAGATTCCTGATTAGCATCAATCTCTTGCTCAAGGGGTGTCAATTTGACTTTCTTTCTTTTTGTTGCTTGTTTTCCCTTATGGTTTACAGCTCCATGATTGTCTGTTTATCCTCCAACTGCTTGTTCCTTTGCTCAAGGTAATTAATGATCCACTTAGCCCTTTCAAGGTTAAGAGATAAGGCATGGATGTCAACTTCTTGTTCTTTGATGATCTCCTTCAGTCTTGAGCTTTGGGAGCCCAGATAAGTATCTTCCTTCTGAATCAAAATAAAATCTCCATCTTCACCTTCAGAAGGCCCTTCATCATGCAATGGTTGTTTCCCTTTATCCTGTACCTGCTTTGCTGAAGAAGAAGGCAAAGCTCCTTTCATCCCAGGTGAAGATAGCATTTGCCTGTGGTCTGATGAAGGAAACGATACCCCTTCCACCACAGGTGGAGATAGTACTCGTTTGGCAGTTGCAAATAATCTCCTTGAGCCCTTTTAATAAGTGACAAATATTGGCACACCTGTAGTTTGAGTCTCATGAACCTCTTGCTGATTTGAAGGTCCTCCTTCCTCCTGAAATACTGATGGGGTCACTTGAGGGATTTTGAAAACCTCATGTGAAATGAAAGTATCCCATGAAACATTCAACAAGCTCAATTGATGCAACACAACAATTTTGATCAATGAAAAATGATAAATGTTGTTGAACTGTTGATGAAGAGGTTTTCTTTGCACCAATGTAGCCATTTTCTCAATATTTCTGCATATGAAATAGGGGAGGTTCATCATCCTCATTCTAGTAAAATGCATCAATAATCTAACATGATAAGTGTACAAGCGAGAAAATCTCCCTTCACAGGTGAAGTATTTGATAATGAGCTTCATGAGCGAAGCATAAGTGTCCTGCGGGTATCTGAAAGGAAAGACCCTACTGATTTTATTTTGATAGCTAGCCTTGATATAAGGCTCATAATGCTCTGTGCACACAAGTTGTCCTTTGTTCCACTGTTCACCCACATTTGGAATACCTATTGCTACAGCTATAGTTTCATGTGTCAAAGTGAAGGAAACGCCTGCTAAGTTCACCTGGCCATTGTGAAGATGAAGGAAAATAGCCTAGCAAGTTCATGGTGATATTTTACCCTCTCCACCATCTCACAAAACTAGTAGCAAGGCTGATGTTTATAACATGTTACTGCAAGAGGGCAAGCTAGTAACTCTGTGAGTGCGGTGGGCTCCTCCCGGATGTGTTTTCCTCCCTTATGTGGTTTTCTTGGTGCGTGAATCTCTTGGGAGGAATCACTCATAGTTTCCTCATCCCTTTCATAAGCTGAATCTATTTCCATATTTGCCACTGTATGGTGTAAAATGATGACTATGAAGAGATTTTGTCAAGAATAGGTGATTGTTGTTTTCTTCTTTGGGATTTGATGAGTGGGACTGATGAGTGAAAGGTTTTGATGCTGGTTGTAGGGTTATTAGGGAGTGATATTGTTTTGGGAATGAAGATTAGGGTTTGGGGAATAGTGGGAATTAGGTGTAGGGCTTAGCGTTTGGGAAAAAGGGAGTAAGATGAGTGTAAATGAGAGAGGGAAAGGGAAATTCAGTGGAGAGGAATAGGATATGGGAAAATGATGCAAGGGATTATAAACAACAAGAATGACAAAAACCATATAAAACCCTAGACAGTTTTGCAAGACAACTGTGCAGCAATTTAGGGTTTTATTTTTCACCTATCAAAACACCATCAAGGATGATAAAATGTCTTGCAATGGCAAATAGGAGGTTTTACTTACTTGGAGGAATGGTATTTGCAAAATTTGGAGCTTTAGAAAATCAATTGAATGAGTTTTTGGCTTGGCAGATTGGTGCACCGCGCCTAGCAGGTGCGTCGCGCCCATTCAACTTTCTTTGTAAATCCTATGCCCAGTGTGTTGCACTGGGTAGGTGCGCCACGCCAATGCCCAGGTGCGCCGCGCTTGGGTGTTGGCCCGACGCACCAGTCTGCCAAGCCAAAAAATCATTCAATCGACTTTCTAAAGCTCCAAATTTTGCAAATACCATTCCTACAAGTAAGTAAAACCTTCTATTTGCCATAGCAAGACATTTTATCATCCTTGATGGTGTTTCGATAGGTGAAAAATCAAACCCTAAATTGCTGCACGGTTTTCTTGCAAAATTGTCTAGGGTTTTATAGGGTTTTTGTCATTCTTGTTATTTATAATCCCTTACATCATTTTCCCATATCCCATTCCTCTCCACTAAATTTCCCTTTCCCTCTCTCATTTACACTCATCTTACCCCCTTTTTCCCAAACCCTAAGCCCTACACCTAATTCCCACTATTCCCCAAACCCTAATCTTCATTCCCAAAACCCTATCACTCCCTAATAACCCTACAGCCAGCATCAAAACCTTCCACTCATTAGTCCCACTCATCAAATCCCAAAGAAGAAAATAGCAGTCACCTATTCTTGACAAAATTTCTTCGTACTCATCATTTTACACCATATTGTGGCAAATATGGAAACAGATTCAGCTTATGAAAGGGATGAGGAAACTATGAGTGATTCCTCCCAATGGATTCATGCACCAAGAAAACCACATAAGGGAGGAAAACACATCCGAGAGGATCCCACCACAATCACAGAGTTACTAGCTTGCCCTCTTGTAGTAACATGTTTTAAACATCAATCTTGCTACCAGTTTTGTGAGATGGTGGAGAGGGTGAAATACCACTATGAACTTGCTAGGCTATTTGTCCTTCATCTTCACAATGGTTAGGTGAACTTAGTAGGTGTTCTCTTCACTTTGACACCTGAAATTATAGCTGCAGCAACAGGTATTCCAAATGTGGGTGAACAGTGGAACAAAGGATATCTTGTGTGCAAAGAGGATTATGAGCCTTATATCAAGGCTAGCTATCAAAATAAAATCAGTAGGGTCTTTCCTTTCAGATACCTATAGGACACTTATGCTCCGCTCATGAAGCTCATTATCAAATACTTCACCTATGAAGGGAGATTTTCTTGCTTGTACACTTATCATGTTAGATTATTAATGCATTTCACTAGAGTGAGGATGATGAACCTCCCCTATTTCATATGCAGAAATATTGAGAAAATGGCTACATTGGTGCAAAGAAAACCTCTTCATCAACAGTTCAACAACATTTATCATTTTCCATTGATCAAAATTGTTGTGTTGCATCAGCTGAGCTTGTTGAATGTTTCATGGGATACTTTTATTTCACATGAGGTTTTCAAAAGCCTTCAAGTGACCCCATCAGTATTTCAGGAGCAAGGAGGGCCTTCAAATCAGCAAGAGGTTCATGAGACTCAAACTACAGGTGTGCCAGTATTTGTCACTTATGAAAACGGCACAAGGATATTATTTGCAGTTGCCAAATGTGTACTATCTCCACCTAGGGTGGAAGGGGTCTTGTTTCCTTCATCAGACCACAGACAAATGCTATCTTCACCCGTGGTGAAAGGGGCTTTGCCCTCTTTTTTAGTAGAGCAGGTATAGGATAAAGGGAAACAACCATTCCATGATGAAGGGCCTTCTGAAGGTCAAGATAGGGATTTTATTTTGATTCAGGAGGAGGATACTGATTTGGACTCCCAAAGCTCAAGACTCAAAGATATCATCAAAGAACAAGAAGTTGACATCCATGCCTTATCTCTTAACCTTGAAAGGGCTAAGTGGATCATTAATTACCTTGAGCAATGGAACAAGCAGTTGGAGGATAAACAGACAATCATGGAGCTACAAACCATAAGGGAAAACAAGCAAGCAACAAAAAGAAAGAAAGTCAAATTGACACCCCTTGAGCAAGAGATTGATGCTGACCAGGAATCTTGGCTAGAGAGGGCGAATATGCACTTGGAGAAGCTACTTGAGAAATCCAACAAGGAGAAAAAGATGTTGCGGCACATGGCCTATCACTATTTGGCACAGAACAAGATTTGCAAAACAAGGATAAGGTGCCTAAAAGCCAAGTTGAGGAAGACTTTGAGGAGCAAGAAAGAGCAAGATAAGCTCAAGATCTTGGCTGAAGCTTCATTGGCCCAGCATAGTACTTGATGCAGATCACTCATGCCAAATTTCAAAAAATTTGGTAAACTTTTTGGCAATTTTGAATTTTTTAAGGAAAAAACAGGTTTTTCCGGCAGGTGCGTAGCACCACCTGAGGCTCGCTTTTGATAGGGACCTCCTTTGGAGGAAAAATTTGCATTTTTGGATTCCTTATGAAAAGTTATGCATGCCCAGAAATTACTAGGAAATTTTGACAAGTTTTGGACCTCCAAAAGGGTCAAAAACACCTCAAAAATGCCCTCTCTGCCACTTTTTGGCCACACAGGAAGCAGTGTTTGGAGAATTGATTTTTGGAGGGGTAAATGGACACCAAATTCAAAAATTCCACTTGTCCTAGAAAGTAGACAGATATAAATTTCCAACAAGCCAACTTTGACCAAATTTGGTGAAGGGGAAGGCCTACAAATTCAGTTGGGAAAAAAAGTTACACACACAAAAAGTGGCGCTATGCACAGATTGAAAAAGTGCCATTTTTGCTCAAAAACTCTGTTTTTCGCCTAGTTTTCTTCTAGTTTGACTTTTTCTCCCTTATGGTCAAATTCATGATGTGACATGATGTAATTTGATGTAAAATGATGTAAAAATGATAAAAATTGACTTGATAAGGTAGATACATCAGTTGTAGGTGGTTTGAAGTTGAATGAATCAGTTTCCTAGGTTTAAGAGGCAAGTTGTTCCACTGCTTATTTTTGTGTTCCTAGTTTAAATATGGTTGAAACCACCCCTCTTCTCATGGATTCAACCCCTGATGGATAGCACAGGTGGTTTGGAGGTCTATATCATGTGTTTGTCATTTGTAAAGGTTGGACTCTTGTGAATGTTTTGAGCATTATTGTACATTCATCTCTGCAGTTTGGCAAGGAAATAGACTAGGGTTTGCAGCATTTTGTGGGATTCTTGTAGCAAGGTGATTTAGTATTGTTTTTCCTTCTATGATTCAAGTTATCATGTGTTTATGTGTGCCATCATCTCTCTCTTTTCAGCTTAACTAAATGAATCAAGTATAAAGGTCGAAATCATTGATATTGCAGTGCTCTACCTTAGGGTTTGTTTAGCTTTACATGTTTTCTACTATTTGAAGAGGACTCATGACACTTTCATGCCCTCTCCAACTCCTCACCAGTCTTAAGACTCTCCATTTCACTTAATTCAAAGTAATAAAGCACTTGCCTACCTCGCCCCACAGAAACCTCTGCAAGACTGAGCTCATTCCCCGGACCCAAAATTGCCTTTCACATTTAATCTAGCAATCAACCATAAAATTCAATCAAAATCCTCTGAGTATATAAATAGCCTAAAATTAGTATTTTCATCAGTCATATCTTGCATTATTTGCCATATTTGCCTGAGATTGACAAGGAGATAGCCCTCTCCCGACCTAGTAGGGCTAGCTACTAGGTTAAGTGTGGTTTGATGTTACCCTAGACCTGCCTTTCTCAGCCTGAGGTATATTTAGGCCCTAACAGAGGGCATGGAAGATTTTAATGAAATATAGGTCTGCTCGCACACACACTTCACGACCACCCATTGCAATCGTGTGGCACACTACCTCATAACTCTGTGCAATCATTTAAGAAGTTCAACAATCGAATCGAATATGTTTTCCACCATTTTGATCCTGAAATACTTGATAAAACAAATCGTTAAAACAATGGAAGGTGTCATACGAATCACCTATGGAGTTTTCGTAGCTCTTCTTTCTATTCATGTTTGAAGCCCCGAAAAGTCAGATGAAATTTCAGTATCTCACGGACATATTTGAATATTGCCTTATCAAATATGTCAATCCCAAGAAGAAGTTCAAGCTCAAACCCCACTCAGCATACTTCGGTGATGGCGTTGCGCAATCACATACGACACGGTCGTTGTCACAAGTGACTGTCCGTCGTCCCCTCATCAAACATCTCCACCACTACAGAGTTATGTGGGAGAACATGCACAGACATCCGTTCAATTGTCACATCCTCCAAACATCGCTTCTCACAATTTTCACATAGATTTGGTTGTGAATCCCATGGGTTGTCACATGTATTTCATACCTCAACCTCTGTCTTCATATTCTAATGATCCTTCGTATTGCACTGTCATGTGTTCTTCCGTTCCAAACTCTACACCTATTGTAAATTTTCTTTCTTTTATTAATAAATTGCCTGAAGTGGCCGTGTTGGCTCAGACAGTGGACTATTTCCCTCTTTGAGGGTTTTAACCACATCAAGAATACCAGTGTATTGATCTATGATATGTTTGTGAGTGGTGTCCTTTGATGTTTTATCTGAGGAACTTACCTTGTAAATTCCCACATGGTAAAAGAGCTATTTGAGGGTCGCATCCATTGGTGATCCAAATCTGAAGCCGATACAACTACATCTGACTATCATTTCTTAGATATCCTGTTTCTTACCACCTTTGGGCCGAGAGGACTACTTTATTGTGTTAGGAGCAAATGTTCTAGTGAGGAACCCTTTTCATTTCACGCGAAAAGGTTTCTGGTAGCCCTAGCTACATCCTTTTTAAGATATTGAGGTATATAGTCTTTATTTATAGTTTTAGTTATTCATCTTATTTCAGTTTATTTAGCTCTCTATTTTTTATTACCGGATCTATACCTTTCGTTTCTGCGTATGCTCTTTTCCCTGTGACTTTGTGCGATCTGGGAAAATTAGAAATAGAAAGGAAGGATTTTTCTCATGCGTATGCTCTTTTCCGGCACGCCTTACTGTGAACTTGAAAAATCAGAAACATTGAGGAAAATATTTAGTTTTCGATGAAAGATAACTTCAAGCCATAAGGTTTGTTTTTTTTTTGCATGTCCGTGTTGATTTGTGTGTTTTTTTGTTTTGTAGGCAAAAAGATCCTTTTCAAGTAAGCATGAACTCCAAAGCTTCAATGACTAAAAAAAAAGAAAACCCTTCCTCTTTTCAAAAAATTACTAACCTTTTAAACTAAGTCACTTGGTCCAAAGTTACTTTATGAGAATAGAGGTCTTGAGTTCAAGTATTTATTTTTGTTGAGTTACTTTTTCAAAAAACACATGTATCTTATGTTTTAAAGTTACTTTATGTAAAAGTGTTCTCACCCATTATAAAAAGTTAGTCACTTATAATTCTAAAGTCTCTTTATCTTTTATTTAAGTTACAATTTAGTGGGTAGCTCATAAATTACCATTGTAAAAGTGACTTTCACTTATTTATAAAAGTGGATCACATATTTTTTTAAAGTGAGCTAATTATATTTAGTTTGGAAAGAGGAGGGGTGGAGGGAGGGGTTTAAATATAACATTATCATTCACTTCCGCACATTCACGTACTTCGTCGGCATCTTCAACAACTTTTCTTCAAAAAGCCATAACTTCTTCATCCAGAAGCCGTTTCCAAAGCCATTTTTTTAATTGGCCTAATTTTTCGAGGTATTTCCGTTGGAACACTTAGTTTCAACATCTATAGCTTCAGTTTCTGTTAAAATGGAAATTCCATGCGAAGTTATTCTTGATAGCACCAACTATTTCCAATGGTTATCCTACATTGTGGATTTACTTAGAAGTAAAGGTCTTTATAGAATAACCTCAGGCCAAGAATCTAAACCCAAAGATGAAGATAAGGCAACCAAATGGGAAACTAGGCAAGATCAAGCACGTGGGTTGATAGGGATGTCTATTTCTCTAGACCTTAGATTTCATATCGCGGAACTTGATACCCCTGATGAAGCAATGAAACAACTCAACAAATTTTTTGGAATTAAAAATGAAATTAGAGCCCATCAACTTGAAAATGAGTTGCTTACGTTGGACCCCTATAATTTTTCTTCCATTGAAGATTTTTTGTCCAATTTCAAGACCCTTAGACTTCTCTTGGAAGGTGTTAAGGTTAAGAAAGAAGATGGTAGCCTTAGTTTCGTATGAAACCATGTTCAACTCTTGAAACAAGCTGGGTAAAGTACAAGAGGACTTGTGTAGTTATCATACTGGTTATCTGTTGTCCTGCCTCTACATGTAAAACTTGTTGTCTTCAGTCCATGATGCATCAATGGAAAATACGTATTGTTTGAAGTGAACCTTGGTGAAAACACAACACTTGCGTGCTAACTAGTGTCACCTACTCTAGTTGATTGTTTTGGGGTTAATCCTTGTCAGCTTAGTCAAGTAGAGTAAGGTGAGGGTGAAAATCTTAAAAAGCATATCAAAGGTATATAAAAACTACTTCTCTGAAGGAACAACCTCTTTTTCTCTCAATAAGTTGAGATCCCTCTTCCGCCTCTGAAAAGAATAAGTGCTATGCACAGTTACAAAAAATGAAAAATGAAAAAACCGAATGTTGGTTGTGGAGCATGATTATCTTCTGTATTCAAAGGTATCGCTGCATTGGACCCCAGTTCGTAATGGGGCGGCAACGCCACCCATAAAATATTCACTGCAGGGGGGGTCTAGGGGGGTGGCTGCAACCTTTGGGAGCCCCCCCTGCAGGGGGATCGGGGGCAGCACCCCCGAAGCTAAGAATAGATGTAAAATTGCCTTGTAAAATGTTGTAATTTCGTAGTCAATTTGGGTCATTCATTAAGCATAGATCTGACGGTAGAAGTTATGTTTAATTTATGGTTTTTTTCCCTAGAAGGCAACCCCTTGCTATATATGAGGGAATTGTATTGTGTCTATGTATATTTGTATTCTGACTGAGGAAGAGAGAGGAGATTGAGAGCGAAGAGGGAATTACAACAAATCTGTTGTAGGTTGTATCTCTTTAGTTTGCTGGATAATATAAAAGGAAGGGCTGACTGTTTCTCCGTGGACGTAGCCCAAACTGGGTGAACCACGGATATCTGTGTCTCTCTTCTTTTATGTGTTTTCTGTGTTTATATTTCTGCAATATTTTATGTGTTCCATTGCTCTATAATATATAATTCTCTGACAATGAAAATGTGAAAAAATTTCAAAAAAATGAAAAATGAATAAGGTGACATCAGAGAAAGGCTTCCTATGCAGAGAGGTGATGAAAGTTACTCCGTCGGGATACTGACCAGGATCGTTGGTAGCAAAGTGATGCTTATGTTCCTGCATGACTCCGTCGGGGTACTGTCCAGGCCTGTTGGCAACGGAGCAACACTAGAGATGAAACTAAAACTTTGATGACCATACTGCTTGTGCACCAATATACCCCTCATCCCCAATGAAAACAACTGTGTTGACTTGGCTTGGAATATGTGTCAACTGACCAAGGGCTTGGCAGATGTTACATCTTATAATCAAGAAAGTGTGGAAACCAAGACAAACAGAGAACTGAGCAATACTTCCGGATGTGTTAGACTTGCTTTTCACAAACAAGTTCTATTCAAAGAGCTAGAGTTATACCAGTGTATCTCCAAGTGTTGTAGTGGCTACAAACACCCTCCAAAATTTTTCCTTAACTTTGTTTTGGAGCCTCCCTACCAACCACCTCAGCAGTATGTCTTGCACTATCAAGTACATGAGTTTCATTTGTTTTTCATCAGCTTTCGAACCTGTGCATGATAGCTTGCTTCACTCCCCTCACAGGCTGCCACTCCAGAATTGGGCTAGTTGTTGGCTGAGCAGCTCCCTCAAAAAATTGCGCAATTATGGAGGGGAACCAGCCTTCCCTCCAGAAATTGCGCAAATCTATTGGGCAGAGAGTTGGGCTCAGAAATTGCACAATGCAGTCAGATAGTATTCCTTGGGAAAATTATGCAATCTGGCCTAGCACTGCAGCTCAGCCCAGAAATTGCGAAAATCAGTTGGGAAAACTGCTGAGCTCCAAAATTGTGCAAAGCAGTCAGATAGGCTTCCTTGGAAAAACTGCGCAATCTGGCCAACGCTACAACTCAGCCTAGAAATTGCGCAATTTTGGGCATCAGTCACCTGCTCCTCCCAAAAATTGCGCAATCCCTCTGGGATAGTCAACCCAACTCCTCCCAGAAATTGTGTAATTCTGGGCACCAGTCACCTACTCATCCCAAAAATTGTGCAATCCCTCTGGGACAGGCAGCCCAGTTCCTCTCAGAAACTACGCAAATCCCTCTCTCAGTCAAGCAGGTTTTCACATGTGCCTTCAGTTCACCGATTCCCTCAGGGACTAAGAAAAACTGATTTGCATGCATGGGTTTCTCTTCCTGAAATAGCAAAAGGTAGCATGAAAAAGGCATCCCTAGATTTAGGGATCTATTTTTAGCAACTGGACGTTACATACATAGATCATTCTAGAGACCTCTCACCAAGTGTATCTCTTTCCTAGATTTGTGGCATGGGCATCATAACCTCGATCTTATCAAAAATCAACAACCAGGCACTGCAGATCTAATTCCTCACATCGACCTTACAACTCTGACATCCCACATTGCATCCAAGAGTCTTCGGCACTTTCATCTTAGTTGTTTTAGGGTAAGTCTGCTATTCATGTCTTGCGTTGTGTTTCTATCGCTTTTTGTATTTCGCTTTCTGTGAGTGTTGTCTGATTGATTTTAGTGAGCACTTGTTGTCATTTTGATGTATGTTAGCTTGTAGAAGCACCGTTTCAATTTTTGTTCGCATCCCACTATTGTCGCATGCATGACATTGTTTTTGCACTAACGGTCGTCATTGCAGCGACACGCTTCACACACATGCATGCTTTCCTGTTTTCTAAATCCTGCACTTATTGTTTGCATGCATGATCATTCACTCTTGTGTACACTTAGGATCACCATGCATTCAAACTTCTCATGTTTTCAATCGTCGTCGGCAGGTCTGGGCTGCCTTAGCTCGGACCTTGCCTTGCCCAGCTAGAATTGTGCATTTCTAGAAGTGAAGGCTCTACCTTCCCTCCAAAAATTGTGCAATTTGGCCCAGCACTGACCTCCAGGTTTGAATTGCACAATCCTAGGAGGCAGTGCCTTGCTGGCCCTAGAAACTACGCAATGCAGTTTGATGGTTTGCATGTCACTGCTGACTGAAATTGTGCATTTCCCAGTTTTAGTCCTCACCAAGCCAAGATGGACTGTGCATTGTGCATTTACAATAGTTATTCAGCCTCGTGACAGCCCGGAATGTGCCTTGCACAGTTTTGGAAGTCAGTCTCCCAGCCTCCCGGTGAAAATTGTGCAATCTTCACGGATAGTCACATAGGTATGTTGCATGTTAGTCCTTCAGTTTGTTTTGATTTTCAACTGACATATTCCTTTCCATGAATGTTGTTATGTCTCCAAGTATCATAGGTGTTCATCTACCTCTCAACAGCACAGGTACAATGGCTTCCAAGGAGAGCAGAGTCGAAGACACCGTTCAAAGCGCAACTGGGGATGCAATCGATCAAGTGCCTATGAAATTGCCTGTCTATGAAGACATCAATTTGTTCATAGACAAGGATATCAAGATGAAATGTCAGTGGCATCACAACAAGCATGGCCATTAGCTACAGCAGAAGGTAGCACACCTACATGCAACAATGCAAGAGGAAAGTTTTTGACAATGCAAAGGCAGAACAAAGTTGCAAGCTCAAGCAGATCCACGTGTGATGAAAGTGGCTTTGGAGATTGAGGCTATGAGGCGACGACACGACGAGAGGATCACGCGAAGGCAGAGAGAGAAACAAAGAAGGAGTTTTAGGTGTTGAAGCAACAACTCAAAGAAGAACATGATCTGCACAGATTAGAGAAGGAGTTGCAGCAGGAACAAGCACAGTAGGAGGCACAACATGAACAGACTGATGAAACTCTGCCCATACAAGTTATGGACCCATCTAGCAGCTGGCATGGAGTAAACAGGGTGAGCAATGTTGTCAATCCCATGTAAGGGTATTCAGGAGCATGTATGTCATTGTGTGTATGCATGCGATCCCACCCATTTGGAACACTCACCAAAGCGAAGACAAGAAGCAAGTCGGACTCAAGTTGAACATGTTGTTGACGATACTGGACCTGCCAACATGTCAAGGGGATCTCCCCAGTAAGGAGTCCCAATTAGACCTCAAACCGTTTGGTGTAGGAGTCCTACTAGTGGGTAATAAGGTAATGCCTTGACCGCGATGCCGCACAGAGGCAAGTAAGATAACTTTGTCAGTAGCAAGTTTGTGACTGATGCAGAGAGTCAAGGAATGAGTATGAGAGGTTCCAACACTTCAAAGGGAGAGGAAGGTGAAGGTGAGTTCCAAGTTGAAAGGGATCAATCCCAACTCGGCTAGGAACACACAACACAAAGGACATGCACATCTTTCGTAGAGTAGTCAACATCGATGTGGCAGTTACAACATACAAGGTAAGATAACACGAACATCACTCATGAATCAGTTCGGGACGACTGTGACAGTTGATATAACAAGGTTCTGAGAAAGGTATGTCTGATGTCCGGTAGAGCAGTCGACATGGATGGTGACAACATATACAACACATTAACAACAAGATTCATATAATTGCATACAAATCAGTTCATATACAAGTACGTAAGTTAAACAATATATATATCATTAAGGCAACCAGAGTAGTCCAACTACAATAACAACATATGCATGAAAATGTGTTGGCTTTTATTATATAAAGAAGTGTAAGTCACAATCATACAATACACCATGTAAACCTGCTAGCCCCATCAGTGGAAAAGCCTCCAAAGAGATGTACTAGCTCCGTGTAGTGGAGAAGCCAAGGCGCATTACAATACTGTTCAAGCCTTATTCAAGATAGTCTTAGTAGAAGTTTGGCTGACCAAAATCCCATACAATGAGTTATTAGGGACTATTTATAGCAAACGGTGGGGTGCCCCTTGACATTCCCCTTTGTGACAGTTCAACTACCCTCATGACTCTTCACCTACTCTATGTCTATTACATCCAACTGTTGACACTGGACTTACACTTGACATGACTCAACATTACAATGCACATGTACTCATGTGAGACAACATGGCTTAAGCAAGCCTTGCAAGAAATCATTGACACTCAGTCCGCTATGGTGAGACCAAATCTTTAACATGCTTGTGATGGTGAAGTTGGTGAGCTAATGCCAAGCTTAGTCATCCATGATGGTGTGCATGCACCTCATGGTGACATCTTGTTGAAGCGAACTCTTACCTCCATTACAACTGGTGCATTGGTTTGGCCCCTTCATCCAACTCGTCTACTAACATGCGCATGGTCTTCTTAGGTACAGTTGAACTGAAAACACACTAATGCTTAGTGTCTATGTTGATCTTCAAGTATGTGTTGGTGTTCATGCTCATCAACTTGCCGAAGTGCATGTTCAGCCCTAGTTGGACGTGCTTCTTGTCTTCGCCTTGTTGAGTGTGTTGAATGGGTTGGATTGCATGTGTGCACTTAATGACATGCATGCTATTGGATCCTTTGCATGTGATCAACAACACTCCTCACCATGTTTTCTCTACGTCAGCTGCTTGGATGGATCCTTAACTTGTACTTGGCGCATTTTCATCCGGCGCCCACTGTTGTTCCTGTTCCTGTTGCAACTCGTTGGAATATTTGTGCAGTTTCATGTTCTTCCTGAGTTGTTGCTTCAACCACATGCAACTCCTTCTTTGTACCATCTTCTACCTTCGCGTGATCTTCATGTCGCGCTGTCACTTCATAGCCTGAGTCTCCAAATTTTCTTTCATTATCAGTGGATCTACTTGATCTCGCAACTTTGCTCCATCTCTATGTTATCAACAACCTTCCTCTTGCATTCGCTGCGTTCGCCTCATTTGTTGCGTTTGCTACATTTGGTGATCCGAAATTGGATCCTAAAACTCTCTTAAAGCTACCCGAACTCTATAAAAACTCATACTGAAGTTTAAAGTCCTATGGATGTTGAAGATCAGGAAAGACCTCTGAATAGTGGCAGTTGGCAGCCAGTGAGGAACGACAAGGACCTCGGTCAAAGCACGTTGACCAAGGCCCATGGAGACTGTGCTGGAGGCGAAACTAGCACCTGGAAGCCCGAATCGGGAAAAACCCCTCGAGAAGGAAAGGCCCCAAGCGCTCAGTCATATGGGAAGCAGGGAAAACCATAGGGAAGGCGCTAAGGTGAAAGGCGGGACCCACACTCCAAAACCAGTGGTATATCAGGGGTACCCTTGGGCAGTAAGCAGAATTGGAGAAAAAAGAGTGATTCCACTCAGGGCCCAATGCGTGGCAGGCGAAGGAGAGAGAAAACCATCACTCATCACATGCTAACGATCGAGCAAGTCAACCACGCGAAATGAGTGAATGGTGTCGGATCTGGGGGCTCCAGATCTACGGCTGAGATCGTGCCCAATGGGGGAACTAGATTTAACAGGAGATTAAGCCGCGGCATAGAGAAGTTTGACGTTTATTTGACCGCTGAGTTGGTGGATGAGTTATTCCACAGTGTAACTGAAAAAAACTGAACCATTGAGGAAGAGCTGGCTCAGCTCGTGAGGAGACAAGTGGCCACCTCTCTGTGAAGCATCATAGTGATGATGACGCAAAGCAAGGGATCCCAAGCGGACAGCAGCAGGCAATCTGAAGAGACGGAAGCCGAAACGAACAGTTGGGAATGGAATGGTTCTAAGCCATGGACAGATAGAAAGTAAAAAGGGGGGCAGAAAAATAGAGAGAAGGAGAGAGCAGACCGAGGAAGTAGAGCAACCAGAGCTGAGCTCACGGTAATAGGCAAAGCCACCAGAGGTTTGAGGCAGAGCAGCAAAGCGAACAGTGAAAAAACGCTGAATATCATAGAGAGTCTTTGGGGCCACTCAGAGGTCGAGTGAAAAGCCAAAGAGCTCAATTGACAGTAGCATATTGTTGTTGGAGTTGCTTGGAGGTCGAGTGAATCACAGAGGCATGCAAAGGCCGGGAGAAAGAGTTTAGAAAAGCCAGAGCAAGAGCCAGAGCGAGCACCAGAAGCGAGGGCTGAGAGCTAGAACCAGAGCCAGAGCCAAAGAGCTAGAGCCAGAGTCAGAGCGAAGAGCTAGAGTCAGAGCCAAGAGCTAGAGCAAGAGCCAGAGCCAGAGCTAGACAGCAAAATAGCTCCAAGAGCCAAGGGATAAGATGGTGTTCTGAGCCCAATGTTCCTATGTAAAACATTGGAGTTGAGTGTGGAACTTGTAAAAGAACTGTTTCCATAATCCCAGAGAGCCTAATCGAGTTGATTAGAGCTCAAGGAGACGTAGCCCAAGATATCAGGGTGAACTCCATATTATCTTGTTTTCTTATGTGTTTGTTTTTACTATTGCTTAAACTATTGTTATATGCATTTACATATCAGTTTAAGTACCTTCCCATATCAGCACAAACAACAAACTTTAAAGTAAATAATTAGCTGAAAAGCAATACAAGCATACACCTTATTTTCGAGCATTTCTTAATTCCGCATTAGTTAATCATTAAGACTTGGGAAAATTTAAAGCTTTGGAAGTGGGAGAGGTTCTTGTAAGTTAGACAAGAAGCCTAAGAGCCCCATTTTCAGATCAGGTGGTATCAAAGCTTAAGATTGATTAACCCCACCTTCAAAGAAGGTTGTATCAGAATGCTTGATTGACAGGGCAAAGATTGCTTGTCTGAAAGGTGTTTGGACAGTCAAGGATTGATTGCCTCATCGATTATATGCTTGGTTGCAAACTGAATATTGTTTGAGTTTGCAGAGGTGAATGAAGAGAAGCTGAAGGCATTCTTCTATCCCAAAGGACCTCAAGGTAATCCTTGAAGCACAAAGGGTTGTTGCAAGAGGTTATTGGATAAGCTCTTTAATAATCTTGTTTGAAGTTATTTTATGCATTTTGAAAATGACAACTTCTACAAGTGAGTTCTCAAATTCTTCTTGCTCCCGAAATTCCTTTAATGGAGACATGAAGCAAGATTTGTCCACCATGATGGATATGGCGAGAGAAATGTATGAGTATGGGAGGAAGAGCAGCATACTTAGAGAGCAGTTGAATTTCGTGGAGGAAGAAAAGTAGGTGCTTTCTGACAAATTGCAAGAAATGGAGAGGCAAATTCATATTGCAAATATGAACCTGAAAAGGAAGCATGAGTTGGAGTCACAACTCCTTGTTGCAAAATAAGCCTTGGCCAAGTATCAACTTGAAGAAGAGGTAAACCATTCCTGTTTGTCTTCAAATTCTTCTAATAATGCTTATATTGGTTCTTTTGAAAAACATACCAGAGGCATAGGTTCCAAGCTAATGTCCAAGATGGGCTATGAAGGAAAAGGATTGGGCAAACATGCACAAGGTATTGTTGAGCCAATAATGGTTGAGGAAAGGCCTAAGTATTTGGGTCTTGGCTATGGACAGTCTTATGGAGAGAGTTCCAAAGTTGCCATGAAGCCCATTGAAACAATTCCAAAAAGGAGTTTCATTGCAGGTCCTCTACCTCAAAAGTGTGAGGATTGTATTAAGGGGGAATGAAATAGCTCAAAACATCATTCACAGGATGCAGGTGTTCAGAAGAACGAACTTGAACCAGAGAGTTGTGGAAACTCTGATAGACTTGAAGAAAGTGATGGTGTTCCAAAGGGAGCCACTTCTTCATTTGCTTCACCTCCTCATGAAGGCAATAAAGGTGAAAGAGACAGGTATAAATATGGTTCTAAACACATTCCTTTTGATGTTGTAAAGCATGGAAAAAGAATTGCATGTTCCTTTTGTAGTTTGGATAACCATTATGTTTCTATATGTTGGAAGACGATGGCCACATACAGGAAACTTTTGAAGGAAAAAAAGCAAGCAACCAAAGGTCCACAGAACAAGGCCAATCATGTTGTCAAAAGGATGCACATGTTTTGTACTTACTGCCATAAGCAAGGGCATCTTACTGAAAGGTGTTGGACTTTGAATCTAGCAATGCTTCCACCAAAGCTGAAGGAAAAGGTGGAAAAAGAAAATGGCAGGGATGGAAATAAAGATTCAATGATCGATGTGGTTCAGGAGGGACCTTTGAAATGGATTGGTAAGAAATGGTTAGAATTCTTATCCAATTAAGGCTGCATGTCTAGTGATGCATCTGTTTACATTTGTTTGTGGAATAAATGCAAGTTGCAGGATCTTACCAAAATGGTAAATAGAAAGAAGTTGAGTTGTGGAAACTCACTTTATCTCTGGAACAATATGTTCATTTCAGCTTCGAAAGTACAGTGTGCTTAAGTGAAAGTTGAAGTATGAAAGGCATGCATGAGAATGATGTGCATGAAAACAGGGATGCTGATGATTTCCTTGTTTTTGAACATGTATGTGTAATTAACTTGCAGGGTTGATTGCTTTGACATGCATGTGATGCCATGTTGGCTTGGAAGAAGTTAACTTGGTTTCCGAAATGGAGATGAGGATGAAGTGTTTCATCTTTTGGAAAATAGTCCTAAAGGTCTTTTTCCTACATGCTTGACTTGAAGCGTCATTTTTTGTAAAGGCATGTTTTATTGTTAATCATTTGTATGCAAATATAAGACATGGAAGGGCTCACAAGAAGTGAAATATGTTTCTTTGTTGAAGCAGGAGTTAGCCCATGTAGTTGTTGTCTACATGTCTGTTGTTGTTAACAGTTGTTGTTGGCAGCTTTTCAAATAGGTACAAATGAAAGTTTTGTGGAGCAGATGTACTTCACATTTGTTTGAGCCACCTTGGATCAAGGATCAAGGTAAAAGAAGTTCAAACTACCTTCTGTAAACTTTATAGCAGAAGTTTTGCATGAAGTCAAGGAGGAAAACAGTTCTTCCCAAGACGACCAACCCATCCAAGAAGGGAAGTGGTTCAGAGGCACTATGCAAGGGTGGGTGTAGAGAGGCTAAAAGAAGAGGGTATTGTTACTCTCATTTACTGCTTAGATCAGTATATCAGTCTTTTGGTGGACCAAAAGTTATTTTAGTGGGAAGGCGTGATCAGAAATTGGATCCTCAAACTCTCTTAAAGCTACCCGAACTCTGTAAAAACTCATACCGAAGTTTAAAGTCCTATGAATGTTGAAGTGATCAGGAAAGACCTCTGAACAATGGTAGTTGGCAGCCAGCAAGGAATGACGAGAGCTTCGGTCAAAGTGCGCTAACCGAGACCCATGGAGATCGCGTAGGAGGCGAAACTAGCACCTGGGAAGCCCGGATTGGGAAAAGGAGGCATTTCTGATGCGTGATTAATCGCGCATCGCTGGGAAAAACCCCTCGAGAAGGAAAGGCCCCGAGTGCTTGGTAGCATGGGAAGCTGGGAAAAACATGGGGAAGGCGCTAAGGCGAAAGGCGGGACTCGCGCTCCAAAACTGGCAGTATATCGGGGGCACCCTTAGGCAGTAAGCGAATTGGAGAAAAACGAGCGATTCCACTCAGCACCTGATGCGTGGCAAGCAAAGGAGAGAGAAAACCACTACTCATCGCACGTTAACAGTCGAGCAAGTCAATTGCGCGAAATGAGTGAATGGTGTCGGATCTGGGGGCTCTCGATCTAACGGCTGAGATCGCGCCCGATGGGGGAACCAGATTTAACAAGGGATTAAGCCGCAGCATAAAGAAGTTTGACGTCTAATTTGACCATTGAGTTGGCGAATGAGTCATTCCATTGTGTAACTGAAAAAAACCAAAATGTCGAGGAAGAGTTAGCTCAGCTCGTGAGGAGACAAGTGGCCACCTCTATGTGAAACGTTACAGTGATGATGACGCAAAGCAGGGGATCCCAAGCGGATAGCAGCAGGCGATCCGAAGAGATGGAAGCCAAAACGAACAGTCAAGGAACGGAATGGTTCTAAGCCACAGACAAATAGAAAGTAAAAAGGGGGGCAGAAAAAGAGAGAGAAGGAGAGAGCAGACCGGGGAAGCAGAGCAACTAGAGCCGAGCTCATGGTAATAGGCTAAGCCACCAGAGGTTGGAGGCAAAGCCGCAGAGCGAACAGCGAAAAAACGCTGAATATCGCAGAGAGTCTTTGGGGCCACTCAGAGGTCGAGTGAAAAGCCAGAGAGCTCAATTGATAGCAGCATACTATTGTTGGAGTTGCTTGGAGGTCGAGCGACTCACAAAGGCATGCAAAGGTCAGGAGAAAGAGCTTAGAAAAGCTATAGCAAGAGCTAGAGCGAGCACCAGAAGCAAGAGTTGAGAACCAGAACCAAAGCAAGAGCCAAAGAGCCAGAGCCAAGAGCCGGAGCTAAACAGTGGAAGAGCTCCAAGAGCCAAGTGATAAGAAGGTGTTCTGAGCCCAATGTTCTTGTGTAAAACATTGGAGTTGAGTGTGGAACTTGTAAAAGAACTGTTGCCATAATCCTAGAGAGCCTAATCGAGTTGATTAGAGCTCAAGGAGACGTAACCCAAGATATCAGGGTGAACTCCATATTATCTTGTTGTCTTATGTGTTTGTTTTTACTGCTGCTTAAAATATTTTTATATGCATTTACATATTAGTTTAAGTACCTTCCCATATCAGCAAAAACAACAAAATTTAAAGTAAATAATCAGCTGAAAAGCAATACAAGCATACACCTTATTTTCGAGCATTTCTTAATTCGGCATTGGTTAATCATTAAGACTTGGGAAAATTTAAAGCTTTGGAAGTGGGAGAGGTTCTTGTAAGTTAGACAAGAAGCCTAAGAGCCCCATTTTCAGATCATTTGGTATGCTGCCTTCAGTTGTTATTCATGATGTTGCTCGCTGTGATGTTGTTGCTTGATGTCCTTGTCCACAAACAACTTGATGTCCTCGTGAGTAGGTAAGCCCATGGACACTTGATTGACTACATCCCCAAGCGTGATCTGAATGGTTTGTTCATCTCTTCTCTCTTGGAAACCATTATACATGTACTGCTGAGAGGCAAATGAAAACCTGTGATACCTGGAGACATGAAAACACTCATAGAAAGCAATTTGTCCGTCAAAAACCAAAAATGAACACGAGAACTGACTTGCAACATACTTGGGTGAATGATCATGAAGGTTGCGCAATTTGGGCTGGGAGATCGGGAGACCAACTGCCAAGACTGCACAAGGCACAGTCTGGGCTGTTGGGAGACTGATTGACTACTAGAACTGCAAAATGCGCAATCCAGTTGGGTAGTTGCCTACTGGGATTGTGCAATGTGTGATTCTAGCTAGGAAAGACTGCTGGCCCATGGACATATTTGCGCAAATTTTTGGGCCAACCAGAATTGACCTCAAGAAATGTGCAATTTAGTCCATGAAGCCATTGTTGGGCCAGAATGCGCAAATATGGAGAGGAAGGTGAGCCTTCCTTTTCCAGATTATGCAATGAAGCCTTGGTGAAGGTAGAGACCAAGCCAAGGTTGGCCCGACTCGCCGACGAGCAAGTGAAAGTACGTAAGTCGATGAAATGCATGGAAACAGTAAGTGATAGCAGAAGTGATAACAGTGCATGCAAAACATGAATGGAGGATTTAGCAAACAGATCAACATGCATGTGGGTGAGGTCGTTCGGTGGTTGGGCGAACGTTCATGCAAAATAGTTTCATGCATGCGACAGCAGTGAGATAGCAACGAAAATTGAAACAGAACTAGGACAAGCTAGTATACATTAAACGACAGAAAGAGTTCAAAGAAATCAAGCAAACAGTACTCATGTAGGTTTTAACCCTGTACAGAAATTACCTGCATACGAATTCTAAAAACACAGAAAATAAACAATGCGAGAGCATAACACATAAAACACATATACACTGAGATTTCCCCTGGATCCCAAAACTGAGACTACCAGCTTGATTTTTTCATTATGTTCCTTTCAATGTTATAATACATATTTATACATGCCGAAGCATCTAATACCATGGACCAAAAACCATTACGTCCAATACCATGGACCAAAAACCATCGCGTCCAAAAAACATGTGCGAAAATCATGCACAAAACCATAGGCGGGTCTGCCCAACCTAACATAGGGTCCAAAACCAAAATTTTTTGGGGCACTGCCCTAGACCCCATAAAGTGGGGTTACGAGTACACCTCAAACCCCCTGTGACCCCCCCCCCCCCCCACGCTACACAATCGGCACAACGAAGGGGGGCTCTGCCCCCCCTCTAACCTCCTGGTTAACTATGTGGAAAGAACATAACACAACCCAACATTCTCCCACTTGTTGTTTTTTTTTCCATAGGGGGGCTACAAGAGAGCTTAGTCATTTTTCCATCCCTTCCCTGAAACACCCATTGTCTCTCTACGCCAAGATAACTTCTCAAAGCTCACAGATTTTGTCAATGCATTTGTAGTATTCTTCAAAGTGTCCACCTTTACCAACAACACCTTTTTGTCTTCTATCATATCCCTCACAAAGTGATATTGAACATCAATGTGATTTGTCTTTGAATGATATGCGAGGTTCTTTGCCAAGAAAATTGCACTTTGGCTATCACAGTCTATCCTTATAGCTCCATGTATTAACCCATACTTGAACACAATCTCTGTAACCAAACTGCTTCCTTGCTTGCATAAGTGGCTGCCATGTATTCTGCCTCTGTAGTTGATAGTGCCACTACAGATTGTTTCTTACTCATCCAACTGATTTCATCTCCAAATAGGTTTAACACATACCCACTTGTAGATCTTCTCTGATCCAAATCTCCAGCCCAGTCTACATCAACAAAGCCACGAATATCCAACATTCTATCCAATCCTGGTCTTCCTTGGTAGCACAAACCATAATCACTAGTGCCATGCAAATACTTGAAAACCCATTTCACTTTGTCCAGTGCTCCTTCCCTGGTTTTGACATAAACCTACTCAATACCCCCACTGCATGTGCAATGTCTGGTCTAGTACAGACCATTGCATACATCAGGCTACTGACTGCACTTGCATATGGAACACGGGACATGTCCTCTTTCTCTTCTTGTGTCTTGGGACATTGTTCAAAAAATAACCTCACACCTACAGGAATAGGAACCTTCACCGGTTTACTATCCTGCATATTAAACCTCTGCAATATTGTCTCGACATACTTCCTCTAGTTTAACCAGAGCTTCCTCTTTGCCTGATCTTTTTTAATTTCCATGCCCAAAATATAGTTTGCAGCACCAAGATCTTTCATGTCGAATTTGGAGGATGATTGGGTCTTCAAATCCTAGATAACTTATTTGTCATTTCCAACCAGCAACATATCATCCACATACAAGACCAGATAAATAACACGGTCACCAATTAATTTAAAATACACACAGTGATCTGATTTGCTTCTGGTGAAGCCAAGTCCCTGTATAAATGTATCAAATTTCTGATACCACATCCTTGGTGACTGTTTTAACCCATACAAATACTTTTTTAAATTGCATACCAGTTCTTTCTTACCCTTCACCGCAAAGCCTTCAGGTTGCTTCATGTAGATTTCCTCTTCCAGATCCCCTTGAAGAAATGTTGTCTTCACATCCGTCTGTTCTACCTCAAAATCAAAAGTAGTAGCAACAAATAAAAGTAATAAAGTTACCTTGGCAACAGGAGAAAAAATATCACCAAAATCAATTCTCGGCACCTGGGAATAACCTTTTGCTACCAACCGAGCTTTGTATTTCTCCACCTTTCCTTTTGCATTTGTCTTCTTCTTGAACACCCATTTGCTGCCAATGGGTTTCCTTCCAGCCGGAAACTCCACCAGATCCCAAGCCTCATTTTTGTGCAAAGATGCCATTTCATCAACCATGGCCTCTTTCCAGAGTTTTCCATCCTCTGAATCTACTACTTCCTTCGCAGTTTTGGGATCATCATCAGTAATAGACAAAGCAAAATTTGAATAGAAATTAGATGGACTATACCTTTCTGGTTGCCTTCTTTCTCGAACTGATCTTCTCACAGCCAGAGTTTGTGGCTCTTCATCTTCTGATTCGTGCTCTGCTGTAGAGTTTGATTCTTCCTCCTTCAGCTCAAACTCTATCTTCTCAGGTTCCTTTGGTTGGAATTCATGTTTAATAACATCTTTTACCTCTCTGAACACCACATCTTGGCTGTACACAACCTTCCTTGTTATTGTGTTCTAAAGCTTATAACCCTTTAAACCATCCTTATACCTAATAAAGATGCACTTTTCATATTTACTATCCAACTTGGTTCATTCCTCCTTTGGAACATGTACATATGCATCACATCCAAATACCCTTAGATGTGAAAGAGAGGGTTTCTTACGAATCCATACCTCTTGTGGAGTCTTATCCTCCAACGCTAATGAAGGTGACCTATTGACCAGGTAACATGCAGTATCCACCTCCTCTACCCAGAATTCTTGTCCTAACCTGGCACCACTGAACATGCTTCTTACCCTTTCCATCAACGTCTTGTTCATTCTTTCTGCAACTCCATTTTGTTGAGGTGTATATGGAGTAGTCTTCTGCCATGCTATACCACACTTCTTGCAGAATTCTTCAAATTCCTTATTGCAAAACTCTCCACCGTTATCTGTCCTCAACACCTTTATCTTCTTCTCTGTCTGGTTTTCCACCAGAGCCTTAAATTCTTTAAATCTGTCAAAGACTTCAGATTTCTTCTTAAGGAAATATATCCATGTATTCCTTGAGAAGTCATCTATAAATGATACATAGTACACAGACTTACCCAGTGATGGAACCTTCACAGGTCCAAACACATCACTGTGCACAAGCTCTAATCTCTGTTTCACCCTCTTACCACGAGAGGGGAAACTCACCCGATTTTGCTTCCCATATACACAATTTTCACAAAAATCAAAGTCCAGAGAGCTATTACTCGTACCTTCTACCATACCTTTACCATGAAGTATTCGAAGGCCCTTCTCTCCAATATGTCCAAGCCTTTGATGCCACAGCATGGTCTTTTCTCCAGAGACCACTAGATTTTATGCTCCACTTTCAGGAACCACAAAACTATTGCACCCATAAATAACAGTGCTACCTTGTAGTACAGAGTTCCAATCTGAACACCCCGCATCAATACCCGTGCTCCCCGAACCATTTTGCAGGTATCCTTCTCGAACACTGTTTTTACACCTACATCATCTAGCGTGCTTACAGAAATCAAATTTCTGGCTAATGCAAAAATATGCAAAACACCCGGAAGTGTTCTAACCCTTCCACCTTGCAGCTTCAACTTTACTTTTCCATGACCAATGATTCTAGCCTTCCTGTCATCCTCCAAGAAGACATCACCACCATCATATTTCTCGTACTCGCAAAACCACTCTCTATGGGGAGTGAAGTGAAAGGATGCACCTGAGTCAATCAACCATGCCTCATGATCTACATGTGTACTTGAAGAAGCCAAGTACACATCCCCACCTTCATCTGATGTGGTTTTCGCCTCTACAGAAGGAGAATCATCAGATCCTTTTCCCTTATTAGGAGCTTTATATTTACAGTCCCTTTTGAAGTGCCCTTGCTTTCCGCATTTCTAGCACACCACCTTTACAGGTTTTCCTAGAGATTTTGATCTCCCTATAGATTTCGATCTCCCACTCGATGACTTATTTTTGTTTCTGTTCTGGGACCGTCCTCATATAGACAAGGCATCACCATTCTGGCTCTCCATATTTTTCTGTCTCATCTCCTCCGTCAGCAAGGATGAGACTATTTCATCAAAATGCAAGGCAGTTGCATTGCTACCTATTGTAGTAACCAGACTGTAGAGCTATAAAAAGGGTCTCTTTCACCTCTAATTACCTCACATTAATATGTCAATCCGGGAGTGTTTTGTTATTTCAAAGAGTGTCTCAGTCTAAGGCTATCATTTGCTAGAGTAATGCTTGTAGTACAGTGTTTCAGAAATACAAGAGTAAATGCTTGTCTATAGCTTAACTTCTTCAAAAGATTAAATCACACATTCAAAAGATTAAGCAACTTATCAGTCAAGGGTTCGGTAGCAATAACCCAATGGTTCGGTAGCAATAACCCATCCCTTTGGAAACCGATGGAAAAGGAAATCAGAGAACAGATCGTGGATCTGGGAGCCGGACAGTACATGCCAATGCTCACTACAGCTTGAGATCGTTCTTCACACCAACACCAATAAATCGAACGGCAGATGAGAAATGGAACAACAATTAAGAAATCAAACAGCAAGTCTCCAATGGAACAACAAATCCGAAATGGAACAACAATTTTGAAATAGGACAGCAGCTAAGAAATAGAACAGCAACTAAGTCTCACAAGCAGTAACAATCTTAATCTATCAGATCAAATTCATTAATCGTAATCAAATGGCAATCTTTCACTCTTAAGGGTGAATCGAACAACACACACCAATGGAACAGCATTGATTACTGATAAATTATGGAACAACGCTTGAAAACCATATACGCACACAACACACTTAAATAGTAATCTGATCCAAGTATCAATCTCAGTTAGAAAGAATACTACTGCGTTTCAAAATAGAACAACATTGTTCATAAATCCAACAATCGTAAAGAACATAACTCCCAAGATGAATTCCGTAACGTTAATGAACAGGTGCACAGCACGAAAGCTCTATAATGGAACAGTAATGGTATTCTGTCAAGACTAGCAATATTAGATCAACTCTTAAAAGAACAGTAATATGATGCAGAGTCAATACAATAGTTTTGTCTGTAGAAACCTTAATGAATTAAACATAACAGAGCATGTGATGTAAACTTATAAAACACATTAGATTACCAAATAACGTCGATAAGCAAACCACGCATAAACCAAACGTAATAATACAGGAGCAAGTGTCCTCCAGGGCCGGGCCCTTAGCCTCCAGGGGTACACCGCTTGAAGTTAATCCAGACTCAGAGATGAAGTAATAACCAAGTTTGTATTAATGAATAGAGCATAATTACAATAAACCAGTTCTTAACGAGACTCGATGATCAAAGTTTTGATCTTTAAAAGAAATTACATAAAAGCATAACCGTATCTAACTCTCTCTCGAGCTAACAGTGTTGCCCCTTTTATAAGGGTGACGGCGGAGATGTCTAAGTGCAAAAATAGATAAAACAGCGATCCCTCAGGATCAAGGATCCTGAGAGATTCGTCGAACCGTTAGTCCTTAGTCATTTCTTTTCTCTCCTACGCTGAGCTGATATCTCCACCTCCTTTTCTAGGCTGATTCGCTTTGATTTTCTTTGCCTTGTTTGCATTTGGTCTCCCGTCAAAGGGACAGCGGTTAACCCGTCCTTGTCCTTTCCTTTGGAACATCAACTTCTCGTTTTCCCTCCTTCCTGCATAAGGAAATGACAATTATCAGTGTTTTAGTCTTGCATATTAATCTCACATGTTTTGTTATAATTATTTATCATTTTTCGAGTTCATGATGCAAAAGGTTTGCAAGTTCTAATGAAAAGATACTGAAATAATCATCAAAAACACACCTTCTTTAGTACTCCACACACCACCTTGCTTACCCTGTTTCATGCCCTCATGAAAACATTGTAGTTTGCATGTAAGGCAGTGAGAGAATAGGCTGGATATGGAATCTCATGTGGAGGCCTACAACCATGATGAGTAACTAGGTAGTCAAATAAATGGCCTGTCTAACCCTCAGGCATCTCATACAAGGCTTGGTATTCGGGTGCAGGGTGCCAAATAATTGGACTCCGGAACCTATATCCTAACCAGGATGGCCCTGCCCTCAAAACGATTTCGCCATAGAGGTGCAAGCGGTTGGCAGCTAATTTAAAATTCTCATACTTAAACGGTTCCCTGAGCTGGATATTCGGATTAGAGATTTGATACCTAAATTTAGCTGCATCAATGGCAAGGTCTTTGATAGAAATAAAGTATTCTAATCCCTGTCGAATGAGTGCCTCATGCATGGGTCCTAATGTTTCAATTACACCCGGAGTCTTCATGAGGTTTCTATGTGCTCTCCACAACTGTACTTGGTCCCTAGGCTTAGCCCTTACCCACAAATCTAAGCCGTTTTCTTGCCTCTGGAAAGTATTGTAGGCTTTAAGCCATTTAATTTGATTAACCCCAAATGAGATGAACACCTGCAATTGGATATCCCCAACAAAAGGGCTAGGGTTCAGCTCGGTCTCCTGGTCTAATACAAGGTTATGTAAATAGAACTCACACAGTAGTCTCTGGACTTTTACCCCGTAGTGCTTACAGCAGTCTATAAAATCATTGACAGTGTTAATTTGTATGGGAGCACCTGCTTTAACAGCCTTTATTTTTAGTTGCAAATACCGTTCCAGTAGAAACAAGGCATAATTCTTGGCAGGGGCTCTACATGTTAAGACGTCATTGTATAAAGAACACAAGGTATCCATCTACTTGATAACGATATCTAGCCTACGAGTTACCTTTGCGACTTTCTCTTGTTCCCTTCGCCAACCTTCAAAAGCCTGGCTTTCGGATTGATTGACGTTCCTAAGCTACTGCTATAGCTCTTCATACTTTTTGCGAGGGACCGTTTGCTCTCTAAGATTTTCTGCTTCTTGCTGAGCTTGCTTCAATCCCTTTCGTAGGGTTACTGTTTTTGGATCTCTTCTCCATGTAGCAGTGGAGGCCGGGAGTTATACCTGAACTTTCCTATTGCATTGCTTTGAGTTCATAACCCTTATCACTCCCGAAAGTGGTGCCTCCATCTGAATTTCCTTATCACGGGTCAACATCTCGTCCATTTCTATCTTAATGTGAATATCAGTCTGTTGCTGTTCCTTTTCAATTGGAACAGCAGTCTATTTCTCAGCATCATTTGGAACAACAGCCTGGTTCTCAACAGGGTTTTGAACAACAGGATGAATTCTGGTCCTCCGCCCCTTTGCCTTGAGGGGTTTTGCTGGAGTGGTCACATTTTTCCTTCCTGAAGTCCTTTTTACCCTTTTCCTTGCTTTCAGGATCCTAATCTGCTGGTGGAGCTGGACTATTATATTCAATAATCTCTGTTGTTCCTTTCGCAATTGTTTAATTTCCAAAATTTCCTTAGAAGGAACAGCAGGCTGTTCACTGCGGCCTGGACTGTGACTAGTTTCCAGATTTTCCTTCTGGGGTGTTTCTTCACTGTTCTGCTCTAGCTGTTCTAAGGCAGGAACCCTAACTGGTTCTATCATTTCTTGGGAAACTTCTCTTTCTGCCCATGCTTCCTCCGGAATTTCTTCTGGTGTCTTCTGGTTAGGAACGGATTGTTCCTGTTTAGTATCTCCTATCATATTTTCATCATGAACAGGCAGATTCTCTTCTTTTGCCTCCTTTGCATGTGATTCTTCAGGTGCATTTTCCTCCTGGGGTTTCTTTTCGGCATGGAGGTCTGATGGACTGGAAGGTTGGCCATATTCGCCCATATTGGCCAAGACTTCAGCCAATTCATCTTCTGCCACTGGGTCCTGCAATGGGCTCCCTTCATGTTGTTCCATTTCCTCCTCCTGTTCGGATTGCTCGGCTTCTTCTTCAGATTGCTCGGCTCCTTCTTCATTTTCTTCTTCTTCCTCAGATTGCTCAGCCTCTTCTTCTTCTTCTTCTTCTTCAAACTGTTTGGCCTCTTCTTCTTCTTCTTCTTCTTCTTCAGACTGCTCAGCCTCTTCTTCTTTTTCTTCTTGCACTCCTTTTTCATCGTCCTCCCCTCCTAGCCGTGAGGGTTGCTCATATTCAATTTCTACCAACCGGCTGGTGTTTTCTTAGGGCTTCTCCAGCCTCCCTCGTAGTCGTGCTAGCCGGACCGATTTCCTGCGTTTTTCTCGCCGTTAGGGTGTACCGGTGGTATGTTTACGCTTTTCCAATTCCTTGCGTTTTTCTAGATGCTCGGGTGTACTGGTGGCATGTTTCTGTTTTGCTAATTCCCTACGTTTTTCTGGACGCTCGGGTGTACTGGTGGCATGTTTACGTTTTGGGGATGGTGCGGTCAATCCCCCATTTATCATGGCAATTAGCTCTTCCCAGCTACTCTGCTGCTAGGTGAGGCTATGGCTGACAATTAACCGAATCAACCCATGATGACTAACAACTGACTCTACATGCTGTGCCTTTTTTATGCTCCGTGCAACGTCATGAAGTAACGAATTCAAAAATGCAGGTAAATTTACAGAGCATTTTTGCTTTAGTACAGCTAAGAGTTTAAGATGTCGTGGTCTTACCACGTCTTTTCTGCCTTCACAGGTGATGTAGCTTTGAATGGTCCTTGCCAATTCTACCCAGGGCTCTCCTAGTGTTGCTGGCAGAACTCCCTTTCCTCTAATTGCCAGGCTCTGGCCTTCGTCCCAGAAGATTTCTATAATCTTCTGCAATCTCTCCTTTTTTAATGTCCATATAGGTCCGGTGGTTGGTAGTCTCGAGACTTCTGCGATTATGTCATCGGTGACTGCTATGTGTCTCCCCCTCAATGTGGAGTAATCCTCTTGCAAATTTTGCAGGAATTCAATTGCCACCGTCTTGTTAGACTCCTGCAAGTGGTTGAGATAAGTCAGCCACCCTGCTCTTGCCAGGATTTCCCGGGTAGCAGCAGAGACTGTCAACACCTGCGGTTCCCTCCGAATCGATCTTCCTCCCATGGTTTCACTATAAACTCTCAATGGAACGGCAGTTGTTCATGTTGTTGAAACACAGAGAGGCTAATAGACGCAAGACTTGTTCAAAAACAGAGTATACAATAGAAATGGCTTATGAACAGCAATTCATGCAGAAAAAATAAAAATAAAAATAGTATGTCGTTGAGCCGTGCCATACCCTAGTACACAACTTCCTGAATAGTGAGCTGACACGTAATCCAGGGAATGATGAGGTTAACCTCCCCCCCGCAATGTGATAGGTTGTCCCAGCCGTCAAATAAAGGAGCAGCGCCCGCTCTGAAACAGAGTCATAAAGGAACAGCGTATGGAAATATGCCATGTTTACAAAAACAGCGAATTACCGAAATCGAGGGATAGAGTTGGATCGCTTATTACGTAAGAGGCTGCTGTGATATGATGCGAGGCTGGGAGGATAGGACATCTGTCGTACATTCCAAGTCTCATGCAGTCATTGTCAACTACTCTGCCATGATTGGTGATAATAAATTTACATGCGTTATATAATTTGGGAAATGATATATGATTAATTACTAAGGTATAAGAAACAGAAGGGTGCTAGTAACTTTACCTATTGGTGTAAATAATGTGACTTCAATACCATTAACAGTGCTCTGCTGCTGACAGGTGTCCATAACCTTGGCAGAGTTGTTTATTTCACCCATGGAACCATGATCCTTTGTGTATACTTAGGAAATGTTGTGTGATATCAAAATGTAGGCCATTATGCTAGCTTGGTAACCAGTTGACCATAATGCCATTCACAAGGAAGGAGCGAAAAGTGGGCAAGCCGGCTCGTGATGAGACCTCCTATTCCAAGGGTTGTTTATTTGATATACCTTTTGGACCATATCCCTGGTGTGGTGGCCATAGTGGGAATGCCACTTTGCTTTCGTCCTCATGACCATGGTAGGCTGGCTCTTGATGAGACACCCTATCCTGCATTTAAAAACTTATAAGTCATGTTTACTCTTTTTTCTTTCTTTTTCATAAAGTACTTTCCCTTATTTATACACAAAGGGTGGTTCAACACTCCTTAAGAGTAGGAATGGTGGAAGAAGTCTTAACATCTCAATAGGAAGATATAAACCCTTTGCTCTTATTCCTAAATAATAATCAAAGAGGATTAAAAGGGATCATCTTGATAAAGATAACCAATCATAGCAGAATTAGTAGAACAGTGACAGCAAAAGATGATAAGTAAGTGTGTCCTTCCTTTTGTCCTCTTACCAATGCAGAGCCTTATAAAGATAGCGATTTATGATTGGCTGATTTCAGTATTATGTGATTTTGTATCCATTGCATAAGTGCATAGCTGTATTCTAAAAGACTTGAAAGAACAGGAGCAATAAGCATCCTCAATTTAGAACAGTAAAAGGAACAAGCTCTTTCATAGGGAGAGAAAAAGCATGCAAGTGGTGTTCCTTTTGGAAAAAGGAACAACAAAAGACCACAAATAGCAGAAAATACAAATGTGTTCCTTTGAAAAAGGAACAGCAAGATGGAAAAAGTTGTTCTTTGAAAAAAAGGAACAACAGAACACACAGATGGCGTTCCTTTGGAAAAGTAACAACAGAACATACCAATGTCGTTCCTTTGAAAAAGGAACAATAGAAATAAAAAATGTTGTTCCTTTGGGAAAGAAATAGCAAACACACAGAAATGTCGTTTCTTTGGAAAAGAAATAGCAAACACACAGAAATGGCATTCCTTTGGAAAAGGAACAGCAGAAATCGAAATGTTGTTCCTTTAGAAAAGAACAGCAAAACAGGCAAATGTTGTTCCTTTGGAAAAGGAACAGCAAAAATCAAGAATGTTGTTCCTTTGGAAAAGGAACAGCAAAAACACACAAATGCCATTCCTTTGGAAAAGGAACGGCAGAAATCAAAAATGTTGTTCCTTTGTAAAAGGAACAGCAAAACACGCAAAAATAAAGAAAAAGAACCAAATTGCAACAAGATGACGGCTGATCCAAAGGGGGTTGCTCTTTTGAAAAAGGAACAGCCAGAAGAAAATGTTGTTCTTTTGAAAAAAAGAAAGGAACAACAAAAATAATAACAGCAAAAATATGTACAAAAATGATTCAAGAAAAGAACTTATGTACAAACTGTAGAAAGAAATGAATTCCTTAATGAATTACAGGTGAGGAAGACTTCTCTTCCTCCCCCAAAATCTCCATATCAGCGTCTCGGCATAACTACTGGCAGAAGGACTCCCGAGTGAGTGGTTTGCGATAGAGACGAACTCGGTGGCCATTTGCCTTGAAGGCATATCCAGAACCGTCAATAGTGATTAGAGTAAGGGTCCCATTGTCATGTACCTTCTGGATTTCGTATGGTCCCAACCAACGAGTCTGGAGTTTCCCAGGGAAGTCCTGAAACCTGGAGTCGTACAAAAGAGCCCAGTCTCCCTCGTGGAAGACTTTATTTTTAATGAGAGCATCATGCCATTTAGCTTGCTGCTGTTGGATTAGGGCAGTGTTTTGAAGTGCAGAGAGCCTAATTTCGTCCAGCTCGTTATCTGTTGCAATCGATTAATCAATGCCTCGATTAAATCTAAGCCAACTTCCTGTGTTGTTTGTAATATTTGGATTTCGAATTCTATGGGGAAAATGGGTTTTTTTCCAAACACTAATTGATAAGGTGAGTAACCAGTGGTGCTTCTCCATGTTTTTTTGTAATCCCACAGTGCTTCAGGTAGTCTGGCGGCCCAATCACGTCTATGTGACGCAATGGTTTTCGTTAGGATTGCTTCTATTATTTTATTGCTTCTTTCTACCTGTCCATTCGCCTGTGGGTGGTATGGAGTAGTGATTTTATGCTGGACATGATAGTTGTTGAGTGTTGCAGCTATTCTATTCCCAGCAAACTGTGGTCCACCGTCTGTAATTATTTCTCTTGGAAGGCCATAACGTACAAATAGATGGAACAGGAACTGTATGACAGAGTCCTCTGTAGCTCTAGGCAATGCCTCTGCTTCAACCCACTTGGTGACATATTCTGTTGCCACCAAAATATATTTTTTCTGGTTTGATGATGGGTTAATTGGTCCAACGAAATCAAGATCCCATCGCTCGAATGGTTCGATGACTAGCTGTGGTTTCAGAGGCATCTCATCAGACTGACCAGGGCGTCCTGCTCGCTAGCAACTATCACAGGCTTGGACAAATTTATTTGCGTCTTTGAAAATCGTGGGCCAATAATACCCTGTCTACAACACTTTATGTCCAGTTCTGCGATCGGCGAAATGTCCACCACATGGTATTCCATGGCAGGCTTTTAAAATGTCAAAGATTTCATCTTCTCGAACGCATCTCCTGATGTGCATGTCTGCCCCTATATGAAACAAATAGCCCCCAATCCAAGAAAAGCGAGCACTTCACTGAACAATCTGTTTCCGCTCATTAGGGGTTAGATGCTTTGGTAATTTACCTACTACTAGGTAATTGGCAACATCAGCATACCAGGGTGTTTGAACAGCCACAACAAACAGATGCTTGTCCGGAAATTGATCTTCAACTGTTGCTGCTTCGATTGGCTTCGGCATTCTTGAGAGAAAATCAGCTACAGGATTTTCTTTGCCAGGTCGATCCTTGATTGCAATATCAAATTCCTGCAATAAAATCAGCCATCTAGTTATTCTGTCGTTTGTTATAGGCTTGTTTGCTAAATATTTTATGGCAGAATGATCTGTGTACAAGATAACAGGATATCCATTAATGTAATGTATAAACTTATTGATAGCATGTATTACAGCGAGAAACTCTTTTTCAGTAACAGTGTAGTTTAATTCAACAGGGGATAAATTTTTGCTAATGTAATAAATTGCATATGGTGTTTTATCCTCTTCTTGCCCAAGGACCGCTCCAATGGCTGTATCTGAGGCATCAGATGATATCTGGAATGACAAATCCCAATTTGGTCCTCGAAGGACTGGGGCTGTGGATACGAGCTTCTTCAGATCCTTGAAAGCATGTTCACATTTTTCTGTCCAAAGAAAATCAACGTTACCAGTTAGTGCATATAGAGGTGCAATAATGTGCGAATAATGTTCTATAAATCTCCTATAATAACCAGAAAATGCAAGAAAACTGCGTACCTCTGTTTGAGTGTAGGAGTGGGAATAAGCAAAAGTATTTGAATTATGGCTGGGTCTACCTGAATGCCAGCTGCTGAAATATAGTGTCCTAGGATAAGTCCTTCAGTCATCATCATATAACTTTCTTCGTGGCTTAAACAAAGCCTAGTAGAAATGCAGTGTTGTAGGACTTTTTCTAGGGTATCCAATGCTGGATCGAAATCATCTCCGTATCGTGTAAAGTCATCCATGTATACTTCAAGTCCGTCATTTATTAAATCTGCAAAAATGCTAAGGATATCCCTTTGGAATGTGGCAGGAGCATTGCATAAGCCAAAAGGTAGAACTTGGTAGGAAAATGTTCCCCAAGGACAAGTAAAAGTAGTTTTGTCCTGGTCTTCAGGGGCAATCTGAATCTGATTGTATCCACTAAAGCCATCCAGGAAAGAAAAGAATTTCTTTCCTGCTAAAGTGTCTAATACCTGGTCGATGAATGGGAGAGGGAAGTGGTCTTTTTGTGTTGCTTTATTTAGCTCCCTGTAGTCCACACAAATTCTCCATTTCCCATTCTTTTTTGGTACCACCACAAGCGGAGAGACCCATTTACTATCAGAGATAGGATAGATAAAATTGACATCTAAAAGTTTTTGAAGTTCAGCTTTTACCACATCTTTTAGATGAGGGTTTAGTCTCCTTTGAGGTTGACGAACAGGTCTTGCATCTTTTTCTATATAAATGTGGTGTGTACATAATTGGGGGTCAATTCCTTTCATATCAGGGTAGTCCCATGCAAATGCTTTTTTATATTTTCTTAACAAATAGATGAGCTTCATTTGTTGTTCGGGTGTGAGGTTGGCATTAATATTTAAGGTTTTTCCAGTTTCAATTTCCACAATTTTACTATTTGCAACAGAAGTAACAGGTATTGTTTGATCATGTGTATCTTTCAGAGTATCTTCTTCTAATTCATTATCAAATGTTGCTTCTATCATATGACACTGTGTGTAGGATCTGGATTCAGTTTGACTAATGAAATTATTAATGGCATCATCTTCTGTTTGATCTTTGAAATCAAGTGCCTCTTGTATAGTTAATGGAGATCTAATGTTATCAGTAAGGTATGATACAGGATGCTTATTAGTTTTGATTATTGTGACACTTCGCTGCGCTGGAGGATATAGAACTAAGTTCTTGATATTTGGTCCTTTGGTTATGATCATATTTCCTTGCCGGCAGCCAATATAAGCATCGGCAGTGGCAAGCCAAGGTCTACCTAAACTCAATGGATGTCCATCAAGTCGGGTTTTGGGATTTATTATCAAAAAATCGGTTGGATATTCCCAGGAATCAACAAAGACCATGACATCATGTAGTGTACCCTTCGGCCTAACCACAGATTGATCAGCCAATTCTAGCAAGGTAGAAGTGGGTTCTACAGATATAATGCCTAGCTTTTGGCAAGTAGGTCCATAAATTTGGACAGTTACAATTGGATTTCCTGGGTCTTCATATTTAATGGGTGTTTCTTTTCCTGATAGTAAGTCAGATAAAGTGCCGACTACTTGGACTCTTGGATTATTTGTTATATTCCTCCTTGGTTTCTTTATGCACAATTCTTTGATAGTTTTTGCGTATATCGGGATGTCTTGAATGGCTTGGAGGAATGGAATTTTTATGTACAGATTTTGTAATTCTCCCAGAATGTCAAAATCAGGATATTGTATAGGTCGAGGTATGACTAATAGTTCTAGGAACGGAGGAGAGGATGTGGTTGCTTGATTATGAGTTTGTTGTTTATTCACATCCTCTTGTTGTGACAGATGTTCTCTGGGTAACTGATCTTCAACCTGAACTGTCTTATCTCCCTCGGTTTCAATAATACGCCCAGATCTTAACTGAAGATCATTACACTCCCTCAGATCGGCTCCTATCTCTGGTGTTTCTATGATTTGGACAGATTGAACCGGTCTATTATTTGGATTGGGGTTGGGTTGGGCTGGGAGTTGCGGTCTCAGATTAGACTGGGGATTTTGTTGTAAGGCTGGCAGTGTAGGTTGAGGGAGCAGAATGGTTCCTACTGGCTGATGCATCGGTCTCTGCCAGGCTGAACTTTGTGAGGTAGGGGGAGTCCATTGTGGTGGATATGAGTTACCTTTCCAATATGGTTGGGTATAAAGAAGATTCGGCCAACCAGATTGGCTTACCTGATTCAGCCACGGGTTTGAAGAAGGAAACTACTGTGGTGACCAGTTTGGAAACGGGGATTGGGATTGACTTTGCCACATATTATATTGTTGAGCATTATACTGCGGAGGCTGAAAAGAAGAAGTTTGTTCTGGAAACATACCAGATTGTCTCGGCTGCCACTGACGGTGCTGGTTGAGCAAATACACCGATTCTAGCTCTTCTTCCACTTCCTTATATACCGCTTTCAATCCAGGAAGTGAGGGACAGCTCTCCGTAAGGTGATCTTTTGTACAGATGGCACATGTTTGGGTTGCATCCAGTGGACACTCCTTGTGGCTATGCTTTTTCCTGCATCGGGGATAGAAGATTGCCAAATTCTGTTCTGCCTCCATTTGCTTCTGTTTGGCCTGCATAATATCAAGTTGTGTAGTCAATGTCCCTAGTATATCAGTTTTAAAAATTTCCAATAAATTTCCAATTTCTACACGTGTTACTCCTTCTGTCGAAATTTTATTATCTCTTACAAACCGATCATGTTCTGCCGGTTTTACTCTTGTGCTACCTCTCAAGCTCCTGATACATAAATAAATAATGTCAGCAAAATTTTCTTGATAAATATCCCCTTTTCCCATAATGTTTAATGTTTCAATCCATTGTTCCTTCATGCCCCTTATTAATGTTGTTTTTAACACATTATCAGGTAAAGGTAGTGATGCATAAGGAGATCTTTGTAGATTATACTGGAAACGTTCCACATACTCCTCTAATGTTTCATTCGGTCTAGTTGTCATCTGGAATATTTCGTCCTTCAGTTTTCTAGACCTGCAATAATCCTGATATTTTTTTAGAAAAGATTCTTTCATTTGATCCCAGTGATTTATAACCCTGCCACTTTATCCCATAAACCATCTTAAAGCAGCCCCTTTTAATGTAGAGGGAAATAGTTTCAGTTTCTAGGGGTCAGTGGCATATTCATATCCCCTGCACAGTACATCAAATTCGAATAAAAATGCATCCGGATCTTCTGATGTAAGACCGTGGAATGTAGGGATATGTTGAAGAGGGATTGCTTTCATAGGTGCATTTGCTGCAGAATCCACTATAGGGTATTGTAATGTAGAGGTTTGGGTGTTTGGCTGGTTTTGAGCCATTGGGTCGAATATATGCCAATAACCTTCTGGGATATCTAGGAGGGTATTCCTAGGTTGAGAGGGAATCGCTTTAATGGGGATAGTTTTAATAGCACTTCCTCTATCTGGGATAATGAGAATGACTGATGTCTGAGGAGATTGAGTTTCTTCAAAAATGATTTTTGCAGCACTTCCCTTGTCTGGGCTATTTAATGGCTGAGTTGTTCCAATAAGAGACCTTGGTTCCTTAGTTTCCCTTGTCTCTCCTTCTCCTTCATAAAAATTGCTGAAATTCCCTTCCTACAATAGTTCTGGAGTAGAATTTTCAATTTCTTGAAAGTCATGCTCTTAAGTTTGACTATGCACCTCAGCAAAGGCTACAGATGGTGATCCTGTGGCCTGAAGGGGACTAGTAGGCTGCTTAGAAATGACTTTCCTGGGTCCTACTGAGGGTTGAGATTCTGCTTTCTTATAGATTTCGTCTATGAAGGTCGGTCGGCCAAGGGTCACTGGCCCCTTAGCTTTTTCTGGCTTGGGTAGAGGTTTGGGATTTTTTTCTGGTTTTTTCTGCTTAGTCATGCACTCAAATTAACTACTAAATTCTATTCAAATAAAACAACAACAAATCTATAGGAAAGCGAACAGAGGAGCAGGGCTTTTACATGCTCCACACGTAGGTTCTTACCTTCCGTTTTTAAAATCCAATTCTTCCCTAACAGGTTCGTACACTACTCTGAAAAAAAGGAACAAATGGTTATACTCTTTCCCCGACAACGGCGCAAAAATGTAGAGCTATAAAAAAGGTCTCTTTCACCTCTAAACCTCACATTAATATGTCAATCCGGGAGCATTTTGCTATTTCAAAGAGTGTCTCAGTCCGAGGCTATCATTTGCCAGAGTAATGCTAGTAGTATAGTGTTTCAGAAATACAAGAGTAAATGCTTGTCTACAGCTTAACTTCTTCAAAAGATTAAATCACACATTCAAAAGATTAAGCAACTTATCAGTTAAGGTTTTGGTAGCAATAACCCATCCCTTTGGAAACTGATGGAAAAGGAAATCAGAGAACAGATCGTGGATCTGGGAGCCGGACAATACATGCCAATGCTCACTACAGCTTGAGATCGTTCTTCACACCAATACCAATAAATGGAACGGTAGATGAGAAATGGAATAGCAATTAAGAAATCAAACAGCAAGTCTGCAATGGAACAACAAATCCGAAATGGAACAACAATTCTGAAATAGGACAACAGCTAAGAAATAGAACAGCAACTAAGTCTCACAAGTAGTAACAATCTTAATCTATCAGATCAAATGCATTAATCGTAATCAAACGACAATCTTTCACTCTTAAGGGCGAATCGAACAACACACACCAATGAAACAACATTGATTACTGATAAATTATGGAACAGTGCTTGAAAACCATATACGCACACAACACACTTAAATAGTAATCTGATCCAAGTATCAATCTCAGTTAGAAAGAATACGACTGCATTTCAAAATAGAACAACATTGTTCATAAATCCAACAATCATGAAGAACATAACTCCCAAGATGAATTCCGTAACGTTAATGAACAGGTGCACAGCATGAAAGCTCTGTAATGGAATAGTAATGGTATTCTGTCAAGACTAGCAATATTAGATCAACTCTTAAAATAACAGTAATATGATGCAGAGTCAATACAATAGTTCTTTCTGTAGAAACCTTAATGAATTAAACATAACAGAGCATGTGATGTAAACTTATAAAACACATCAGATTACCAAATAACGTCGATAAGAAAACCACGCATAAACCAAACGTAATAATACAGGAGCAAGTGTCCTCTAGGGCCGGGCCCTTAGCCTCCAGGGGTACACCGCTTGAAGTTAATCCAGACTCAGAGATGAAGTAGTAACCAAGTTTGTATTAATGCATAGAGCAGAATTACAATAAACCAGTTCTTAACGAGACTCGATGATCAAAGTTTTGATCTTTAAAACAAATTACATAAAAGCATAACCGTATCTAACTCTCTCTCGAGCTAACAGTGCTGCCCCTTTTATAAGGGTGACGGCGGAGATGTCTAAGTGCAAAAATAGATAAAACAAAGATCCCTCAGGATCAAGGATCGTGAGGGATTCACCAAACCGTTAGTCCTCAGTCATTTCTTTTCTCTCCTGCGCCGAGCTGATATCTCCACCTCCTTTTCCGGGCTGATTCACTTTGATTTGTTTTGCCTTGTTTGCATTCGGTCTCTTGTCAAAGGGACAGCGGTTAACCCGTCCTTGTCCTTTCTTTTGGAACGGTAACTTCTTTTTTTCCCTCCTTCCTGCATAAGGAAATGACAATTGTCAGCGTTTTAGTCTTGCATATTAATCTCACATGTTTTTTTATAATTCTTTATCATTTTCTAAGTTCATGATGCAAAAGGTTTGCAAGTTCTAACGAAAAGATACTGAAATAATCATCAAAAACATACCTTATTTAGTACTCCACACAGACTATCCCACGGATCTGGTAGAGAACACAACAAACTAATGCACTTATCTTCATCTGAAATTTTAATATCAACAGATGCTAACTGACTTACCACAGTTTTAAATGCATTCAGATGCTCTGTCACCGAGTCTCCATCTTTCATCCTCAGGTTATACAGCTTTTTCCGCAAGGACAGTTTATTCACCAAAGACTTAGATTGGTACAAAATCCCTAACTTGTGTCACAAAGCCTTCGTCGTAGCTTCACCTGATACATTCATCAATACTGAATCTAAGACACACAATCGTATTGTGCTTTTTGCCTTCCGATCCAAATTCTTTCATTCTTCATCAGACACTCCCATTGGTTTATTGCCCGGATCTACCGCGATCCACTAATCTTTATCCACCAACAGATCCTCCATCTTGAGTTTCCACAACTCAAAACTCTGACCATTAAATTTCTCGATCTCTATCTTTCCACTACCCGCCATCTTCTTTTACCACCAGAATTGATCTCGCAGATCTCCCACTGAACAGGGTCTACCACAGGCCTGAGCAAAACCCCTCAGTGACAAAGGCATCCCCTTGAAGTCAAAATAGCTCTGATTCCAAATGTAGGTTTTAACCCCGTATAGAAATTACCTGCATACGAATTCTGAAAACACAAAAAATAAAAAATGCGAGAGCATAACAACATAAAACACATATACATAGAGATTTTCCCCTAGATCCCAAAATCGGGACTACCAGCTTGATTTTTTCATAATGTTCCTTTCAATTTTATAATACATATTTATACATGGCGAAGCATCCAATACCATGGACCTAAAACCATCGCGTCTAAAAAACATGTGCGAAAATCATGCACAAAACCATAGGTGGGTCCGCCCAACCTAACATAGGGTCCAAAACCAAAATTTTATGGGGCGCTGCCCTGAGCCCCATAAAGTGGGGTTACGGTACACCTCAAACCCCCTGTGACCCCCCCCCCCCCCCCCCACACAATCGGCGCAACAAAGGGGGGCTCCGCCCCCCCTCTAACCCCCCAGTTAACTACGTGGGCTAGTCATGGAAAGAACATAACACAGCCCAACAACTCATACAAGCGAAAACCCAAAAAGTGACAGAAATGCAGCACAAGGCATGGGAACCGAGCTTACCCCAAAAAAACTGAGTTGAATGTGCCGATTACTCTTAGATGTGATGTGGGATGTCAGAGCTACAAGGTTGATGTGAGGAATGAGCTCTGCAGCATCCAGTTGATGGGTTTTGATAGCATCAAGGTTGTGACGTTCATGCCACAAATCTAGGGCAAGCGACACTTGGAGGGAGGTCTCTGAATGGTTCCTTGCATGTAACTTCCAATTGCTAAACATAGATCCCTGAAACAAGGATGCCTTTGCATGTTGCCTTGGGAGAAATAGCCCATGCATGCAAGTTTGTTTTTCTCAGTCCCGGAGGGAACTGGTCAACTCAGCTGCACATGCAAGAGACTGCTTGACTGCTAGAGAAAAATGTGCATTTCTGGCTGGGAGCTGGGCTAGTTTCCCAAGAGATTTGCACAATTTCTAGGCTGAGCAGTTGAATGCTGCCCAGATTTGCGCAAATCGCAGGTTCAACATCCTGTTGCTGGGAAAAATTTCGCAAATCCTATTGGGAGGGTTGGCTAGCAAGATTGTGCAATCCTGGAGCCTAGTAGGCTGTTAAAGAGGATTGCACAATTTTTGGAGGGAAGATTGGTTTCCCTCCAAAAATTCACAATTTTCAAGGGGAAGCTACTCAACCTATAGTTGGACCAAGTCCGAGTGAGCATCCTGTGAAGGGAAAACATCAAAATTTGATCGACAGGCTGCCTTTGAGCAAGAAAGACACTAAAGCTTGAGGACTTGATGAAGCAAGGCACGCTGCTGTGAAGGTTGGTATGGAGGCTCCAAAATAGGCTAAGGAAAAATTTTGGAGGGTGGTTGTAGCCGCTACAACAATTGGCGACACAATGGTAGAACTCTAGCTCTCTAAATGGACCTTGTTCATGAAAAGCAAGTCTAACACCTCTAGAAGTATTGTTCAGCTCTCAGCTCATCTTGGCTTCGCACTAGCTTGATTGTCAAATGTAGCATCTACTAGAATCTTGGTCGATTGACACACATTCCAAGCCAAGGAAACATAGTTGTTTCAATTGGGGTTGAGGGGTATATAAGTGCACAAGCAGTATAATCATCAAAGTCTAAGTGTCATCTCTAGTGTTGCTCCACTGCCAATAGGCCTGGACAGTGCCCCGACAGAGTCACATAGGAACAAAAGAATGGCTCCACTGCCAACAAGCATGGTCAGTACCCCAGCGGATTTGCTTGCATCACCTCCCTATGCAGGAAGCCTTTCTCTTCTTTCGCCTTATTCATTTTTCTTTTTGAATTTTTTTCTTTTCTTTTCATTTTTTTGTTTTCAATTTTCATTTTCACTGTGCATAGCACTTATTCATTTTAGAGGCAGAAGAGGGATCCCGACTTATTGATAGCAGGGGAGGTTGTTCCAGCAAATAAGTAGTTTATTATATCTCTAATGTGCCTGTTAAGGTTTTCCCCCCCACCTTACTCTACTTCACTGAGCTGACAAGTGTTAACCCAAAAAAAATCGACTAGAGAAGGTGATACTAGTTAGCGCGAGAGCGTTGTGCTTACACCAAGGTTCACTTCGAAGAGTACGTATTTTCCTTCGAAGTATCATGGACTAAGAGTGACAATTTCATCATACAGAGGCAAGATGACAGATAACCAAGTAGCGATAGTTGTACAAACCCTCTTGTACTTTACCCAACTCGTTTCATAAGTCACACATGGTTTCATGCGAACTAACCTATGAACAAAACAAGCGAATGAACTAACAAAAAAGAGAAGAAAAAGCAGAAGAAAAAATGAGAGTAAAGAAACCAAACAAACAAGAAATCCAACAAACAAGCAAATAAAGCATGAAAGTAAACAAGCATGTAAGTAAACAACTGAAAGAAAACACTACTCCTACTCCTACACTAATGATGCATGGGGCTAATCACGTGAAGTGATACTTCCAATGCAGCAAACGACGCATTGGTAGACCCATGTTGGTGAAGGCTTGGTCTACGAATAAACCAGTTGTGCGGACCAGTAAACAAGAAAGATATAACAATGAAGACAACCACACTTCGTGTTTCAAAGTGCATGTGCATGATGGGTAGTCTGTGGACTTATTGTGGTGTTGTGTGACACTACATGAAACTTTGAAGGAAAAGCACACTCTTGACTATGACATGCAAGCAAACGAAAGAAACAAAGATAACTTGCGTTGCGCACGAGTGCTTGCAATGTAAGATTCCTCCAATGCATGGGCAATGGGATCATGCAGTTCAGGTGGAGGAAGCGTGATCTGTGTGTGAGATGGATCTTCAATGCATAAAGATGAGTGGTGAAGATCCTTGGGTGATTGAATAGTTTCATGATCGGAAGTGAGACTAACCCCAAGAGAGCGAGGACCTAACAAAACCATCAGATCAAGTTGAAGTGCCACGACAGTCTTGGGTATCTCATCTTCATCATCAGGTAGACCATCATAAACCGGTGGCTTCGAAAGATCAACTGTGATAGATTCATGATCGTGATAAAAAAATGGAAGCAAATGGATCATGACTGCCACAATCAGAAAAATCAATGAATTCTTCAGCATCCTCATGATCAAATGAATCAAATAGAGGGGTAGATGAAAAGCGAATGAACTCATCCTCTGTGTCTCCGGAACAGACAGATGAAGGATCAAGTGGATTTTCAATGAGTAACTTATCCTTTCTATTGTTGAATGATGGACTAACATCCAGTGAGTCCTCCGAGTGATCAACAATGGGTGCATCCGTGGACGAAGACACACATGCAAAATCATGGATGGCAGGTTCACCAAAGAGGCTAGGAAAGAATAGAGGGGGCTCAGACAAAAGGGAGTCATCCTTCGCTGAGTGTTGATGTTCAAGATCCCACTCATACTCTCCATGAATGATAGTGCATGTCGTTTGTGCAACACCAACTCCGTCAATGGGTTGTTTCTCATTCACAACAAGTGAAGAGTCTAGAATGGACGAACACAAGACAACATCATCTGGAGGAACACCTGAGTGCAAAGACGGAGGTCAAAAAAAAGAATGCATGTGAGAAATCGAAGGAATCACAACCAAATCTGCGTGAAAATTGAGTGGAGTGATGTTGGGAGGGTGTGAAGGCTGAACAGGTGTACAAACATGATCCTCGGCATCACTGGGCGATGGTGGAACTATTGAATGAGAGGGAGGTGGACAATCCGTTGAGACAGTGCCTATTCCCACAAGGCTGAGTGAGGCTTGACATCAACCTTCCTCTTGGGACAACAGATTTCTTAAGATAGTACTTGAACCGGTCTCAAAGATAAGCAAACTTCATCTGGCTCCTCGGAGCTTGAAATTGCAAGTCATGGAAGCACTACCAAAAATCAATGACAAATTCATGCAGAGCCCTTTGTTGTTGTAACAGTTTCCGGTCAAGATGGTTAGGATCAAAAAAGTGCTCAAATGAGTGCACGGTGTCAGCCAGTAGGCTGAGCACCCAACGAATTGGAAATTCACGAAGTGTGAATGTAAGCAGCAAATCGTCATGTTCGTTAGTAAACTCATCTTCCTCATGAATCATGGAAAGAAAGTTATGTAAGTGCTCAGGCCAAGCCACTTTTCCTTCACCATCATACATGTGAGTGGACAAGAGATTGAAAAGATTCCCTGAGATAAAGACATCTTCAAAATTCGAAAAACACCTCGAGGGAAGAAGAATGAAATATTCCATGAAAGATATGCAAAGGTTCAAAACTGGATGAGAGGGCACTGCTTGTCATCAGGCCCTCCTTCTAGCGCCAGAAATGCTGACGGTGCTAGACCCACCAACATGTCAAGGGGATCTCCCCAGTAAGAAGTCCCAATTAGACCTTAGACTATTTGGTGTAGGAGTTCCAGCAATGGGTCGTAAGGTAATGCCTTGACCGTGATGTCACACAGAGGCAAGTAAGATAACTTTTTCAGTATCAAGGGTGTGAGTGATGCAGAGATTCAAGGAATTAGTATGATAGGTAACAACACTTCGACAGGAGAGGAAGGTGAAGGTGAGTTCCAAGTTGAAAGGGATCAGTCCCAACTCGGATAAGAACACACAACACAAAGGACATGCACAGCTTCTGACAGAGTAGTAGCCACGGATGCGGCAGTCACAACTTACAAGGTAAGATAACACGAACAACACTCATGGATCAGTCTGAGACGAGTGTGACAATTGATATAACAAGGTTCAAAGAAAGGTCTATCTGATTTCCGTCAGAGCCGTCGACATGGACGGTGACAACATTGAAAACATATGAAACACATTAACAACAAGATTCATATAATTTCATACAAATCAGTTCATATACAATTGCATAAGTTAAACAACATATATCATTAAGGCAACCAGAGCAGTCCAACTACAATAACAACATATGCATGAAAATGTGTTGGCTTTTATTATATAAAGAAGTGTAAGTCACAATCATACAATACACCATGTAAACCTACTAGCCCCATCAGTGGAATGTTACAGCCACATCTACCTGCTCCTCCAAAGAGATGTACTAGCTCCGTGCAGTGGAAAAGCCAAGGCGCGTTACAATACTGTCTAAGCCTTCTTCAAGATAGTCTTAGTACAAGCTTGGCTGACCAAAATCCCATACAATGAGTTATGAGGGAATATTTATGGCAAAGGGTGGGGTTCCCCTTGGCATTACCCTTTGTAACAGTTCAACTACCCTCATGACTCTTCACCTACTCTATGACTGTTACATCCAACTATTGACACTCGACTTACACTTGACATGACTCAACATTACAATGCACATGTACTCATGTAAGTCAACATGGCTTGAGCAAGCCTTGCAATACATCACTGACACTCGGTCCACTATGGTGAGACCAACTCTTTGACATGCTTGTGATGGTGAAGCTAGTGAGATGATGCCAAGCTTGGTCGTTCGCAATGGTGTGCATGCACCTCATGGTGACATCTTGTTGAAGCAAACTCTTGCCTCCATTGCAACCGGTGAATTGGTTCGACCCCTTCATCCAACTCTTTTGCTAACATGCGCATGGTCTTCTTGGGTACGGTTGAACCGACAACGCACTAATGCATAGTGTTCGTGCTGATCTTCAAGTGTGTGTTGGTGGCCATGCGCATCAACTTTCTGAAGTGCATGTCTAGCCCTAGTTGGACTTGCTTCTTGTCTTCTCCTTGGTGAGTGTGTTGAATGGGTTGGATTGCATGTGTGCGCTCAATGACATACATGTTGCTGGATCCTTTGCATGGGATCAACAACACTTCTCACCATGTTTACTCTATGTCCGCTGTTGGGACGGATCCTTAACTTGTACTGGTGCAATTTCATCCATGAGTGCATGTTGCGCCCACTGCTGTTCATGTTCCTGCTGAAACTCATTGGACCATCTGTGCAACTTCATATTCTTCCTGAGTTGCTGCTTCAACACATGCAACTCCTTCTTTGTTCCATCTTCTGCCTCTGCACGATCTTCATGTCACGTTGTCACTTCGTACCCTGAGTCTCCAAAGTTGCTTTCATTATCAGTGGATCTACTTGATCTTGCAATTGTGCTCCGCCTCTATGTTGTCAACAACCTTTCTCTTGCATTCATTGTGTTCACTTCATTTGTTGCATTCGCTGCATTCGGTATGTTGCCTTCAGCGGTTGTTCATGATGCTGCTCGTTGTGATGTTGCTACTTGATGTCCTTGTCCACAAACAACTTGATGTCTTTGTGAGTAGGTAAGCCCATGGACACTTGATCAATTACATCCCCAAGTGTGCTTTGAACGGTGTCTTCATCTCTACTCTCTTGGAAACCATTGTACCTATACTGCTGAGAGGCAGATGAACACCTGTGATACCTGGAGACATGGCAACACTCATAGCAAGCAATCTTTCAGCGGAAAACCAAAATGAACATGAGAACTGACTTGCAACATACCTGGATGAATGATCATGAAGGTTGCACAATTTCGGCCAGGAGGTAAGGAGACCGACTGCCAAAACTGCACAAAGCACAGTCGGGCTACTAGGAGACTGACTGACTGCTGGAACAGAAAAATGTGCAATCTAGTTGGGTAATGGGTTGCTGGGATTGTGTAATGCGTGATTCCAGCTAGGAAAGACTACTAGCCCACGGACCGATTTGCGCAAATTTTTGGGCCAAGCAGCCACTTACCTCAAGAAATGCGTAATTTAGTCCAGGAGGAGAGTCTTGGGCCAGAATGCACAAATCTAGAGAGGAAGGTGAGCCTTCCTTCTCCATATTGTGCAATGCAGCCTTGGTGAATGCAGAGACTGGGCCAAGGTTGGCCCGACCCGCCGACGAGCAACTGAAATCAAGTAAGTCGATGAAATGCATGGCGACACTAAGTGATAGTAGAAGTGATAACAATGCATGCAAAACATGAATGGAGGATTGAGCAAACAGATCAACATGCATGTGGGTGAGGCTGTTCGCTGGTTGGGCGAATGTCCGTACAAAACAGTTTCATGCATGCGACAGCAGTGAGATAGTAACAAAAATTGAAACAGAGCTAGGACAAGCTAGTATACATGTAAACGACAGCAAGCATTCAAAGAAATCAGCAAATAGTACTCATACAAGAAAAACCCCAAAAAGCAACAGAAATGCAGAACAAGGCATGAGAAGTGAGCTTACCCCAAAACAGTTGAGATGAATGTGCCGACTGCTCCTAGATGTGATGTGGGATGTTAAAGCTACAAGGTTGATGTGAGGAATGAGTTCTGCAGCATTCGGTTGATGAGTTTTGATAACATCGAGGTTATGATGCGCATGCCACAAATCTAGGGGAAGCAGCACTTGGAGGGGGGTTTCTAAATTGTTCCTTGCATGTAAATTCCAACTGTTAAACATAGATCCCTGAAACAAGGGATTCCTTTGCATGTTCCCTTGGGAGAAACATCCCATGCATGCAAGTATGTTTTGCTCAGTCCCGGAGGGAATCGGTCACCTCGGCTGTACATGCAAGAGATTGCTTGACTATTGGAGAAAAATGTGCATTTCTGGATGGGAGCTAGGCTGGATTCCCAAGAGATTTGCACAATTTTTGGGTTGAGCAGCTGACTACTGCCTAGATTTGCACAAATCTTGGGCTAAACAGCCTGCTGCTAGGAAAATTTGCGCAAATCCTACTGGGAGGGTTGGCTGGCAGGATTGCGCAAGCCTGGAGCCCAACAGGTTGTCAGATAGGATTACGCAATTTCTGGAGGGAAGTCTGGTTTCCCTCCAAAAATGCACAATTTTCAAGGCGAAGCTGCTCAGCCTGTAGCTAGACCAAGTCCGAGTGAGCAGCCTATGAAGGGAAAATATCAAACTATGATCGGCAAGCTGTCTTTGAGCAAGAAAGACGCTTGAGGAATTGACGAAGCAAAGAAAGTTGCTGCGAAGGTTGGTAGGGAGGCTCCAAAATAGGCTAATGCAAAATTTTGGAGGGTGGTTGTAGCCGCTATAACACATGTATTTCGACAAGTTGATGCGCATTGTCACCAACACACACTTGGAGATTAGCACAGACAATATGAATCAGTATTATGTTGGTCCAACTACACTCAAGACGGTGATGCGCATCTTATCAGGCGAGTTGGACAGAGGAGCCATATCAGTGTACCCAGATGCAATGGAGGCAAGAGTTTTCTTTCAGCGGGATGTCACCATTGAAGCACACGGACACCGTCACAGACGACCAAGCTTGGCATCAGTTCGCCACCTTCAATCATCGCAAGGATGTCAAAGAGTTGGTCTCACCACAACTGTCTGAGTGTTAGTGATGTCTCGCATGGCTTGTTCAAGCTTATCTTGTCTCACATGGGTACATGTGCAGATTGTATGTAACATACTGTCAAGTGGAAGTTCAAGTGTCGATAGTTGAATGTAACAATCATAGAGTAGATGAAGAGTCATGAGGGTAGGTAAATAGTCACAAAGGGGAATGTCAAGGGTCACCCACCCTTTGTTATATATAGTACCTCATAACTCATTGTAGAGGCTTTTGGTCAGCCAAGCTTTCAGTAGGAGTATCTTAGAGAAAGCATGGAGAGTAATGTAACGAGCCTTGGCTTCTCAACAGTGCAGTGCTAGTACATCTCTTTGGAGGAGCAGGCGGCAGTGATTGTAATGTTTCACTTTCGAGACTAGTGATCGGTCATGGTTGTACTGTATGATTGGAACTTTCACTTCTTAATATAAGAAAGCCAACATGTTTCATGCATATGTTGTTATTTTATTTTAGTTAACTTGTTTACTCTAATGATATATGTATCTGTTTTCTTACGCATGTATGTATGGACTCTTTCTGTATATGTATGTATGAATCTTACTGAAATGTGTTGTTGGTTTAACCATCACTTTGGATTTTTGTTTCACCTTCCTTCCAACTTGTGATGCATCTTTGCTCGTGCGTTCCCTTTCAAGTTGTGTGTTTACATGGGTTTCCAAGGGGTGCACTCACCTCACTCTCAGTGTGATAGAATCGTTCATACACCTTCCTTAGCATGCTACGCATGTCACACCCTTGCTACAAATAGGGACATCTTACTTGCCTCTACGTGCAACCGCAGTCAAGGTGATACTGTACGACCCACTATTGGGACTCCTATACCAAATTGTTTGAGGTTTAGTTGGGACTTCTTACCGAGAGATCCCCTGACATGTTGGTGGTTCCAACACCGTTAAAAAGTTTTTATTTCAAAACTAGAGGATTTAATCCAAAATGAATAGTTTTATGCACTGTTAGTTTTTGGTAGCAACAGACAGGTGTACTACCATGGTGTCTAAGAGGCTAAGGAACACGAGATATCCAAAACTCGGAAAAGGTTTCATGGGAAAAGCATTAGAAACACCTCAATTAGATTAATTAACCAATGATTAAATATTTTCTAAGTCTAACTTGGAAAAAATAGTTAATTAAATCATATTAATTAAGGTATGTTGATTTTGCTCTAGAGACTTCTGGAAAAGTGAATTGATGGAGTCAAGATGATCATAGCCATCGATTGAGATCTGATCATGGTCGTTGATTTCTCAACAAAACATTATAAGAGCAAGTCAATTGGGTTTGGAGAAGATACAATGAACATTCAAGTAGTTCGACTTACCCAATTGCAGTGATTCAGCAAGGGCCCAGTTTAAGCTAAGGAGACATTGAGTAGTGGTGTTTCAGCAAATAGCTGGGAGCAGGATTTCGGATGAGATTTCCTCATATTTTCTAGTGTCTCATTAACAAGAAGAGGAGGCTGAAATTATCTAGAGAGGAGGTTGAACCAACTAGTGCGAGTAGCCAGTTTGACAGTGTGAGTGGCAAGGGAGGTCGTTCCAGAGAACCAAAGTTGGATCTATCTTTCGGAGGTAGATCAACTGGGATAGGATCAATGTTGGAAGCATAACGAATTGCGGGGAATGGTTCCCAGGGTTGTGTGAATAACCCTCAACTAGTAGTGTGCATTTCAAGCAGACAATGCAAGTGTTATGAGGAAGTGGAAGTGGCTAAGAGGAGGTTGAGTTGGTTTGTAAAGGGACAATGTGAGTCTCCAATATATTTTACCAGTGAAGATTAGTATTTGTCGAATCTTTTCTAGTAAAAGGAAAGCAGTTGTGATATTTCTCAAATTGTTGAATAATAATAAAAGGCTCATCTGTTGCACTGGTTTTCCCTCCAGGGTTTTTCCAGGGACATTTGTCCAAAAATAATGGTGTCAAATTTATTGTGTGTGTGCATTATTTTCTCATTTCCATTATTTTATTTTCCATGACATATTTTATTTATGAATAATTACAGTGTGAGTTTATTGTTCTATTTGTCATTAATAATTAATAGAAGACAAATAAACTGCATAACTTAGGAGATAAATTTCTAGTAGCTACACTTCATGGAAATTTCACATGGTATTAGAGCAGATCATATCAAAGAATCTCTATAGTAATTTTTGTGTATATTAGACGGATATCATAAGCACTAAAGAGAAGATTTGTGCATGCCAGCTAGACCGTACAAATGTCAGAGGCATCAGTTCGATTTCCAATCCAGGGAGGTGATCCAAAGGAAGTGTGAATAGTCTCGGTGAGCAGAAATAAGTAGTGAGGTTGCTAAAATGAATTTCCAGTGGAAAGTATTTCTAGAGGATTCTAGAGGTAGATCTCACAGAGAAGATCTATTATAGAGGGTTTTCCACAAAAGGGTTTTGTAGTGTAAATTAGTGCAGGTCTTCGAAGAGAAAGAACATGCGGGTTTCAAACCAATTTATTGATTTCTCCAGTTATTGAGTTCGCAAATTTTCTAGAGATGGCTGCGATCAGGACAGGTTGGATGGAGCCTCCAACTTTAGTATCTGGAAGGGTAGGATGTTGTTTTTATTAAACGAGCATGGTCTGAAGGAGTTTGCTACAACAGTAATAATTGTGCCAACAGATCCCATCCAATTTCATGAGTACAGGAGGGATAACACAAAATCCAAGAGAATGATCCTTGATGGATTCAAGGATCACATCATCCCACGCACTGCATAGAAGGGAACAACGAAGGAGATGTGGGATGCCATCGTCACATTGTACCAGGATCCATCAGAAAATCGGAAAATGATCCTCAAAGAAAAGGTGAGGACTGTCAAAATGCTGAAGGATGAGGATGTAACCACCTATCTCACCGGGATTCAGTCTGTCGAAGATGAACTCATTGTAGTAAGAGAGAAGCCAACGGATGTTGAGATAGTGCGTATAGCACTCAATGGATTTATCAAGGAGTGGCATACAGTCGTCTATGTGATTTCTAGGCGAGACACACTTTTAGTTTGGGAGCACCTATGGAGTGATTTCACTCAAGAGGAGATTAGGCTTAGCTTGGTTGAGGGCACTACTAACACTAGTGGCAAGGTAGCGAAGGTGGAGGAGGAACAAGAAAATGTCACTCTTGTAGGAACAGGAAAAGCAAAGAATGGTTCCATCCAAGGATAAGACTCGAAAGGAGAAAATAAAAAGATGGACTTGTCAAAGGTCAAGTGTTTTGGCTATGGTAAACTTGATCACTATATCATCTAATGTCCTAAAAGGAAGAAAGACAAGAAGGGGAAGCAAATAGATGCTCCAGCAAAGATAAAAGGATTTGTCCATCGGGATGGAGGATGAATTTGTGTTGATAGTAGCAGTACCTCCAAGTGGAGGAGGATTATGACACTCCAGTATGTTAGATCGAATATGGTTCTATGAAGGAGCAACGAGGAGATCTAGATCATAGTCAAGGGGGGCTTGATCAATAGATCATATCTAGTTGTTGTGCATGTGATTCCTTAGTTAGACCATTACCTTTGCTATGCGAGCCCAAGTATCATAATAGCAGTGAAATCTACACTCACCATTGCAGTGATAACAGTAGCGCAGTGGAAGCACGGATCGATTCAACTACAGAATGTAGCAGGTGAATCAAAGTAGCATAGTAGCATGGTGGACAATGATTACCAGAGTATTTTCTTCACAGAGATTTACAGTTCCTCAATGGAAAAGGGAGATCTATTTTTATTTGTAGAGCGAGGATGCAATTTCTCCAGGAGTGTGATTTGATTGAGATAAAGGGAGTTATCGGGGCAACGAGGTATTTTTCCAGTCAGACCAATTTGCAAAAGAGAAGAAATTCCCAGTTTGTGGCTTGATTTTCCAATGAAATCCATAGTTATTTTCCCAACGGTGTGAGTTTTCCGGAGAGGATGCGATAAATTGCTAGTACGTAGCTGCATAGTTTGTTTCCGAGTCTTGGATGGAGGCCAAATTGATTTGGAGGGGACAACTAGATTCCAAGAGGCTAGATTAACTAGCAAAAGTGAAGGAATAAATTTACTATAGGTTTTCTAATTCATAGAAACCAAGTATATCACAGATCTTAGAAACTAGCAACGTAGATCAGTTCAACTACAACATGTTCCCACAAATCAACAGGTTGCAAATATACTCACAAAGGCCTTGAGTAGGGAAAAAAATTTCTACTTTAGGGAGCAGATGGGAGTAGTGGAGAACACCTTCCTTGCTAAGAGGGAGTGTTAGTTTTTGGTAGCAACAGACAAGTGTTATAGTCTCTATGGTGTCTAAGAGGCTAAGGAACATGATATCTCCAAAACCCATAACAGGTTTCGCAAGAAAAGCCTTAGAAACACCTAAATTAGATTAATTGACCAATAATTAAATATCTCCCAAGTCTAACTAAGAAAAAATGGTTAATCAAATCAGATTAATTGAGGGAGGGCAGTTTTCTCTAGAGACTTCTAGAAAAGTGAATTGATGGAGTCAAGATGTTCATAGCCATCGATTGATATGTGATCATGGTCATTGATTACTCAACATGATATTATCAGAGCAAGTTGATGGGATTTGGAGAAGACATAGTGAACATTCAAGTAGTTTGACTTACCTAGTTGCAGTGATTCAGCAAGGGCGTAGTTGAAGCTAGGGAGACACCAAGTAGTAGGATTTGGGAGTAGGATTCTGGAGGATATTTCCTCATATTTTCTAGTATCTTAGTAATAGGAATAGGAGGCTGAATTAGCTAGTGCGAGTGGCAGGGGAGTTTGTTTCAAAGAGACAGAGTTGGATCTGTCTTCCAGAGGTAGAGCAAGTGGGTCAGGATCAATGTTGGAGGTAGAAGGACTTGCAGGGAATGGTTCCCAGGGTTGTGTGAATCATCCTCAGCTTGTAGTGCACATTCCAGACATACGGTGCGAGTGCCAAGAGGAAGTGTGAGTGGCTAAGAGGAGGCTAAGCTGGTTTGCAGAGGGATATTGTGAATCTCTAGTATCTTTTTTCTAGTGAAGATCAGTATTTGTTGGAGCTTTGATAGTAAAAGGCAAGCAATTATAAATATTTCTCAAATTTCTAAATAATAATAAAAGCCTCATCTACTGCATCGGTTTTCCCTTCGGGATTTTTCTAGGCACGATTGTCAAAAAATAACAGTGTGAGATTATTTTGTTTGTGCATTATTTTCTCAGTTCCAGTGTTTTATTTTCCATAGCGTATTTTATTTGTGAATAATTGCAATGTGATTTTATAAATATTTCTCGTTAATAATTAACATAGACAAATAAACTGCATAAGTTTGAAGATAAATTTATAGTAGCTACAGTTCATGGAAATTTCACATACACTTCTTTATTCAGGGATATTATGAGCAATCTAAAGATAATAATATCTCTAAATTCAACAACAAGAGCCTTTATCAAATTAAACACAATCATGCACCTTTATGTTATCTTTTGAATAAAAAATAAGGCATATTGGACAATTAGTTTCAGTGGATCACTAAGCTTAGTAGTGTTTGGCCTTATAGAGTTTCTTGTTCTTTGAGAGTAGGCATGTAACTTGTGATTTCTAATGACTTCAATGTTTAGATTGGTCAAATGTTTTAGAGATGACACGTGCCTACAATGTATAAGGCACTAGATATGTAAGCATATAATTTGGAATTGCCTTTTTTGTATATTGTGTTGGAAGAGAGTCTAGCAATGAATTAATCTCCTTATACATTCATTTAACCATTTGAGTGATGCCCTTCTTGGAGGTTCTATAACATTTGTTTTGAGCTATAACATCTAGCAATATGTTAGGATAATGACATTATATACTTTGTTTCATATTTGATGTGGATGTGTCTTTAAAGGTATCTTTGATTCTATTGTGATTTGTACACAACTAAAGTTATGCTTCTAGTCAACTAATTAAAATACAAGTTAGCAAAAAGATGATTATGATATTGTCATTTCCAATGTTAGTTCCCAAACAAGCACCACCCACACAATTAGGTGTAGAAATAAATAGAACATATAGGGAAATTTTATGTATAATATTAGATGTATGTGTATTCTATGTATCAACCAGTGAATTTAGAAAAATCAATATTACATGTACAAATAAATGGAATATACATGGAAAATTTATGTACTCAACAACAAACAAACAAAGTTATTGATTTACGAAGATCTCAATAGAGGAAAAACTCCAATAAAAATGCTTTATTTTATTACTCACACGAAGATTACAAATCCTTGAACACATGACCCAAGTAATTAATAGCAAAGTTTCCCTTGTTCTTTTGCTCTCTTGCTTGCAATCATTGAGGATACAATTTTGAAGATTTATTTTATTTCATTGCCTTCCAAGATATCACTCCAGTACTTCTATTCTGTCTCTTTTCTCTTTTATAAATCTGTTTAGATATATGGTGAAAGGTATTGACTTATTAATTATTTTAGCCATTATTATATAAGATTCATTTCATCAACTTTGAATCAAACCATTATGTGCCCTGTTTAATAAAACTATTAAAGCCAACTATTTAATCACTACCAAACTTCACATTAAATGTCCTTAAATCACTCACCAACACAACCAATTTGTCTAATGAAAAGACAAATTTGATCATTCAAACCCTACCATATAGATATATTATTCATTACATGGATTATTGGCTTTTAAGCCACCAAACATATTTTTGTGGGTCATCTCCACTTACCCAATTTCAAGTTGTTGTCCCCTCGAAAGTAGACTTAGTTACTATTTATTCATTTTGGATCACATCACCCCTATTTGCAAAACTTTTAGGTCCTACAAAAGCTCAGTGCTAAAAAGGTGGAAGCCCATAGCTCTTAACTTTTACTTCAAGGCTATGTTTAGGTCTTGTTTAAAATATTAGTCTTCAGGTTTATGCCAGCTAGTATGGTTAGATCACATTTCACCTCATTAACAAAATTAAGATCTATGTCAAACTTTATTAACAAAATTAAGATCTATGTCAAACTAAACTTTATATTGCATTATGATTCTTATAATGAATAATTTATAAACATGGATGTGGATGTTCATATGTTTCAAATCCAATTTTATCAACTAAATATGTAAAAATTAGATGAATTAAGAACTGCTATCAAAAATAGCATTCACCTTTTTGTTATTCACTTAAATCTTCATCTAGAAGAGTGCGTCTATTTCTCCACTTCCCCTCGCCTCTTGTCGTTAGCCACTTATTAAACTACAACCATTTTTGACACAATTCTGGATGAAGTTTTCCATACTTGTCATTTGTTTGTCCATCTATATCACAATGTTTACATTGTTTTTAGAAATCTCTCCTATTTCAACGTGGCTGCAATTTTCTTGCTTTGTTTTGGGCTTTCTCTTCTGGATTATTTTGTTGCCACCTTTTTATGCCCAGGCTGATATAAAGAGCTTCTTTTTTAATTGGATTAAGAAAAAAATTATCCTATCTCATTCTATGCAAGTTTAAATATACTTACAGCTTCTTTAATAAACTACTGAGTTTTTGAGCATCTTTGTCCATCATAAAAGAGTATTTCGATTTTGCTTCTAGTTTGAATGGACCATTAGAAAATGAAGGAAAAAAACTGCTACCACCAGAAAGATTACAGAATAAAGGGTTCTTAACTTCAATGTCCTTACCGTTAACATCTTCATTTTCATACTCAGATTCAATTTTGTGTTATTCTTCCATCTTTGTACTTCATTTCCATATACTGCAATACCATCTTAGCCAATGTTGTTATGTTCTGATCAAATCAAGTGATTATGACTTTTAAGTCTTCCAAGCAATTTTCTTCATGTAAAGACCCCCACCATCTTTGGCTGGCTGCTCCTCTCAAATCCTAGCATCAACAGCTCGCTACTCTCCTCGTATTTACTGTGAGTCTCTAACCTACAGTGATACCAATATAAGATTCATCAATATAGGAATATTTAAATATTCACTAAGAACTGTTTCGTTGAAATATATAGATATTCAGTGGGAACTGTTTCATTGATATTCTATGAATTTAGTAATATAAATAAAAACGAGTTTTGAAATCTCTGAAAGTATACGTAAAGAAATGCATGGTATGTGAAGATCATGGCTATAGCATTAGGAACTGTTGACACAAGGGCATACCATTTCAGCATCCAGCTCTCCAAGGACTCCATTGTTCACTTCTGGTGTTAGGTTTCTGTGAGTCCTTCCAATGCTATGGGTTATTCCAAAACTTGTAATCATGGGCAGTTAAAACACAATTGCCACATCCAATGCATTGAGGCCTTTGTAGTTTTGCATGAAACACAGGTTTATGATGGAGGAAATAACTAGGAGCGAATCCCAGCCTGGGAAGCGTACATCATAAAAAGTGACATGGCTAGGCCTTAGTACTGAATTGTGATTTAAATAATGTATTTAATGGGGATTTAGTAATGAATTATGATTTAACTATTGCATATATGGTAGTGAAAAAAGATATATGTAATAGTGGTAGACAAATCAATCATTCTTAAAGTGGCCCAATATTTAATAGCCATAAAAATCTTTAAAACTTAGTCAGATTTAGTTGACTTCTTTACCCATGATTGTAGTACAAAACTTTACTGTTAATTGCGCACATTCCATTGAGAATGCATCCTAATAACAGGCAGTGTGAAATGGCCATGGCCCATGTCTAATGTAATCATATTTAGACAGCTCAAACTGCAGAGAAATAAGATGCTTGGCAATGATTTTCTCCTTTATGTAGTCGTATCATTTTTCTTTTGGATTTGAGATCAAGAACAGTAATACACAAATTTCTTCACGTTGCAAAAACTTTCTGAATCATTATCTCAATCTAATAAATCTCTCGTTGATAACAACAATAGGTTGGGAAAACCTCTGGAAAGAATTGCTCCTGCCCTTTGGCAGGAATGTGAAAGCTACTAGAATGCGAGAATGAATGATAGAGGAAAGGCTCAGCTTATTCTGGCTTCTTCATGCATCTGTCGCTGCAGGATACTTTATGAAATTGACTGCTTATGCATGGCCTGCCACTGGAACAACGACATCAAAGTCACTGATTGTCCACTCTGCAATTTCATCTTTGTCACTCACAAAGATTTCAGTGCCAACGTCAAGTGAAGTCCATATTCTCCTTGCTGGTTTTGTCCCTGGATCCTGCAACACCACACCAATCAAGGGAATTACATGTAAAACGCATGGCCTTTAACTTGATATGATCTAAGCTAAAACAGAGTCAAGCATTTAAATGGAAAATAAAAGTAGATTCATCATTGAAAGGAAGTAAACTCCAAAATATACATCTCAGTATTCCTTGCAACAGTCTATATATTAACCAAGATTGTGATATTTAGAGGAACCCCGACAGGATTTGTAACAAATGGATCCCCTAGAAAAGATGGGTTCTATCATTGTGGAACTTTTAGATAAAGATTCATGCACAGAGCTGAACAAGTTGGATAAACTTAGATCTATCTTAACCTTCATCTGTTACTTGTCTGAAAGATCATAAAAGTATGGAGATCTCATTGTTTACGCCTTGAATTTTAATCCCTATGGGTGCTTATTAAATTTACAGTTAAGATACATTCATGCTGATGTTAAAAACTTCCAAATTTCACAGAGTCCAAATTTCACAGAGTTAAAAGTGATTGGTGAAAGCCATTTCAGAAAATCAGAAGCATATTTCTTTCAAATTTTCTCAGAATCTGTTTTGGGAATCACAATTTCCATTTGACCAAAACCAAAACCAAAACCCGCAGGTGTTAGTCAATGATCACATTGCCAGAGTTAAGGATCCACAAGAAACGGTTAGTTCATGTCACGAAACACACTGGGAGCACTGGTTTATTCAATGTCCAACAATTTCCCCCTAGCGCCCAAGTGTGTATCAAACTCATGAACTACGCTCTGATACCACTTGTTGGGAATCATGATTGCCATTAAACCAAAATCTGCAAATGTTAGTCAACAATCACATCGCCAGAGATAAAGATCCAAAAGAGGTGGTTAGTCCATATTGCAAAAGTTAAAATACACAGGAAACACTGGTTTATCCAATGTCCAACAATCAGAACAATATTTCTTTGAAATTTTCTACAAAGAAAGAAAAGTATGAGTCATTGTCCCAAAATTTGCAGGCAAATAGCAAGCAAAAACATTGATTAGTAGTTAACTTTACATAGACAATACATCATGATCAAAACAAAGAAATTGCAGCTTACTTGATAGAAGTATAAACGGCTGGAGAGGGCTCCAACATCTAGCTCCCATGTTCTAGGGTCACCAATCCATCCTTCTCCACTCTTCGAGGGATAGCCATGGACTGCCCATTCTGGATGTGGTAATAGCTGCATTAATTCCTGTGCCTGTGGATTACTGTATGGATCACAAGTGCCAAAAGGATTCTCCAAATGCTGTGCATTGCCTGGGGAGCAGTAATAGTGGTATGCGGCATATGGAAAGTGATTTGTATCATTTCTGTAGATCTTGGTACCTGTGGCAGTGATGTGATAAGGAGGACATGCACTAAGACTGTTTGGGCGGCAAAAATTGGTAATACTTGGGTTGATGATCATCTCACTGTATCTGGTAACATCAGTCTTTACATCCCCATCACATGGCCTTCCATCATTTTTCCAGCAACTCCCCATATCAATGAGATAAAACTGGCTCTTTGGGCCACCTCCCTCGGTTACACTGAGTGTCAAGCGAACCTTAAAGTTGGGTGACTCTGGAAGCTGCTTCATCATTCCCCGAGTTTCGTAATGGTATCCTCCCGAATATCCTCGAGTAGCATCAGCACGCAGATACAACATCAACCACGGATACTTCTTTGTAGTTTTCAACCTATGGGAGAATACCCAACTCCCTGTTGTTGGATTCTTCTCCCATACTACAGAATAATAAGAGTGATTTGCTACTCCTGCTTTTAAATCAGCATCTAAATCATAACTTCCATAGAAGCTACCCTTCAGGCTGCCTCCTGGTTGAATTCTCGACCAATTATGGTAGACAAGAGGCTGGTTCATACAGCCTTGGCCAAAACAGGGGAATCTTCCAGGAGCGTTAAAAGCACCTACCGGTTTACCATTTTGAGGGCATAAACCTGATTGTGTGTCAAAGTTCCCGTTTTTTAACATTATCATCCAAAACTGCCATGGTTCTGATCCATCCCTAACTTCACACAAGGAACCAAGGTATAGCTCCTTTTGTACTGCATATAGGTCTGCATTACTAGAAGGTTGTGTATTAGGGATCTGTTGGCCTTCATGTAATCTATTGTCTGACGCTTTGACTCTATGTTTTACTGTACATCCTTTTGCTCCACAATTCTCACAGTTACCAACAGAATCTGTCTATGATCAAATATATATTAGTAACAGGACTGAAGACATTATTCTAGCAAATAAAACAGCTATCTTCTTGGATTAACACTCTCAATGATAAAATCTACTCTCCTGCGCCCCTCACTCTATTCAAATAAAAGAATGCTGCTGCTGTTTCTATTAACAGAAACGGAAATCTATTTGGAAATAGCCTACCCATATGATCAAACTACATCGATCTAAGATGAACAATCAAATGACCATGAAGCTTCAACAAATAAAATCTATTTCATATGACATCTGGGCTATCAGGAATAAATACTATTGCTTTAGAAACAAACATAGTAGAAATGAGTTAATAGATTAAGGAGGAAGGCAGGCAGAACCTGGGCATGTGTAGTCAGAGCAATCTGCATACCGAGGACTGCCCATTCCAGGGGCTTCTTTCCCAACTTCATTGCAGAAATTCCATCCTTCAAGTGCGACCCTCACTACTTTGCTCTTCATTCCAGGATCTCCCAGCACTGAAACATACTTCAATTTCTCTTCTTCACTGTTATCAGCAATCACATATTGAGCTGATTGGCTACAATAAATCAATGCCAAAAGCCCAAACCAGCAAAACAGCCTTAGTGTCACCATATTAGCTGCTTCAATTGATGTAACTAGATGTCACAAACCCATTGAATTATGGATACTGATAAACTTGCTCTCAACCATGGAGACCATAAATACAAAATAGTCATTGGAGCACAATCAAAGTGTCGGCTGGCATGAACAGTGGAGGGCCTCACTGATTTTGGGTTCCACACAACTGTGGCAAACAACAAAAGAAGCAAGTGTATATCTCACGTATATCATCCTGCATAGTTAAAAGGTAGGATAAAGCCTGCCGCAACCTGCATAAAAATCTTTGAAAGTGGTGGGCCCTTCCCGGTTAATAAGGGTACCGCCACTGTCTGTTTGACTGTTGTCCTTCCAATCCCATCAATACATAGGAACAAGGAGGATCCAGTTAGCTTTATGTTTGTTAAAGTCATCCACGTTCCCATCCTGGACTTGACAGTGTGGAAATGAAAGATTCAAAGAAGTTTCTGACTTTTAGACTCACTTAGAGATTTTCAGATGAATTCTAACCCACCAAAAAGATAAGGGGAATCCAGGATTTTCCGTAAAATTTACTTTGTCTAACAGATATGGGGGATCAGGATTTTCTGTCAAAGTTTGCTATGAGGAATCAAGGATTTTCTGTAAAAGTTTATTAGGGGAATCACGTATTTTGTGTAAAGTTTATTTTTTTTAACTGTAGAGATATGACGATGAAAGGATTTCACTTCAGGTGGTTTGGTAAATAATTTGCATTCATGACCAGCAAATCTTTAAAAACTACCAATTCTCCCCAAAAAAAAAAAAAAAAAAAATCATTATTTAATTAATATTGCAATTCCTGCTCAGCCAGATGCATTAAAATGTATTAAAAGTTGGAAAGCAGAGATTGCTGCATCCAAAAAGGAGAAGAAAACGTCCACTGTTGCTTTTAGATTGACAATGACCAGTTGATACCTCTGCTCAACTAATCTTTCAAATTGGGATGCATATTGCTTGGAATTTTATGTCTTTTATTTAATGTAAGCACTGGTGCCATGTGGTTAGTTGTAAGGCAAGCTCAGTGCGTGCTATCTCATAATCAATTCGAAACCGTCCGTGGTCAGAAACTCACTTAAATTCTGCCGCACAAAGATTTTGGACACTTTTATCCAGAAACAGAATGGAAGGTGTTCTGTGTATTTGCCCTTTTAGTGATGGAAATTGATTAGCAGGAAAACTAAAACGCTGGAGCCAGGTAAGTTATATGGTGTGAATAGCAGTTTTGTCAATATTTTCTATGATTGTATACACCTGGAAAACCACCACGCCGTTAACTGGACATGTGATGATAGATAATACAGAATAAAAGTGACTTTGGAAACAAATCATATCGGGATTATGTACTCGTGGAAATATGAGAATATATTCCTACGCACAGGAAAGCACGGAGTAAGTAATCTATGGTTATTTGAACAAACACAATTCGCGGTAAATGCGATTTTCGTATTAATGATATTATTATTATTTCCCATTCAAAAATAAATAAAATAATTTGTAATTAATATAAAAATTAAAAAAAAAATTGTTACCTTACATGATATAGCGGACCTGCCAGTAAACCTGTCAGACCAGTTAGTAAATTTTAGGGGTTTATGATCTGTCAAGAGCAGGGTTTTCTCTGGGGATTTCACAAGATTTAAACCTGTCAGTAAACTGTAAACTTGTCAGAGCAGTTGGTAAATCTCTAGGGCTTACAATCTGTCCAGCTGTAGGCGCAGAGCTTTCTCTCCAAGGATTTTGCAAGATTTGAACCCAAGACTTTAGGTTCAGTAAGATTTCATCGTCTTAGACCCAACTAACAAAAATTTAAAATATTTTATATGAAGATTAAAAATGTAATAAAATAAGAAAGTATTAATGATATTATTAATAATAATTTGTAAATAATATAAAAATTTAAAATATTTTATATGGAAATTAAAAATGTAATAAAATATTGAAGTATTTTAATTTAAAATTTTTTAAAAATGAAATAAAATAATATAAAAAAAAATAAAAAGATTTTATATGGAAATTTAAAATGTAGTAAAATAGTAAAGAATTGATATAGGAAAAACTTTTGACATGAAGACTTTGGTTGGGTTATTTTTTGAATTATATATTATTAAATTAGTAAAAGAATTAGTTTTTGGAAAAAAAAAATTAACTAATCACAAAATCAACATGAACATAATTAAGTATATAAAATACTTATCGCATGAAAATGATAAGTTATGATTTTTTTATTAAGGAAATTAAAATTAAACAAATTAAATATCAATGATTATTAATATTTATAATTTACAAGTTATAAGTTTTGGAGTTTTTTTGCATATATTTTCAGTCGAATTTGTTTAGAATTTGATAGGGATTTGTTAGAATCACCAGTTTAAGTTTTGAACTCTCCACAATTTAAGTGTTCCCACTATAAAGGTAAGGTGTAATTACATTCGTATATAATATGGAGTTAACATATGCTCCTTTTAAATAAAATATATGAACATCCATGAGAAGTCACATAATTTTATAACAACTTTTAAAAAAGCTAAAATAGTTAAATGTAAAGGAAATCTTATCTTTTTACTTTTGAATGCACAAGGAAGAGAGGTATAATTCTTATATTTTTTTAATATTTTAATACAAGACTTAAATAAACTATTTCAATGTCCATATTAATTGAATACCCATGTTAAATAATTTATTCCAATATCAAAATTGTATATATAGAGAGATTAAAAAAAAAGGAAGAATTAATATTCACCATAATAAAATATTCCAATATCCAAAAAGAAATAGCTATTGTTGAAAAAGGCATAAAGAAATTCATTTATTCCAATATTAAATTTTATATATGTAAATATAGAGAGATTAAAAAATAAAAAAAGGAAGAACTAATATTCACCATAATAAAATATTCCAATATCCAAAAAGAAATAGCTATGGTTGAAAAAAGCATAAAGAAATTCATTTATTCCAATATCAAATTTTTATATATGTATATATAGAGATTAAAAAATAAAAAAAGGAAAAAGTAATATTCACCATAATAGAATATTCCAATATCCAAAAAGGAATAGCTATTGTTGAAAAAAGCAGCAAGAAATTCTCACTTTGATTTTGCCTTATTAAATTGAGAAAATTCGAATTTCCACATGAGCACACAACTTGGATGCAATTAACTTGTGTGACATGGCTTGTGTCACCCAGTAGTTAGAATTCAGTCAAGCATGTGTAATTGCTAATTTGTGGCAATCAAGGTCATTTATTTCAAGTTGTTTTTAGTTAAACTAGTTCCAATTATTGGAGGAACTAGTGGAAGGTCAATTGTGCAATGGGACTTCAGTCAAACTTAGTGATCATCCAGTTAACTAATCAATCAGCTCAAAATAGCTAGTGCATGTAGAGAATTCGAGTTCCCCAACTATGGTGGAGATTCCAAGACAATGTAATATTAGTTGTAGACTAGTCTTGGGTGTAGAGGTGTTGCATGCAATCAAATGATCAATGTTGGGAATTGCGTAATCCATTTTGGAGAAATTCCTAAATAATAGGGGCCAAATTTTTCAAGGAATTGCGCAAGGAAATAGGGGCTCAAGCAGAGGAAAAATGAACTAAGTCTGGGATAGAGCTTCTCAGTGAGCAGAGAGATAGGTTATTCACTTACAAGTTGTGCTTAGTTGAGAAAAGAAATTGTAATACATCTCTATTCATCGTATTAACGCAAGCATGCATTGGGGTTTTTAGCAGTTTGTTTTCCCTGGGAAAAATATTGTGTGCACGTGTGTTATTTCTCATTGCATGTTTGTGATTGATGTTCTAAGTTGTGAATTGAATTCCACAGAGCAGTAGAGTAGGTTTGTGTCTTGTGATTTTGATTAAAATTTCATGAGTAGTTAAAAATCTACACCATAATTTCTACATGGTATCATAGCAGGATTCACATTAGAGCAAGAATTTCAAAGTTATTTCTCAGGAGGTTCAAATTTGCAATTCAGTGTAGCAATATATCTTCATAGCTGAGAATATGACCTTCAATGGGTTGAGGCTAGAGTATGACTTGGAAGGCACCTCTAATTTCATCACATGGAGGCAGTATTGGATGACAATGGATTGCTAGAATACATTAAGGGAGATGTTGTAAAACCAATAGAATTAGATGTCCAAAACCTTGCTCAATGGAAGAAAGATGTAGCCAAGACGAGGAGAATAATATTGGAGGGAGTGCAAGACCACATTGTCATGAATCTCCATGGGAAAGAAACTCCTTATGCAATGTGGCAGACACTGATAGATCTGTTACAGAATAGAAGCGATGATAGGAAGCTGGCACTCAAGGATAAACTTCAAAATATCAAGATGCAGAAGAATGACACTATCCTGCAGTATCTGAGCAGGTTCACACAAGTTCGTGATGAGCTTACAAGAGTTGGTGTTATTGTTTTAGATGATTATTTGGTAAGCCTAACCCTTCTAGGTCTTCCCAAGAGTTGCCATAGCTACCAAGATTCGGTGAATGAGAAGGAGAAATTACGAATTGGGAATGCTTATGGTCTAATTTGGTACAGGAGGAAATAAGGCGGAATACCAGAGATGGGACTTCATTCAAAGGCAAGGTTGAAGAAAACTTTGCATTGGTTGGAAAGAAGTGAAAAGGGAAGAAATCTCAAACCAAACTAGAATCCAGCTAGTGGGGAAAGAAGAAATATTTGTCCAAAATTAAATGCTTCCATTGTTATGAATCCGGGTACTATGCCACGAAGTGTCCACACAAAAAGGAAATCAAGAAGACCTCAAGAGGAGCAGCAGGTGAAGCCTTGGCTTCACAGTTCGAGCTTGACTTTACCCTTATCACATGCATGGCCAGCACAGTTATGGGGAGTGTGTGGTACTTGGACTCAGGTGCATCGTTCCACATGACAAGGTGTAGAGAGTTTTTCAGTGACTTGGAGGAGAACTATTTGCAGATGCACATTGAGTTGGGGGACGACAGAAGGTACAACGCGACCAGGGTTGGTACAGTCACCTTTTAGATGGAGTTGGTTTCCCCTCCCAGACTCAAGGATGTCATGTTTGTTCCAGGCCTAAAGAAAAATCTCATCTATGTTGCAATTTTGGAAGACCGTGGTTATGATGTGATTTTCAGCGAAGGAAAATCATTCCTGAGATATATAGCCATAGGATAGGTGAAGCAGATCGGGGTTTGTGTGAAGAACATGTATAAGCTAGATGTGGAAGATTGTGTTGCATTAAGAACTAAGGCAGAGCAAGTGTAAGGTTGTGACGTCAGTGAACTTTGGCACAGAAGACCTAGCCATTTTCAGTGTGGCGCCTTGAAGATTATGCAGCGTATAACCAGTACTTGAGCAACAGGATGTATGGAAAGGATGTACCCTGGGGAAGTACACAAAATCCACATTCCATGATCAGTAAAACAAATCACATACGTTCCTAGAAAGGATCCACTCTGATGTTTGTGGACCTTTTTCGACAGCATCCATTACCAAACACAAATATTTTTTCATTTTTATTGATTACTTCTCACGGAAGCGCTAGATCTTCTTCATGCGGAAGAAAGATGAGACATTCTCCAAGTTCGTATAATTCAAGGCATTGGTTGACTAGAAAGAAACCAACAAGAAGGTGAAGGCTCTCGGGAGCGATAATGGAGGTGAGTACGTGTCAAATGAATTTAAAATTTATGTGTGAGAAGGAATTCGACGAGATTTGACAACAATCCACAACTCACAGCAGAATGGGGTGGATGAGAGAAAGAATGATAGCATTATGTGAGAAGTGAGGGTGATGTTGCATGACTAAGGCCTACCTCTACATTTTTGGGTTGAAGCATGCAACACAATAGTATATTTGCAGAACCAGAGTCCTCATCAGATTCTAGGCATTATTACACGGAAGGAGGCTTTCTCAGGGAGAAAGTCAGTTGTGTCACACTTCATGTTTTTTGGAGCCTCTGTTTACTGCCATGTCTCCAAAGAATCAAGGAAGAAGTTTGAGCCAATAGAGAAATTGGAGGTATTTTTGGGTTACACAGAAACTCCCGAAAACTACCATGCGTACTTTCCATCCCTCAAAATGACAGTTGTGCGAAGGGATGTAAAATTTGATGAGGATAAATCCATGTATTGCTCTCTTGAAAGGGAGCTTCATATCCCACCAGAAGAGGAGATTTTAGCTCTAAAGGAGGAGCCTCGGGAAGTTGTGGAGCAACCACAAGTTGAGAAGCAAAGAGTGGAGACATCCAATCATACAGAACCATCCAGAGAAAGCAGGAAAAGAACCAGGGAAGTTGATAGACTTGTGTAGGATGTGAGCGAGAATGTGGGAGCTCCTTCAAATTTTTGCAAATAGAGAAGGTCACCTGATCGGTACATTGGCTACATGGCTCTAATGACTGAGCTTATAGAGAGTGGGCCATCCACTTTTGAAGAAGCAGTAGAGAAACCTGTATGGGTTGATTCAATTTTGGAGGAATATGAATCCATTGTAAAGATAAGTGTTTGGGAAGTGGTCCCAAGACTAGCAGACAAATCAGTTGTGGGTTCGAGATGGAACTTCAAGGTCAAGCATGCAGAAAATGGAAGCATAGAGAAGTATAATGCCATATTTGTGGCTAAAGTGTACTCTCAAGTTGAGCAAATTGACTACGAGGATACCTTTTATTTTGTAGCAAGGTACTCATCCATTAGATCAATTATTTCTCTGGCTGCGCATATGGGCTAGAAGATATACCACATGAATGTAAAAACAACATTACTTAATGGATTTATTGAGGAGGAGGTGTACATTGAGCAACTAGAAAGTTTTGAGACATTTGATCGAGATTCTCATGTGTGCAGACTCAAGCAAGCATTATACAGTCTCAAACAAGCACCCTATTCTTGGTACACCAGGATTGATAGTTATCTCACTAGTTTGGGCTTCACCAAAAGTGAAGTGGATGCAAACCTCCATCATATCTTGGTAGAAGGTAAATTGCTATTTTTTTCTTATATGTTGATGAATTAATTTTAACTAGTGATGAGAAGCTAATCATATCTTGCAAGGAGGACCTTGCAAGGGGATTTGAAATGAAAGACATGGGTCTCGTGCACTACTTCCTTGGGTTGGAAGTGTGGAAAGGCAATGGAGAAATGTTTGTGTCTCAAGGAAAGTATGCAAATGAGATACTACAAAAGTTCTGCATGGAGAGTTGTAAACCCATGGAGACACCTCTAGCAACCAACTGGAGGAAGGAGGATTCCACTTCAGGTGAGGAAGTGGACACTACCATATATCGGCAGCCAGTGGGTTCACTGATGTACCTTGTGAACACACGACCAGATATGTGTTATGCAGAAAACTAGCTAAGCCAAGCTATGGTTAGGACGACCAAATTATTTTGGAAGGCAAAAAAGCATGTCTTATGATACCTCAAAGGCAATGCCTAGTTTGGACTATGGTACAGACGGATAGAGGGGGTGAAACTATGTGGCTTCACATATGAAGATTAGGCAGGGAGTCCATTAGACCAAAAGAGTACATCAAGTGGAAATTTCAGTTTTAGGTCTGTAGTTATTTCCTAGTATAACAAGAAGTAAAGATCTATGGCACTCATCTCGTCAAAAGAAGAATACATGGTTGCAAGTCAAATAACATGTGAGGCAATCTGGATGAGAAAGATACTTGTGGGACTGTTTGGTTAGATGATGGATCCAACTGTGATCTACAGTGATAATCAGAGTTGCATTAAGCTCTCTGAGAATAATGTATTTCATGATCGATCCAAGCATATAGATATTTGGTATTACCATTTACGGGACTGTGTGCAGGGGCGGATAATGTTTCTACAATACATTTCCACAGAGGACCAAAATGGTGACATTTTGATAAAGGCCTTGTCAAGAGGTAAGTTAGAGTTCCACAGGTGCAGGATATGGATGGTTGATAATCCCTTTTTTGCTAAGAGGGAGTATTGAAAAATGTAGCAAGAAATTCTCAATTTGATTTTTCCTTGATTAAGTTGATAAAATTCAAATTTCCACATCAACAAACAACTTGGATTCAGTTAACTTGTGTGACATGGCTTGTGTCACCTAGTTTACTCAGTAAATTTGAGTTGGAGGTGTTAGAGTTCAGTTAAGCATGTGTGATTGTTAATTTGTAGCAATCAAGGTCAGTTATTTCAAATTGTTTTCAGTTAAACTAGTTCTAACTATTGGAGGAACTAATGGAAGGTCAGTTGTGTAGTGGGACTTTAGTCAAACTCAATGATCATCCATAACTGATTAATTAGCGCAAAATATCTAGTGCATGCAAAGCATCGAGTTCCCCAACTGTGGTGGAGATTCCAAGGTAGTGTAACATCAATTGTAGACTAGTCTTGAGTGTACAAGTGTTGCATGCAGTCAGATGATCAACCTTGGGAATTGCGTAATCCATTTTGGAGAAATTATGAAATAATAGGGGCCTAATTTCTCTATAAATTGCACAATGAAATAGGGGCTCAAGCAGAGGCAGAAAATGACTAAGTTTGGATTAGAGATTCTCAGTTAGCGGAGAGATAGGTTATTCACTTACAGGTTGTGCTAAGTTGAGCAAAGCAATTGTATTACATCTCTATTCATCAAATTAATGCAAGCAGACATTGAGGTTTTTAGTAGTTTTCTTTCCCTGAGAAAAATATTGTGTGCATGTGTATTATTTCTCATTGCATGTTTGTGATTGATGTTCTAAATTGTGAATTGAATTCCATAGAGACGCTAGAGTAGGTTTGTGTTTTGTGATTTTGATTAATACTTCATGAGCAGTTGCAAATCTACACCATAATTTCTACAATTAT